>REGO01000125.1:3777667-3927667 GCA_010120015.1 Rhombomys opimus
CTCTGTGCCATCCACCCTACCATGTGTCTGTTAGTTCTTCCTCCTGTGTTCTGCTCTCTGTGCCATCCACCCTACCATGTGTCTGTTAGTTCTTCTACACAAAGTCATTTCAGAGTCGAAAGCCGGAGATATCCAGGATTAAGATTTCCATCGCTGGGGAAGCTGAGACTTGGAAATGTAACTGAGAAGCCCTTGACTAGAGAAAGGCAGACATGGCCAGATGGAGAGGTGAAGCCTTCAGCTGGAGAAAAGAAAGTCGACCAGAGGAGTCTGTTTCTTTGACTGGAGAACAGCAAACAGCCAGGAAATAGGCCCATTGCGCAGCAGTGTAGGGGAAGCAAGCTGAGGCATGGGCGTGGTTCAGATTAGAGCCTACACATGACCTCCTCAGCTGAAGGCTCAAGTCCCTTCATGTTCATAAACCCCCAATGCCTAGAAAAATATTTAGAGCAGAATGAAAATTCAATCAATGCTATAGATAAGTCAATTTATTACTAATTAAATTTGTTATTTTCAATTCCATTCATGCACGCAATGCCTTCTTATTCCTCTCATTCTTTCACCCTCTCTGAGCTTCTTCCCACCTTTAATGACCCCTCCCTCCTTTCCATTAGAGTCTGGTACGCTCACCAGTAGGTACATAACTAGGCAATTATTTGCCTTTCCAAGAATATATCAGTAGCCAGTAGCTGGATGAGAAGGAGCAGAATGCCCATGATCTCCTTCTTTATCCACTTCTGACTGTTGGCAGGTCCATTTTCAATCAGATTGTATTCATTGCCATTTACGAAAAAGAAAGAATTCATTGACTAAGGGCGAGAGTAGCACTTATCTATGGAGTAAACAAACATTTAGAAGGTGGTTTGACGTTATGTCCATTTAGCTAAATAACAGTAGTAAGTTCTTCCCTTGGTGTTAGATTGGGACTGATGGAAGCAAAATGGAAATAAAAGAAAGAGGAGTTTGGCCTGTACAGGAGCAGACTGTTCTTCAACCAGAACAACCAAGGACAGTAGACTCTCCATAGAAATGGAGAGTGTGTGTTTAGGAACAGGGTACTTGGGTTTTATATGACAGAGAAGTGGAACTTGGGGTGGAAGATTCCATCTGCAGATCTAGTCTCCCACCCTCTCTGAGTTGTAGATACCGAAGGTAAGTAGGTCTACTTATCCGGAGGTTCCCAGATTTCAACATCCTGAAGAAGCTGCTATTAGTGTGTCAGCCTTCCTGTTTAGAGATTCTCAACACACCTGAGGCTTTTAGGTCATTAACCCCTCACGTAGGGCTTAGCACCTCCACAGGTTTTTAACTTATAGTTGAATTTGTAGTACCAAGATACATTGCAACCTATAGAGGAGACCTGAAACCCAAACAGAGGGTGGTTGGTTACCCCTTCATAGCCGTGACACTGTGGCAGCAGTGGCCACATCTTGCCTGATAAACTAGTATTATAGCACACAGGGCTCATAAGACTGTTGAGGTTTTTCTCTTTCACAATCACCTTCCGGTGCTATAAAAGCTAGTCAGCATAGAGGAAGCTTTCAACTCAGTCTCAGGGGATTTTAAATAATGGCACAAGAGAATAAAAGTTGTTATAAATTCATTGTAAATAAAGAACCAAGAAGGTAGAAAGTAGGATAAAATTCAATTTGACTTTTATCAATATAAGTTAAAATATTTAGTAGGACCAGCTTACCACCTATGTCTAATTACAGTGTAGCTCAATAATTACATATGACTATTATTATATATGTGTCAGGTGAGCTTTGCTATGTGTTTTATTTGATGACAAAAGGCTTCACAGTCTATTGCTCATGTAAGGTGCCCGTTTGTGGATCGCACCTCCTTCCATCTTACAAACTTTAAAGAAAATATTGTTCATTGACAAGGACTTCAAGTGACTCCCCCAGAAGTGAAGTTTGGTTTTGTGAACAGTCACAAAACACCAATCGCTAACACTACGGTCTCATTAAGGGTAATCTGGAGCCCTCATTGTTCTCAACCCGTGCAGTATATTAAAAAGAGGGGACCCTTTCTGTGATGACAGGACCTCCTACAATGTACTTTGCATTAAGCCCCTTCATACAAATTACCTGACCCAAAGGAGGAGCATTGAGATATCCCAGAGGTAAGACTTCCAAGAGCACCTACAACCCTAAAGCTTCTGAAATACAGAGAAGATGGGAGGCTGACTGAAACATAGGACTAAAGACTTTATGGAGCTAAAAAACATAGAACTTTGAGCAAAGGAGCCATCTCAGCTATGGCAATTTCTTCCGGAGATGGGGTGGGTGGAGAAGCTATTTTGAGTGTTGGGGAAACTATCATCCGGACTCACTAGTTGCTCCTGGAATCAAGTTCCACCAACAAGTTGTATAAGGAAGTAGGCTGCCTCACAGAACAAGAAGCAAACAGGAAACAGGAAGAGCAGCTTCAGCATCCCCTGATGGCAAAGCCTAAAGGGGGGAGGGGAGCAATTAATAAAACTGAATCGGAGTTCTCACACAGAGTCACACAAGACTATCAGAGAGTGAGCTTGCTCCAGAGTGGTAAGAAATGACATGTGCTCACATCATGATTGAAGATTACTTCCTTTCATCCAGATTTACATTTTCTTCATTTCTCCTGGCTTAGGTCCAGATGCCAAACCCTAGCACTGCTCCTTCTTCAGATTCCCAGTTTCCTGACTCAATACCAGATATCCTTCTTGAATGAATTTGTCTCTTGATTATTATATCTTATTATACCAAATGTAAATTATACCCTAGAACTTCGTAACTCTCAATTTCCTCCCAGTACCACTTCCAATGGGCCTTGGTAATATCTTGTCAGTAAAGTGAGTTTCAAGGTCTCCAGGAGCCAAAACTCTCTGTAGCTATTTACAGACAGTAATTGGTGCATCAAGCTCAGGCAAAGGCCTGTTATGGGCTTTTTTTCTACCAAACTCAGAGAAATCCATCTCTTCCTAAGAAAGAGCAGGAAACACTGCAACTAATTCAGTCCTTAGCAGGAGCCTGAGAAGGAAGCGCTCACTAGTGGCGCCAGACCTGAAGATGGCCAACTCATGGCGACTTACAGGGGGCGCCAAGGAATCAAAAAGACATCCAGACTCAGGGCTTTGCTCACAGTCACTGTGCAGTGTGGAGTTTCCAGTTTTGTTTCTGACCATGATGGCAAGTACTACATTTTTTTTCAGGGTCAACATTTACATTCACTTATTCCCAGTACCATGTTTACCAAGAAAACTTTTGGTAGCGTGAACCAGAAAGCAGAAAATGGAATCATTGTAATTGAGTGTATTTATTCCTTATCCAGAATGAATCCTAAACCCAAAGATAACACTTTCACTAATAAGGACATTTGCTCAACCATGTTTGTAGCAGCTTTATTTGTAATAGCCAGAAGCTGGAAACAGCCCAGATGCCCCTCAGTGGAGGAATGGATACAGAAATTGTGGTACATCTACACAATGGAATATTACTCAGCAATAAAAAACAAGGAAATCATGAAATTTGCAGATAAATGGTGGGATCTGGAAAAGATCATGCTGAGTGAGCTATCCCAGAAGCAGAAAGACGCACACGATATACACTCACTCATACAGACATATAATACAGGATAAACCTTAGTAGATAAATCTGTACACTTAAAGAAACTAATCAAGAGAGAGGACTCTTGCTAAAATGTTCAATTCCTATCCAGAAAGGCAAAGAGGCTGGACATCAGAAGAAGGAGAAAAGAGAGAACAAGTCAGGAGCCTGACACAGAGGAACTCTGAAAGGCTCTGCCCTGCAGACTATGAATGCAGATGCTGAGACTTATGAGCAACCTTTGGGCAGAGTGCAGGGAATCTTAGGAAAGAAGTGGGAAACAGTAAGATCTGGAGAGGACAGAACTCCACAAGGAGAGCAACAGAACCAAAAAATCTGAGCACAGGGGTCTTTCCTGAGACTGATACTCCAACCAAGGACTATGCATGGAGATAACCTAAGACCCCTGCACAGATGTAGCCCATGGCACTTCAGCATCCAAGTGGGTTCCATTGTAATAGGAACAGGGACTGTCTCTGACATGAACTGATTGGCCTGCTCTTTGATCACGTCCCCCTGAGGCGGGAACAGCCTTACCAGGCCACAGAAGAAGACAATGCAGCCACTCCTGATGAGACCTAATTGACTAGGATCAGAAGGAAGGAAAAGAAGACCTCCCCTATCAGTGGACTTGGGGAGAGGCATGCATGCAGAGGGTGGAGGAAGGGAGGGTTTGGGACGGGAGGAGGAAGGGAACTACAGGGGGATACAAAGTGAATAAAGTATAATTAATAAATAATTTTTAAAAATACATTATAGTATTCTAAGGAATAATGGAAATGTGACATATCTGTTAGGGTTGCAGTTGTGATATATTTGTAATTGCATGCAGTAATGCATTTTCCATATGTTTACATCGTACTGAATTTATTACGATACAGAGCTTTTGTATCCATGAGCCATGTCTGAGAATCCAAATGGTACAGCAGACAGCCTCATCCACCCAGCCCAGGTATATAAAACCTCAATTCATATGCATTTTCATAATTTTGCAACCATTTATTCAATTGACACAAGCCCTAGTGTGTGTGTGTGTGTGTGTGTGTGTGTGTGTGTGTGTTGCATGCCAGTAATCTTGGGCACTTGGGAACCAAAGGCAGGTGAATCTCTTTGAGTTCAAGGTTGGCCTGGTCTACAAAGTGAGTTCCAGGACAGCCAAAGCTACATAAACAGTCTCTATCTTAAAAAAAATAGATAGATGATAGATAGACAGACAGACAGATGATAGAGATAGATAGGTAGGTAGGTAGATAGATAGATAGATAGATAGATAGATAGATAGATAGATAGATAGATAGATAGATAGATAGTAAAATTGTAACAAGACTTGGACTTTAAGTCTTCCGTGGGCCTTCAAAGTTTCAGCTGCAGTGTGCCATTAAATAAACTTCTTCCCATTTGTGTCAGTTCAGTCCTCAGTAACATAACCCTCAACAAAATTTTGCAAGGAGAACACATTACTTTCAAGAAAGTATATCTCTCAGGGTCCAAGAGATTACTTGTCATGATTCTGGGTTCCCAAGTAAAGACCTCTACTTACCCAGCATATCTTACTTTGATCTAAATCACCTAACCTCCCCGTGGCTGCCTCGTACATGTGGCTCCCAAATACATGAAAGAATGGACACCATCCCTGCCCACTCAGCTATGCCAGCATTATTGCCTAGAAGTAGCTGGTAGGTCCTGCCAAGATATGCTGTAGGCTTTCTCTAGGATGCAATCCTCCCAACTGAATTACTTACTCTAGAGTATTTATAGACAGTCTACAGGAATATGCACCAAGCTGGGAAAGGGCTACTTTGGGGAAAGGATTTGCAGGGGAAAGAGCCTAGGATATTTTTACTATGAAGTCTCTGCTTTCCAGAACCATGTAGCTATTAGTATAAGATCAACTCACACATTTGCAAAGTTTTTTTTTTAAAAACAACACAAACTTATTGTCATAGTTCCAGAAGTTAGCAGTCCAAAACAGGTCATTGTGGGCTTAAAAGCTGGAGTGAGCAGAGCTGAGTTTCCTTTGGAAGGCTGGCCATCGCAGCCTTCCCTAGCTACTAGAAAGGGCAGCTAGGACAGCAGCATCCTCAGGGCCCGACATTGCTGAACCTGTCTTCTGACTATTTTTTCCAAGATTGTACTGTCCCACCTATATCCTAAAAGACTCCCCATCACAAAGTCAGTCATTTTCACTTACCATTCCTATTTAGTATATTCACGGGTTCTGGGGACCTGGCTATGAATGCATTTGGGGAACTAGTACTCTTTACAGTGCCTTGAAAGACATCATTACATTCAAGGCATTGCTGGTAACTCCAGCCTAAATTACCCCATAGAAAAAGTGACCATTAAATTATGAAAACCAACCCCATCCAAATTAAAAAATCCTGCATATCTTAAAATTTAAGATTGGCAATTTTTTAAAGATGGGGTTGGGGGGATTGTTTCTTTTGTTTTTGTCTGTGTGTGTGTGTGTGTGTGTGTGTGTGTGCGTGTGTGTGTGTGCCCTTGGAAAACAGAAGAGGTCATCAGATCCCCAAGAGCAGGAGTTACAGGGAGTTGTGAATCCCCTGGTGTGGGTGTGGGGAATGGAACTAAGAATTTTCCGGAAGAACAGCAAGTGGTCCTAACTGCTAAGCCAGCTCTCCAGCCCAACATTTGCAACTTCTAAGAGAAAAATTAATCAGAGGTCCCAAATTAAAAGTGATAAAAGTGATTATGGAGTTAATAAACCTCAGAAACAGTCCGGTAAAATGCCATAAACTTCATTGACTCTTCTCAGAAAAACACTTAAAGTTAACTACTTGCACAAGAAAAGAAAATGAACTTAAACAGATTGATTTGCTTGATGGGCAACTGTTCTTTACTTAATTACAAATATCAAAGGATGTCTTTTTGTGTCTGTTTAAAAGGTGACTTGCTGTCCTCAGAACTTTGTGTCTGAGTCTGTCTGCAGCTAAAAATTGTCGGAGGCTGTGCAAAGCAGCCTGCTGTGTACATTTTGGCACATGCAGCTGAACATTTGAACAGAGCAGAGATCAATGGGAAGCCCATTATCCTTGGGTTTGGCAAAGTGTTTAAACCTGTTTGGGTTTAAGTATTCAAGATGATGAAATGTTAGCCGGTCTGAGACAACTTCAGCCTTTTTTCAGGTGCAATTTCGACAGCTGTATAAAGGATGTATACAGGTTGGATGAATTCAAACACAGGTGTAAAAGATAAAAGGCGAGTGGAACGAACGTTCTATGGTCATCTTTCCATGCTTGGCCGTCTCGTTTTGTGTCTGTTGATTCCATTGCCCGTTAATGCAACATCTATCTTCTGACTCACCCCGAGACACCACCTTATTTTAATTTATTAGTGATAAAGGCTAACATTTTTAACAAAATTGTGCCTGGTTCTGCCTGAACTCACCTCTTTCTGTTCCCTGAAGTTTCATCCATCTTTTGTCCACACCTTCAAGTAGATCCCTTCCCTCAGTCTCTCTGACCTATAGATGTATTTAACAGATCTTACAACAGTGCATCAAAATTATACAGCAAAATAGTTCTCTAATAATTGTACCACATTCTAACTCAAAGACTTAGGATTTTCTGCCCCCGGTAGAATGCAAGGTCTGGAAGGATCATCTGTTCTGATCTGTGTCTCTCTAAACATGTTTTATTGACTGATGTTAAGCAAAAAGTCAGCAGGTGCCTGAAATTTACGCTTTAAATGCTTTGGTCCTATCTGGACTAGCAATGGATAAAGACTCAATGAAGAGCGGTGCTTTCGTGTGTCCCTGGGACCCACAGGGAGCAGGAGTAAACCTATTTCCGAGAGCTGTCCTCTGAGCTCTACACTCACATGCCCCCACACTCACATACACACGTGAACACAAATGATAAATCAATATTTAGAAGGCTCTTACCTGAGTTTTATGTTATTCGTAATGTGAACTCAGAATAAGTCCAGAATAAGTCAATAAGATTAACCACCCATTCCCAAGGTTTACTAAAGCAAAGTTTACACCCCAAGTCACCTATGGTCTCATCACTTCAGTAGACAAAGGTCCTCCAGCAAGTGTCAAAGCCGTGCCAGACAGATTCCCAGCACACAGGGCGCAGGGTCTCAGTAGAAGAGATCGTAATATGATGACTGGGGCTCAAACTCTTCTGAAGAACCTACAAGTTCTTTGGGGTCTTGTATTAGAAACAGGCCGCAGCCTGGGAGAGGGCACACTCAGCATACCTGTGCACCCATTTTTGGAAGTTGCAATTCTACACAGGAGGCAGGATCCTGGATTCCAGCTTAAGTCACCAGTTAAACAGTTCCAGAAAAACCCCAACTCCTGAGCCTCTCCTCCACTGATGGAGAAGTGTGAAGAATGAGCCCACTTTACTTCTGAAAAATGTTGAGCATTAGAGAAGACACCAATGTCCATGCTGTGTTATTGACTAAGAGGCACAAAATGATGCAATATTTTACATTCTCATGAAGCTATGTTTGAGATACCATTGTTTTAAAAAGAGAGGATTTAATTCCTTGTGAAGAGTCTACAATTATAAAAAACAAATTATATATTCTAAATTTACTTGCTGACTTTGCTTTTTCACAGCCCAGATTTTGTTATAAATGGAATTCTTAGCTAGTAAATTATAAGACATTCCATAAGTATCCCTTTCCATCAGTTTGTAAAAACAAGAAAAATCCCAAAGCAGAGAAACCACAAGAATGATGGTAGTGATTATTTAAAACTTTTCTAAGGTTTTGAAAATTCTCAGCTGTGCACCTTTTCCCTCTTTCTTCATAGTGAGATGTTGTAAAACATTCATCTCATCTAACTTCTGAACCGTGCTCTCTGCTTAATTGTACTGAGTACACAAATCAACTTTAAACTCTTCCATAACATCACAGACTTCTGAAGACAAAACATTTAGAACAGTTGATTCATTATTTTGGTTGGGGCTTTTTTTCACAGTTAGAGCTGAAAAGGACCTCTCTGCCTCCACTTCCAGGTGAGAAAACTGAGATGCAGACTGTCCGAGAAACTCAGCAGGATGTTGCGACCTCAGCTCATCACAGAGAAGCCACAGGCTGTCCTGGCTGCATGTTCCAGCCACATCCTCTCTCCCAGTCAGTGATGAATGGATCTATGTTAAAGAACAAGCAAAAGGATATGGCTCAGTGATAACATTTGCTGTGTAAGAGGACCAACGTTTGGCTCCGCAGCCCAGCATCCATGCAAAATCAAGGTAGGCACGGAGAGCTGATTGTAATCCTGCTGTTGGGGAGGGAGAGGGAGGGGCAAGCTGGCCGATTAGACTAGCTGAGTTCAAGGAGAGAGTTCTGAGTTCAAGGAGAGAGAGACCCTGCCTCAATGTGTAAGGTAGAAGTGACTCAGAAAGACACCTGATGTCACCCTCTACCACACACCCAAATGCCTGCACACATAGGCACATGCACCCATATACATGCAAACACACATGCAGAAACGTATGCACACTGCTCATGCACACACAGTCGAGACACAAACAACTCGGCACCTCACTGAAGAATTTGCTAGAGTCTCAGCTTGCATCTCATTCCCGCTGAAGCTACTGCGTTGTGACAGTCGTGTTTTAACATTAAGTCCCACACTTTGCTCTCATCCAGACCTGACCAGCATAGAGTCACCTTCCAGACAGGGCTTTGTAGATACTCAAACTAAACCACTTCCGAACTCTCTCTTATGTCACCTCATCTTTGCTCTCCAATTTGTGATTGTTTCTTTGTACGTTCCTGCCTTCTGACACAAAAATGTAAGCTCTACAAAAACGGGGACCCTGCTGTATGCCTAATTCCTAGGTGCCCAGAATCCTTTCTGACACTGAGAACATACTCAGGACACATGAGTGAATGAAAAGCAAATGCAGAATCTTGGCTGCATTAGTGTATTTAACCACTAATAAGATTCATCCTATTTCTTGTATTAACTACTAGGCTGATCATTTGCTTTCTTCTGTAGTTATAGGACCTCCTCAGTTGTTCTTGGATATAGGTTAATTCTGTCTTCAAACTTAGGATTGTTCAAATTGCATCAATTTTTCCAGTTTTGAAGAAACCAAAATTTTTCTAGCACTCAGAGGAGAGGGGCTTTTCTCACCGGCTTCCTCCCAAGCTGGAATGTGCCCAGCCCCTCCGATGTCTGCTTGTCTAGAAGGCCCTTCTCAAAGTGTTCTTTTAAAAGCTTTCAAGAACATACTAGTGCTTTTGGGGTCAAAGCTATTTTAAAATAATGCAGGGTGGATGGTGGGATTGGGACCAGGGTGGGTGGTGGCGGGGTGCAATGGATTTGGGCGAGGTGGCAACATTGAAGCAAACAGAAAAGACCTAAACCTCTTGCCTACTTGGTTTCTCCAGATGTGGTTAAAGCAGTCACTGTTTATCCTCTTTGTACTGGGTAGATTCGCTCAGTGGGCCCACGTGGGGGTACTCCTCAGTAGGAGCTGAGAGCTCTCTGTAACAGTGTAACAGTAAACTGTTAACACCATCACTGCTGTTCCACGCTGGGGAAAAGCAGCTGAGCTGAGCGGCCCTGGCTGAGGGTATTAGCACCTAGTAGCAGGGCGCTGGCTGCTGACTCCATGAGATGTAAAATCTGAGCCCACTGAGGCTGGGAAGGAGGATGAGGTTCAGCAGCACCTTTCCTTTTGAAGTGGCCCCAAAACTTAAAGCCTGCGCTTCATTTGGAAAAATCTTCTACTGAAACCACTTCCCATATGCACCCCATCTGGACGACTATAATCTAGTCTCGCCTGCAGCAAACCCGCAGTAACGATGCTGGCCTTTCATCTCAGATCCCCAAGCAATAGACAAACATCAATTAATGCCCCCAACACACCTGGGACGTAGGGAAGTATTTTTATCCGCGTCTCACAGAGGAGGAAATCCAGACACCAAGAGGTTAAATGGCTTGCCTTGGGCCTTGAGCTAACTGCAAAACTTTCCACTGACACTGGGCCTCCTTCAGAGCCAGCTGGAGCTCCGCGACTTTGAGACCATCCTTCATGAAAAGAACCATCACTAAGGTAGACTGGGAACGACTTATTCCCCTCTCTCATTGTTCGGCAGGCTCAGGAGGTAAGCTGGTTTCCTGGTAAGCATGAAGACCTGACTTCAGACGCTAGCTCCCACAGAAAAGCCGTGCCGTGGTGTGAGTGTGCGAGGACCGGGCTGCAGGAGCAGAGACAGGTGGGTCCTAGAAGCTCACTGGCCAGCCACCCTAGCCAAATAACGTTCTCTGCTCAGTGAAAAACCCTGCCTCAGAAATGAGTTGGAGGGCCCCTCCCCAGGGGCTCTCCCTCCCCAGGGGCTCTCCCTCCCTCCCCAGCTCCTCGTCCCCAAATCCAGTCCCCCAGTGTCGCTCTCATCTCTGTAGCACAGCACCTGCTGCAGCCCCCTCCTCTCTGCCCCATTGCCAGTGACTCACTCAGCCCTTCTCCTGTAACCGTCCTCCCCAATCACGCTGTTATCCCAGCCCCCAGCTCCAGCAGGCTCTCTCTGGGTACACAGCAGGCCTGCCAGAGAAGCAAGTAGGCCAGCAACGCAGGGAGAGGAGCTTCAGACCTTCCCTCTCTGTCCTCTTCTCCAAAGCCAATCACCCTGCCTCACCTCAGCTCTGTAGCAGACTGTTACGGCTTCTCGTGACCCTCTGCCGCCTTCCCAGGGGACTAAGCAGGTCCTTGTGGAACACCCTGGTTTACTCTCTCCTATCGGACCCTTCTAGCCCTCCCATTCCTAAGTGTCAGCTCTCAGTCCCTAGGAACACATCTTCTATGGAACCCCAGTGGCCACATTTATCAGGATTCCAGAAGAATTCCATACCAGTAACACACAGCCGCAACTCAGCACTGTTTGCCATTAGAAAACACTTCAGCAAAGTAGCTGAACACATTAACTCACAAAAATCAGTAGCCCTATCTACAAATAACAAATAGAGTCAGAAAAAAAATCAGAGAAACAAAACCCTTCACAATAGCCTCAAATAATATAGTAGCATGTGTTAATCAAACAAGTAAAAGATCTGTATAATAAAAAACTTTAAGATATTAAAGAAAGAAATCGAAGACGACATCAGATGAAAAGCTCCCCCACGCTCATGGGTCAGTAAGATTAGCATAGTAAAAATGGCCATCCTATCAAAAGCAATCCACAGACTCAATACAATCCCCATCTAAATTCCAGCACAGTTCTCCAAGATCTTGAAAAGATAACATCCAGCCTCATATGAAAACGCACATGCACACACACACACACACACACACACACACAAACCAAAATATCTAAAACAGTCCTGAATAAGAGCTGATAGAGGTATCACCATCCTTGGGGTTCAAGTTAGAACAGAGATATAGTAATAAATATGGCATGACTCTGCCACAAAGACAAACATGTCGAGTAATGAAATCTAACTGAAGACCCAAACATAAACCCAACACCTTTGAACACTTGATTTTTTTAATGAAGAAGACACACTAGAAAAAAAGGACAGCCTCTTCAGCAACTGGTTCTGAGTAAATTAAACAGCTGTATGTAGAAAACCTCAAGTAGGTCCATACTGCACAAAACTCAGCTCTAAATGGATCAGACACCTCAAGGTAAGACCAGATAAACTGAACCTGATGGAAGAGAGGCTGGGGAGTAACCTGGAGCTCACTGGCATAGGAAAGACTTTCTGAACAGAATATTACTAGCACAGGATCTAAGAATAACAATTAACAAATGGAACCTCATAAAATTGAAAAGCTACGTGGCAAAGGACACTGCCATTCAAACAAAGAGGCAGCCTACACAATGGAAAAATATTTTTACCAATTGCATATCCAACAGAGGAGTAATATGTAAAACATGAGGAACTAAAAAAAAACTAGATATCAAAAAATAACCCAAATAAAAATAAGATACAGATATAAACAGAATTCTCAAAAATGGAAGCTCAAAGGGCTGAAAACACACGAATGTTCAATTTCCTTAGTCATCAGAGATACACATAAAAACTACTTTGAGATTTTATTTTATACCTGTCAGAACAGCTAAGGTCCATAAAAACAAGTGCTGCCTCATGCTGCTGAGCGTGTGAGGTAAAGGAAACAGTTGTGCTTGGTGAGAGGACAAACACCACAGCCACGGTAGAAAGCAGTGTGCTGTTCCTCAGGAAGAGGGGAATCAATCTACCTCAGGATCCAACTCTACCACCGTTGGACATCTGCCCAAAGGATGCCCAAAGAGACACTTGCCCAACCACATTTATTGCTGCTAGAAATTAGAAAGAACCTAGGTGTCCCTCAACGGAAGACTCCATAAAGAAAATGTAGTGCATTCACACAGTGGAGTGTCACTCAGCCATTTAAAAAATTAAATCATGAAATTCTCAGGTAAATGGATGGAACTAGGGAAAAACAAAACAAAACAAAACAAAACAAAACAAAACAAAACAAAACAAAAAACGTCCTGACTGAGGTAACCCAGACCCAGAAAGAAGACAAACACGGTATATATTTGTTCATATGTGGATATTAGCTGTTAAGTCAATGATAACTAAGCTATAATCCACAGAGCTATAAAGTTCACATGCAGAGCAGGGGGGAGCACAGATTGATGTCCCCAGGAAAGGGAAATAAAACAGTTATTTGTGGGTGGAGTACCGGAACAGGAAGATCGAGGGGAGAGGGGAGCGGGAGAGGGAGAAGAGGGAGGGAATATAGGGAGAATTAAAATGGAAGGCCATTTTGGGGGTAATATGGAATATCTAATACAGCAGAAGCTTCCTAAAATATATGCATATATTAAAGTGATATAAATCATAAGGGAGACAGGCCATCTCTTCTTCAACAAATGAAGCTTCCAGCACTGAGACTGGGTTAAATCTAACTGAGTTGTTGGCCAAGGGGGTCCCATGGGAGCCTCCAAATAGCCCAGAATGTTTCCAAGGCTGTAGGTTGCTCTCCACAAACTGACAACAAGGCCCCGTTTCTAAAGACAACACCGACGCAGCTCATTGAACGTGAGGAAGCTGAGCCGGTGCCTACACAGAGCCTTCACCCCTACAGAGAGGAGGGCACTCTGCAGAGTACCAAAGGGGAAACATCACCACCAACCCGGCCCCAGACCCTTTGATTGGCAATGATGTCCCGACCTAAACCGTAAGCTAATGCAGTGGTGGCACAGATATCATGGGAGTGACCAACCAACCTCTGATTTGTCAGAATGCCCCTCCACGAGATGGAACCCAGACCTGACTGTGTGGACACTACAGTTCTTAAAAAACAAATAGTTCTAAAATGTAGCAATAAAATGACTACTAATGACATTCCACTACTAATGACATTCCTAGATGGCGGCCTTGCTCAGCCATCATCAGAGAAGCTTCCTCCTGCGGCAGATGGGAACAGACACAGAGACCCACAGCCAGACTTTACACAGACAGTGAGAAACCTAGGAATACTCAGACCTAAACAGGATGTCTCCATCAAGTCCCTCCCCTCAGGGCTCCAGGAACCCTGAGGAAGAAGAGGAAGAAAACAAGGCCCTCTAAATCGCCATGAACAGTACAAACTCATGGAGACTGAGGCAGTTGGGGTCCTAGAGCGGAAAGAAGAAGTGGATGTGTGTCCCCATCATTAACCTAGACGCTATGGCCAATTGATAACCATTTGCACATGAAAATTCATTTTTCTCAAGTCTCACCAGGGAACAAACCACTCTTACGGGCTGGCTGCCTGGGCAGCAGGAGATGGCCAACAGGAAATGCACTCAACAGAATCCTGGGGGCTCCTTGTCTCATAGTATCCTGTCTCTGCTCCTCTTTTATTAAAAATAAATAAATAAATAAATAATTCTTATCATTTGTATTTGGTTTTATTTTCTTCTCCCTTTTTGTAGGTCCTTCACATGTATATGTTTTCCAGTTTAGCATTTTTATGGTGTGTGAACAAGCGGGTTATTTCTTGTGCCTTCTCTTGGGCTCTTCTCCTTCAATTAGTCTTGTTCAATTTCAGTGTGTTAGTTTTTGTTTTATTTTGTCATATTAAATTTTATTTTATTATTACCCCATAGAGGCCTGTTGGGTTTTTAATGGGAGTCAAAAAGGGATGAATCTGGATGGGAGGCGAGGTGGGGAGGTGTTGGAGAAGTAGAAGGAGAAGAAACCATAATCAGAATATACTACGTGAGAAAGAAAATCTATGTGCAACCAAAGGAAAAAATACACAGAAAAAAGTAAGCTGTGGGTGCTGGAGAGATGGTTTAGAGGCTAAGAGCACTGGCTGCTCTTACTGAGAGGGCCCTGGGTTTAACACCCAGACCGATATGGCAGTTCACAGGCATCTGTGACTCCCTTCCCAGGGGATCCAATGCCCTCTTCTGGTCCTCAAGGGCACTGCACATGTTACACATACATGCAGGCAAACACTACATGCACATAAAAAAAAAAGTCACTTGATGTCAATCTCTGGCCTACACACACACTCACACACACAGTGTATAGAAACAGTGACGGAATTTGAATTATTCTTTTTTTTTTCCGTGTCATTATTCAGTCTAAATGGAAATAAGCAGTTTGCTTTATCCAAACTTCAGCAATTAAAACTGTATTTTAAGCACCTATGTGCCTGGCGCCAGTATGTTGATCCTAGCTTTCATCTTCTTTCCAGAAAATGAAGTGCGATTCAGGAAAATAGCCATTGCAACTCCTGGGCCACACCAATATTGGAAACTGATTAATGGTGGCTTCCCACTTGTCTAACAGATGACAAGACACCTCAAAAATTACCAAAAGAATAAAAGGGAGCTATCACGTGATCATTGCATGGGTACCAACCCACCCTGGTACCTCAAGTCCTCTCCCACTGAGGCCAGACAAGCCAGTCCAGATAGGGGAAAGGGATCCAAAAGCAGGCAACAGAGTCAGGGACAGCACCTACTCCCATTGTTATGAGATCCACATGTTGACCAAACTGCACATCTGCTACATACGTGTCGGGAGTCTGTGTCCAGCCTACTCATGCTCTTTGGTTGCTGGTTCAGTCTCTGTGAGCCCCCATGGACCCAGGTCTTCTTGTGGTATCCTTGACCCCTCCAGCTCCCTCACTCCTTCCTCCCACTCTTCTACAAGATTCCCCAAGCTCGATCTAGTGTTTGACTGTGGGTCTCTGTGTTTGTTTCCATCCACTGCTGGATGAAGCCTCTCAGAAGACAGTTATGCAGGTGAGGATATGGAACAAGGGGAACACTCCTCCATTGTTGGTAGGAGTGCAAACTTGTACAACCACGTTGGAAATCAATCCAGAGGTTTCTCAGAAAATTTAGAATAGATCTACCTCAAGACCAAACTAACTATACCACTCCTGGGCATACACCCAAAAGATGTTCCACCATATCACAAGGACATTTGCTCAACCATGTTCATAGAAGCTTTATTTCTAATAGCCAGAAACTGGAAACAACCTAGATGTTCCCACTTGAAGAGTGGACGGAGAAAATGTGGTGCATTTGCACAACAGAATACCACTCAGCTATTAAAAACAAAGACATCATGTACTTTGCAGGCAAATGGAAGGAACTAGAAAAAAAAATCATCCTGAGTGAGGTAACCCAGAAGCAGAAAGACACATGGTGTGGACTCCCTCATAAGCAGATATTCTCCATCTAGTACAGGGTGACCATACTGTAATCCACAGACCCAAAGAAGCCAAGAAGGGCCCAGGGGAAGATGGTTGAATTTCACTCAGAAGAGAAAGTAAAATAGTCATCTGAAGTTAATGGAGAGAGGAAACTGGTTGGTAGAGGGATGGGGAGGGTAACAGAGGTGAGAATCAGGTATGGCGAGAGCAGGGAAGGGTGGAGGGGAGAACAGAAATCGGTGTGAGGGGCCATCTCTGGGGCAGGGAAGGCTCCCAAGGGTCAATGGGGGTGACCCTAGCTGAGACTCCTCGCAGCAGGGAGCCTGAAGTGCTCACCTTCTGTAGCCAGGTGGGAGGGACTTCCAGTGGAGGGGGGGACACCAACACACCCATAAAACCTCCGACCCAAAATCTGTCTTGCCTACCAGAAGCGTGGGGTGAAGATGGAGCAGAGACGAGGGAATGGCCAACCAATGGCTGGCCCAACTTGAGGGCCACTCCGTGGGAGAGAGCCACCCCCTGACTCTATTAACGATACTCTGCTGTGCTTGCAGACGGGAACCTAGCATGCTGTGCTGTTCTAGTAAGCTTAGCTCGCTGCTTTGCCATTGGAATGCTTTCCTTGGTCAGTTATTAGCTTCTTTTTCATGTAGAAAATGGTTGACTTCTGACCACTAACTGACAAGGCAGCTCTACTTCTGGAGCCAAAGTAAAATCCAACCTTGCCCTGACTTTAAGGCAGCTACAAGAAACAGTGGAGGAAGGGATGCTGTAGAGGTCAACAGTTCTCAACCTGTGGTCGTGACCCTTTGGGGTTGCCTAAGACTGTTGGAACCGAGACACCCCTCCTCCATCTGTCTCCAGGCAGGTCCATCCACATGCAGATAGGCCCAGATATGGGTACCCAGTATGGTATGAAAGTGTCATGGCATTAGTGAGGACCACTGCTGTAGATCCTTTTGGGGTGGAGGGTGAGAGAAGATGGGTGCTGCCATTAGGAGTTGCTAGCTGCCTGGCATATCATTTCCCCTCTGCTTCTTCCTTAATAACAAGGCCAGATTTTACTTAGCCAAGTTTACCTGGATTAAAGAGCTCCTTGCCTCTCTTCTACTAACCTAAACAGTGGCTGGGGAGAAGCTCACAAAGCTGCTCTGTGATTGATTCCAGGAAGGCTTCTTTGAAGATCACCTGCCCTCCACCTCTTCTCCATTTCTACCACCTAGCTCTTTGTACCATCTACCGTCAGACCACCCAGAGCATCTAGGTAAAAGACGGGCTGCCAAAACATCAAAGCAGAGTGTCACACAAATTAACTGCAACAAAACAAAACACTACCTAACTGCCTTAGTGAAACTGAGGCGTGTTTCATGTGTACTCATGATTGTCATGGGATGGTTGCTTAGTTCGAATAATGTTCTACAAGATTCACAGTCAGAATTAAATGTGACTACATATAATAAAACAAAAGAATCAGGGCTTAAACACAGAAACTTTCCTGTTGGAAGAAAGTTTCTAAAAGCCACCAATGCTGGTCCAGTAGTCTAAAGAACTGGTCACAAACTCAGACCCTACCCTACACAGTCAGCCCTAGAGAGACTTTAGAGATGGTTCAAGACAGGGCAGATCTCCAGGCTTTATGTCTGCTGTCCAGACAACTGGGAGGACATAGGGGAGCGAGACAGTCGGCTCTTTGCTTTAAGGGTTGCCTTGAGGTACAAAGCGTGTGTTTGCCCCATCCTCCTCTCCACTTGTATACATGTGGCTCTTCCTAGCTGTAAGGAAAGCTACGCAGCCTTGATTCTGACGGCTGTAAAATGAGGAGACTGTATTGCCTCGGGAAAGTCTCCAGGCCCCCTGCCACACCAACAACGTCAAAAGATGATAAGATGAAAACACAGGATGTAAGGAATCTATTTTCCTGGGCACAAGCGCTGATGGTTTTTAAAATAAAGAAAAAAATTACTGAACAAATGAAAACCTCAGACTTTTTAGTGATGGTCAATGGACACTTGTCTTTGGTAGGGACTTAACTAAGGCAGCCCGCCTCCGTACAGCTCGGGGCTCTTCATTATCTCATGAGAACGGCCTGGAAATGCCATCACCTGCTGATTTACCTGAACCAGGTCTTCACAAAATGTGCATGTGCCTGGAGATGATAGCAGCATCTGTCCTGGCATATTTTCAGTTAGTCAAAGCCAGTTTTCGATGCCTGAGACTGAAGCTTTGGCTTCACTAGGACTTAGGGGCTCGTGGGGAAAAACTAGGAGAAAGTAACTTCAGTGAGTTAAAGTTAGGAAGTCACCAGACAAAAGCATTTTCAATTACTTCCTAGAGTGATTCAGGGCAGTTAAAGAGCAGCATTAGACTGGGGAGAGAGCCAAAGATGACAGCAAGGGAAGAAAATGGCAGGCACAACAATTCAGGTGGGAGATGATACAGCATCGAAGATTAATTTCATCATCTTGAAAGCTTTTCTAGAATTAACTATGAATAATATATGTAATTAGTAAGCAAAATATGCAAAGATAGAGCATTCTATTTAAAATGGAAGAGACTGGTGGGGACTCCAAAGCAACGTGTTCATAATCTGGCAGCATTTGGTTTGCATTCAACAAAAGCAACAGGAATTGTATTCTTTGAGCTGGACAGTTTCTCTGTTTGTGAAGTTGTCTTAAATTCACTTTCAGATTTACTGTTTGGTTTTGCCTTCTCACCTAATAACAAATGTGCTGCTATGCCTGTCCCTCGCTTCCTCCTTCATCATATGGTATCTCTGGGGTAGACGCTGCTCCCTAACTTTCACAGAGGAGGAAGCTGTGAGGCTCAGAAGGGTTAGATAGGTGACTTGCCTAAGGTAGCCCAAATAGTGGCAGCAGAGACAAACTCCAAACCTGAGAAGCTAGGCTCCGGATTCCCTGCTCAGTGCCTACCCTGACATCATTTGGGATGGGTACTTGGGAGGTAAGTTAATGATTTTCATAAAGATCAAAAAAGGTTCCTGACTGGGCCTTACTTTTCGGATTCTTTCCCAGTAAGACTGTGTGGATGACATCAGTTTTCACTGCTTCCTATGCGCCTTGTGGAGGCTGGCTGCAGATCCAAACTCACCTCCTCTGGACAGCAGGTGAGGTGTCAATGGTGTCACCTAGTGGTGAGAAAGAGGAACTTGCTCCTCTGACTCCTTTTCTCCACCTTTCCCTCTCCTGGACCTATTCTGGCAGGTTCACCCCTTTGAGTCATCTAATTCTGCTCCTATGTTCTCATCTTCTTTAGCTCTCTCTCTCTCTCTCTCTCTCTCTCTCTCTCTCTCTCTCTCTCTCTCTCTCTCTCTCTCTTCTCCCCTTTAAGGAAGAGCTCTCTTCCCTTCATCATTTATTTCACTAGTCAAAAAAGTTACCTGGTCACCTAGGGGACAGCAGGTTCTGGGGTCAGACACAACTGCATTTGAATTCCAGATCCATCACATTTCGAGACTGTAAGCAATGGCACACCTCCTCAAAATAGACATTCTCAGATCTATATCGTAGAGACAAGTTGCCTGCATCACAGAGTTGTAAGAAGCAGCGAATTAAAATAACCTTTTAGGACTGTCACCACAAATGCATAAAGCAGATGTTCCGCTGTCTGAGGACAAAAGGCCAGGCTTGCCGGGAAAGTCAGTTCTACTAAAGGACCAGTATGTGCAGTAACTAAACCCGCAATGTCCCAGCAAGTCCTCACAAGCACCCATCTAACCTGATGGGCTTCTTGCTGTCAAGGTATGATAGTTCCCCTTTACAACAGACAAAATGGGCTCATCTTGGCTATGACCCTCACTGACAGGCACTGCCTCCGTGCAAGTGTCTGATAAATTCCGAAGAGCCATAAGATAGGAACTCCAAGTAGAACACATTTGAGTTTTTCTTAACAAATTTTAGGACATCTCACAAAATAAAACAGAGAGGCACACGGGAGGAAAATGTTAGAATCCGCCTGGCCTAGAATTGGTTACTTCCTTCAAGTGTAGTGTGGATATCTGTCAGCTCACCCGTAACACACACGGCAGAATCGGCCGCAGGAGCCTAAGCCTAAGGTGGTCAATAACACGTGGGTTGTTACTTTGTCATTTACCAAGCTCTTGTGAGATCATCTGAACTAAAAGAGGTTCATCTTTTCAGAAAATGATGCTGGGGCAGGTGGCCATCCATGTGAAATGAACTCATTTTGACCAGACTTCATAGCACTATAAAAAGGAATCAAAGATAGACCATATGCTTAGATCTCAGAGACTGAATGATGAGCTTCTGGAGCATGACAAGGAACAAAATCTACACTCAGTGAGATGGAGAAGACAGTCCAGTCCTGAAAGTGCTACCCCAATTCTTTCTCTCTTTAAACCGAAGCTCACGCCAGTACCATAAAGACGCCCTTCTCCAGACATATCACATTCATTACATTTCTCTTTTCTATTCACCATTGCTCATCCTTTTAAATGATATGTTGGGACCAGTGGCCAGACCTAGCCATGGTGAACTTCTGGAGCCATGGCGCTTCACCAAAGCTTGTGGCAGCTGCAGACAGTCTTTGGAATTGTTCTCAAGGTCATTAGCTTCCCTTTGCTCGACATCCTAAATTCTAAAGAAAGGCTTCCCCTGAATGATGGAACATTAACTGATAAATATTCTTTTAGATTTATAGAGGCCAGAGCCTCTGGTCATCTTAAATTATATCAGAAAACTAATGTTTCTAGAGAGAAATCAGGAAGTAGCCCCCAGAAGGTAAATAAAAAGACAGGTGTCTTCCATGAATGATGGAGAGCTGTTCTGTAGGCAGCCTTCCACCTGTGTCCCATGCCATTTCTTTCCCTCTCCCAAAAGTCCTTTCCTCTACACGAGTTCCCCTGGAAAGTGCTTTTGTGGGGACATTAGCAGCCACCTTTATTATTAGAGTGCCGGCCCTTGAATAAACCTAACTTCCTTCCCACCAATTATTGGCTCTCTAGGATTGGCTTTCAAACAGTGAGCAGATGCATTTGGGTTCAATGACATTTGTTTTCTTAGCAGCAATTAACAAAAGAAAAGCAGACTACAGCTCAATAATTCATACAAAGGTAAGTGCTCCTTCATTTCCAATATCATTGCGTCCCAACGAACACATTCTAAGTTAAATAAATCCTAAAGCAGATGTCACTAGCTCACTAGCTGGGCATGGTAGCTCAGCAGCCCTGAGCACTGTGAGGGTTTGCTTGTTTACTATCATGACTGTGTCACTGATAGGAAGTGGCAGCTTGCTTCTACTCAAAATCTTACAGGAGCATGATGCTTCGTCTCATCAGCTTTGGAAAATGTCAAATTCAAAGTGCAAGGCACAGCTTCTACTAAGTACACATCACGTTTCCACCAACTTAAAATTGATGAACCACAAGTCAAACCATCAGATGCGGGAGACAATCCATAGCTGGGAGCTGCCCAGGGCATTAAAAAGTCTCCAAGCTGCAGTCCCCCAGGTCAGCTGTAAATACCGTATTGGGGTGAGTCAAAGGAAGACAGGTATCGAGTATAGAAATATGTAGGTGACCAGGAAAAGCAAGATGAATAGGCGTGGTGGTTTAAATGAGAACTGTTCCCCAGAGTCTGGGGCATTTCAACACTTGGTCCCCAGTTGGTAGCACTGTTGGCGAGCTAGTGGAATCTTTGGGAGGCAGAGCCCTTCAGGAAGTAGCAGGTCACTGGGGGAGGACTTTGAGTGTTTCCAGTCTGACAGCACTTCCTGCTTGCTTTCTCTGCTTCCTGCTTTTTTTTTTTTTTCTTTTTTTAAGATGTGAACTCTCAGGCTCTATTTCCTGTTGCCACACCTGCTCCGTGCTGCTGCCGTGTTCTGCCATGATGCTCTCATCCCTCTGCAACTGTAAACCCACATACACTCTTTCTTCTGTGAGTTGCCTTGGTCCTGGGATTTTGTCACAGCAAAAGGAAAAGTAGCTAGGACAACATTGGCTTTGTACACTTGTGGGTTTGATGTATGCATACGAGCCAGCACCTCTAAGTCATCCTCCTCTTCCTGCCACAGAGAGCTGTGGGGTACACCCTTACAGATGACGACAGCTCTAACGTGAATGTTGCCAACTCAACAACCACATGTACTGTTCAGAGGTTCTTCTCTTGTTGGTCTATCAAAATCACAAGCTCTAGTTAACTCTTAATCCAAAGAGTCTTATTTCACAGTAATTTATATTCCAGGTTCCAATCCAAGCAATGGAATACTATAGTTAAGATCCTTGAGATTGGGGTTTCTCTAAAAGATTCTGTTGAGACATTAGAGATGCTAACCAGAAAGAAAGGACCAGGTCCTGTGGCAATTGCTACCACAATCAGCAGCATAGCAAGATAGCGGTTAGACAATGTCCCCCAGACCAGAGCTGAGAACACATTTTAACAGGGATTTTAAAGATGACGTCATAACATACACTCGCTGTCTCTAAGAGGGTAGGGACCCCAACAAAGGGGCCGAGCCTTGGGAGAGGAGAGCAGCCCATAAGAAGCTCTTGTTGCTTCTGGATTGGTCATAGTTAACAGTCCAGAAAACTTACTCCTAAACTAGGTCAGCTACGATGAGCTTTAAGTCAGGTTTCAGAATACACTCAGATGTATGGTGTAGTCTGTCCAGTTTGTTTTTCCCACAGTTGTTAACTGGTTAGTTGCCTCCCCCCCCCCCTTAATGATCCATGTAATTAAAGTTAAATGAACCTAGAGATTTTCTCTCCCAACCGTTCAGCATTAAGATCCAGCCACGGGCACATACAACATAGGTGAATCCCAAATGCATCACTTTGAGTGAAAGAAACCAGACTTAAATATTACATAGTCTGATTTCATGTATGTTACATCTTAGAAATGCTGGAACGGCAGGAACAAGGCTGCATGTTCGTGTCTTGATTTCTGTGGTCATTGTACAATTACCATGCACTTCTCAATATTCCAGACTGTGTGCTAAAAGTGAGGACCTCTGCTGTACAGACTATGGTGAAACAGATGTGACAGTGTGCATAGATTCTACTCCACGAAAAAGGAAAAACTGCAAAATTCTGCTTTAATTCACACAAGCTGTTGTAATTTACATTGCGTCTGTGTCCTGAGGGCCGTGTGGCAACGTTCGGCACCAGTCTGTGCTGTGACTAGGACGCAGTGGAGCCTTTGGGAGGTAGCATCAGATGTGAAAACGTGAACACGACCTTGAAGTGAGTATAAAACCCAGTATGTTTCTGTCTCTCTGTCCTCCTCCCCCCCCTCCTTCCAGGTCAGCAGGATGTAATCAGCCTCCTCCCACACATTCCCACTGCTCTGATGCTCTGTCCTACTACAGTCCTAAACACAGAGCCAGTAAACCACAAGCTCTAAGACTGTGCGCCAAACTAACCTTCCCGTTTTTAAAATGATTACTCTCAGGTATTTTTCCCCAATGACAAAAATATTTCCCAAATAGAAAAAATATATACATATCTGTTCTAGTTACTAAGTGATTTGCAAAGATACTTCTGATATGTTGTTAAACAAAGAGGTCATGAAACAACGTGAGTTTTCTAAGGAAATGATGCACAGAAAAAAGTCATAACCGGAGGATTTTGCTAGAATGTTCAATGTAGACGAATTTTAATACAGCAACATGGCTACTCTGACTGGAATACAAACACTCCTTTAATCCCAGGAGACAGAGGCAAGCATATCTCTGAGTTCAAGGCCAGCCTGGTATAGAGCAAGTCAGGCAAAGAAAAGCTTACGTCCAAGCATGGTGGTACACACCTTTAACCCCAGCATGTAGAAAACAAAGGCATGCAGTTCTCTGTTCTGTTGAGGGTGAGTCAGTGAGTTGAGAGGCAGTAAGTTGAGAGGTGGTGCAGTAAAGCAGAGTTCATGGCAGTTCAGTTCATGAAATTCAGAGGCAGTTTTACTTGGAGAGTTTTACAAAGACAAGTTGAAGAGAAAACAAGCTAGACACAGGTAAAGCCAGAAGGATCCAGGGAATGAGAAGGATCCAGAAGATTAGAACAGATTGCCAGAATTAGTTTGAGGCCAAGCAGAGCAATTCAGTGAGAAACTGAAAGAAGGCAGATTAAATCAGTCAGCATGGAGAAGAGTTTGAAACAGCCAGCCAGAGTTCAGAAAGAGCTAAACACACACACACACACACACACACCAAAAAAAAAAAAAAAAAAAAAAAAAAGGTGAGCTTCTTCAGCAGAAAGTCTCAGAGACTAAAAACATTCGAGGCCTAGATAAGATTGTATGGAGGCTAGAAACTTCCAGGATTAAGCCTAGATTAGCAGACAGAGGCAGTAAGCCTCCGAGATGACATTTAGAAAAGGTGAATAAAAGTTACTTTTACAATTCAATGTTTTTTGCATATAAATGTCGCAGTCACCTCTTATGTTCCTGTGTGTTTCTGTGCATACTGTAGAGTTTTCCCTTTCATTTATTGTCTTATCTGAGTCTTCTATCTTTTTTCCTTATTCTAGTGAAAAGCTTGTTGATCTGGTTAATTATTTCAAAACTTCAACTCCGATTCCTTGACCTCTTTGTTCTCTCTGCCATCTTGCTTACTTCCTCCCGCTCTCTGTGATTCCCTTCTCCTGACATGGGTGTGGTATA
Source organism: Rhombomys opimus (assembly GCA_010120015.1). NCBI lineage: Eukaryota > Metazoa > Chordata > Mammalia > Rodentia > Muridae > Rhombomys > Rhombomys opimus. Next base: position 3,802,517 of record REGO01000125.1, read on the forward strand.
TTCTTCCAGCCCTGCTGCTGTCAAATCAGCTCACTTATTTTTCAACATTTTTTCCTTACAAATTTATGACTATAAAATCTTCTTTTGGGACTCCTTTTACCACAGCCTTTAAAATTTTAGAAGGTAAGCCAGACATGGCGGTATACCCCTTTAATTCCAGCACTTGAAATGCAGAGGCAGGTGGATCTCTTTGAGGTCGAGGCCAGCCTGGTCTACTACATAGTGAGTTTCAAGTTAACTGAAGTTACATAGTGAGACACTGTCTTTAAAAATAAAAATAAATAAAAAAGATTTTAGGTGATTTTTTTCTTTCCTTTTTTTTCTTCTTCTTTTTCTTCCTGTCTCTCTCTCTCTCTCTCTCTCTCTCTCTCTCTGTGTGTGTGTGTGTGTGTGTCTTTTGTCTAAATATGTGTTTATTCTCCTCTGGCCAATTCACCCTGTGTAAGTCTTGTGTGTCTAATTTCCATTTTGGTAATGAAAGTATCAGAAAAATCTCGAGCTAGGCCATGAAAATCCATGCCATCTCCTTGCCTCTCTCACTGCACACTGGTGAATTAGGTAACTCCTAGATGTTCCTCCACATCACAGCTTAACAAAAATTATCAAAGCAAGAAATACGTAGTTATATTAAAATAATTTTATTCATTTGAAAATGTGAAAACAGTGCTAAAACGCTTTCAACCTTTAACCTGATACACCCTTGTAGTTAAAAGCACATTAAGAAATCATTTTTTAATGATTTGTACATATCAACTCTAAGTTCCACACAGATGAAGCCATGACAATCAAAATCAAGCAGGGTGACTATCAGGGTTATGGGATTTGTTTTTATAAATAAAAGCCATTTATTAACTCAGACAATATTAGAGTTACTGGGAAAAGTAAGAGACCCATTCATCATTTCCTGAATTGCTATCAGCTGGCAATCAATCTTTTAACATGTGAGCTGTTTGGAGGACAGTTCAGATGCAAACCTAACTATTGCTCTCTTACACATTGTTTCATTGAAAAATAAATAGTCAGCCAGCCCTCCAGAGCCTGATGATGAGACCCTACTGCTGAAGCAGCAAGTACTTGAGTCAAAGAATATGGAGAAATCAAGCTGGTACTCAGCTGAGACCTCATCCCCACTAGCCAGCTTTCAGGATGCTAGAAGGTACTCTGCATATTACTGGAGGAAGAAAGTACTCATTAATTTCGACAAGCTGCAAACCCTGCAAACTACAGCTGTCCTGAGGAGATATGCCCACTGGTGTAATAGAGCCACTGATGTCATAGAAGTAACCAACCACATTGGGATTGGAAACAAGACACTGAATCTGGTTGGAACCCATATACCTGTGGCTAGATAGGCCATAGGCTCGAGGGAGTGTCCAGTACTATACTGCTAGGTGGACATGGGATGAAAACAACTCTTACTAATTCATTGCTATCCCTATAGATCAGAACACCTCTCAGCCCTCATCAGAAAAGTTTCTCCTTGCAGTTAACAGAGATACTCAACTGGCCAGCGTGCAGAGAACAAAAGACTTGTGGAATGTTCTGCTCTCACGAGACACACACATCCCGCCTTTCCCCGAAAGGCTCATGGATCTTTACAGAAGAGGAGGCAGAACGACTGTGAGAGCCACACGCGATGGATAGCATGAGCGAAAGAGCTCTTGCCAGACACGACAGGTTAGTTGCACATTTCAACTCGCTGATTGTACACAACCTGAACAGGTCAAGCCAGACAAAACCGCAGCACGGGGGGCGGGGAAGGTGGGCATTGAATCTCACCAGCAGCTGAGCACTGGCAGCGCTTGATAGCTGCTGGGAGAAGGAGAATCAGCTCTTTAATGATGTGACCCCTGGTAGGTCTACCAGGTGCCAGGGCCCCACTACCAGGACTAGTTGGATAACACAAACTAGGCATGATGGTGTGGGGAAGAAAACTCAAAATTTGCTGGGAGGGGGTGTGTGTGAAGATGATTGTGGAAGGAGTTGTGGGTGGATATCTTCAAAACAAAGCACATGAAATTCTAAACAAAGTAACAATAATAAGAAAAGCACTGCTTTTAAACCTAGCCAGAGGAAATTTAAGTCTTTATCCCAAACTTCGCATCAGCACTAGACTAAAGTCTTCCTGATTCTCAATGAGGGCTTAATGCCGGTACCCTGTGGGAGAGAGTACAGGACAACTCGGAGACAGGCTGTGCCACAGAAAGCACAGCTGCACTCTCCGTTTTCATCCATGCTTGTTGAAATCAACCAACTTTTTAAAAAAATCAAGATTGAATTTAACCAACTCATGTTTTTCAACTAGAAACATGAAACTTATGGCAGATGATACTTTCTTTAAGCATCTCCCAGGGTAGATGATAGATTTTCACTGTCCTGCAGGCGCTGTTTTACTTCTGGAACATTCTAGAGATGCCAGTGTTGATAAATTATCCTGACATTCTTATATCCACTCTCCAGCAATATTTGCAGTCAAGCTCAGAAATGGAGGTGAACAAAAGGGATACCCTCCTAATTCTAAATTCCAAATGTGCCAAGAATCTGCTGGGATTTATTTGGGTCAAGATGCTGCCTTAAGCCTCCATTTAAGGCAGCCCTGAAGCCAAATGGACGTTGAAGCAAATAGCTGTCATGTCTTAGAGACTCTCCCTGAATGAGGAGCTTGTCTTAGCACATTCAACACAGTTTTTCGTGCAGACAAATTGGGGCACAAATATAATATATACAAAATAATTTAAAGAAATACTTAGAAGGAGAAAAATAAAAAATGTTTGACCTCACTATGCCAAGATAACCAGCTAAGTGTTGCGAATAGTGACCTCCAGGCTTTTGTCTGTGCATTTGAGGGTGACGTGTAAACTTTTCTTAAATTCAAAAACAATATGTAATCCTACTTTATGAATACACTGTTTACTTAACAATAAAATCACAGAATTTTTTTCATGACAAAAACCACTGAACTAGCCAAGAACGAAAGCTGAACGAACCCCTATAGGTGAGTTCGGTGATTTTATAAAATGTTTATAAATGATTTTATAAAATGTTATTTGATAACAGTTGACGTAATGAATTGCATGATTATTTCCTAAATACAATTATCTAGAAGTGAATCAGTTAATAAATAAAAGGGTCTTCACCTTTCAAAAGGTTTGATGTTTTTGTGAACAACTGTGCTGCTCATCCTGCCTTTGCAGGGAGAGACTCCTGTCTTCCCTATACTCTTCTGTCGAGAATAGATTTCTCTCCAGAAAATCGGAAGGTGTGGAGGAGAGCCCATGTTCTCTGTTGGAGTTACACATCCAAAATATAACAAAAGGGTAAAATGACAAGCCATGAACTAAAAGATATTTTTATAACACAGGTAACTGAAAAAATGCTAACATTTTTAGTATATAAGGAATATCTATCTACAAGTCAATAAAAAGATAATCCAATAGAAAAAAAATGAGTCAAGTATGTAAACTAGAGCAACTCAAATATCCTATAAATATCAACAATAAATAAATAAAAATTGAGGGAAGGGGGAGGGTGGAAGCATAAAGGGAGGGAGGAAGAATCAAAGAGGGAAAGGAAGGAGTATGGAAGGAGAGGACAGAGGGATGGAGGGAATAAAGGAGGAAGAGAAGGAGGGAACAAGGAAGGGATAGAAAGGATAAAGGAAATATATGAAAGAAAGGAAGGACAGGGGAAATAATGGAGACATGGGAAGGAAAGAAATCCCTCATCAGGGACCAGCTGAAGCCTCTGCAGCTGAGAATCAAGAATTCCAGCATGATTAGTATTTGCTAAAGCCTTTCTCCCTCCTATGCACAAATCTAGTTTTCTAGGAACTATTTACAGTAAAATGTATGTATACTCTCAACACTTTATGAACCCCTAAGGGTTCCTGGTTTTACCTTATCGTTACAATCACATCCAAGGTATCTCCAGAGTCACCCTCTAATCACACTTAGCAAAAACAGAAAGCACAAAGAGAAGTATATTTCTTAGCACCAAAATGGCTAACATTTAGCTGTGACTCTCCCCTGAGAATCCCATACCCACACATGGGTATGTCATAATCTTTCCCTAAGCATCAATCTTTCTCTTAACTTAAAATCTATTCTTTTTTTTTTTTAATTTTTTATTTAACTTTTATTAAATACACTTTATTCCTTTTGTATCCCCCCATAAGTCCCTCCCTCCTCCCCTCCCGGTCCCACCCCCCCCCCCTTTCTGCATGAATGCTTCTCCCCAAGTCCGCTGATAGGGGAGGTCCTCCTCTCCTTCTTTCTGATCTTTTTTTTTTTTTTTTTTTTTTTTTTTTTTTTGTTCTTCTCAATGCAGTTTATTCAGGAACCTTGGACAATCTTCTGACCCTGGGGAAAGCCAGCCCACAGCTTAAAATAGCCTCTGGGTAGCCAACCCCAGCGTGCCTCGTGGGCAATGCAGATAGGTCCACATACACGGAAGCAAGCCAGATCCTCAGCCTTAGCCAAATATGGAGTTGTTTGTGACAGAGAGCACTCACCGTCGGGAAGGTGGAAGGCGGAAACCAGCTCCATCTTTAAGGCGCAGTATTACGCAGCTCTCTACAGTTCCCTCTTTTTGTTTTAGACGCATCAGGCAAGAGTAGAGGTCTGATCTCTGATATTAGAAATATATTGGGACTTTGTACCAATGTTCATTTAGGTGTCATCCACCCAAAGAGCATCAGACCCGTCCGATACCTTTTTCTCAGAGGCGGGACCTGGGGCATCAACCCGCATGCAATCAGACATGCTCTTCTCTGGGTCGAGAGCGGCTGACCCTGAGTGCAGTGCTTAGCCTCGCATCCTGAGCGTAACATTTTAGCTTTTTATGGTAGCCAACCATGCTTGGGGATACTGTCCTGCTTCAATGGCTGTAAAGGCCTGAATGATCATGGCTGCATTACACTGTTGTGAGACTCTAACTAAATCTATTCTTAAAATCTATGTTTGAAATGCTTTTTCATACAGTGTGACCTTTCTTTGAGAAGCTCACATCTATGTGTTTCCTTCTCTCCCTGATCAGTTTTCTTTCTGTTTTTAGCAAACTCTAATTCCATTTCATACCAGCTTGCCCAGAATTCTCTTCTACATCAAAGACAAAGATTTAGTTTTTGCTTTGTCTTGTTTTGTTTTGCTTCATTTTGTTTTAAGACAAGGTTTCATATATCTCAGGTCTCAAACTCACTACAAAACAAAGGATTATCTTGAGCTTCTGATCCTCTTGCCTCGACCTCCCCATTTATTGTGTCACAAACTTTCACTACCACACCACACCTCATTTGTGCCGTTCTGGGGTCAAGCCAGGGGATTTGTGTTTACTAGCCAAGCACTCTGCCAACTGAGCTATAACCTCATCCCCATGGATATAGTTTTTCTTGAATTGAGATCCCTAAAAAATCAAGGGACCTTTCTCAGTCTGCTTTGGGCAGCAGTGTGGAGCTGTCCCTCTGTCCTTGTCATTGGGGACAGGGGGAAGGAGAATAAAAGAGAGAAATGGAGACAGGGACAGTGAGAATGGAGAATGAAAGAGGAGAAGAACAAAAGAGGAGAAGTAGAAAAGACAGAAAGGAGGGAGAAGAGGGAGGTGTCAATCTCATTAGGAGTCAAGCAGACGTGAATAAAAACAATGATAAAACATCTGACCCAGTCACACCACATTTGCAAACATTTTAAAGTCAGCCAATACTAATCAATTACCTGGGAAAACTGACATAATCAGAGTGTGATGGCTAATGTTAATGGCCAGCTAGATAGAATCTAGAATCACTTGGGAGAGGGCCCTCTGGGCATGCCCGTGGGGGATTACCTCCCCTTCATTCATTAACGTGGGAGGGCCTGCCCACCAAGGGTGGCACCATTCCCTGAACAGTTGCTGAACAGTGTAAGTAGAAAGAGGGAGCTGAGCAAACAGCATCCACCTGTTGTCCTCTGATTCTTTATGAGACATTTAACATGACTAACTGCCTCAAGCTCTTGCACTGACTTCCCACCATGACGGACTGTACCTTGAAGTAAGAGTTGAAAGAACTTAAGTTGCTTTCTCAGAGCATTTTATCATAGCAGCAAGAAAACAAACTAATCTACACATTAAAAAAAACAACAACACGTATTTCTATGTCTCAATAACCCCGTGAATGTGTATCCCAGAGGACAGGAATATTCACAGTAGCATTGTCTCAAATGGTAGAATGTCCATCTGTAACCAGACTTTTGGCAACCTTGTGGATTCTTTTTCTGCCACCCTTCTCCACTCCTATACCACAATTCCAACCCCCCAACACTAGGTAGGAGAGAAAGAAGGCTAGGGGGTAAAGGGGAAGTCAATATCATTAGACTACTTCCTGCTGTTTAGAGGCTTCAAGTTCCTTGGGGAGACTTTGATCTTTGCCATCAGGATATCCAATTTCTTCTTGTTGTCACTTTGTTCACAACCTCTTGGCAAACCACAGCAACTGCAGCAACCACAGCAATCACGGCAACCAGCCAGCCAGTGGCACCACTGCCCACTCAGGGCTCCAGAGTTTATATGCCTTCTCGAGAGTCCCTAGAATTTCAAACATCATTCACGTGCAGAAACCATCTGCCGCTGGCAAAATCACACACCTGCTAGAGCATGAGGCACATCATAGGCAGGTGCTGGGATTAAAACAAAATCATATTCCCATAACACTTCTGTGTTTTTAAAGAAACCAAAACTCTCACTACATCGATTAGTGATAGTTATTTAAAAGTCTTTGTATTCAAGAACTAGATAACTATACAGCTGTAAAAATGAATGATCCATAGTTGTCTTCATCAACATAAATAAATCTTGAACCAAAGTTAAACAGAATAAGCAAGTCTCAGAAGAATATGCTCAGGATTATTTCATTCATTTTGAGTTCATGCATATTCGTAAGTGAGTGATGCATTGAAGTTATCCATAAATTGACGAGAAATGAGGAGGAAGAGAAACAAGGTAACAATTAACAGAGTTAATGATAGTGTTTGCTTTTGGGTGGAGAGAATAGAAAACGACCTGAGGGGCACACATAAATTTCTAAATTACTAGTAATATTCTATGTCTTAATCTGGGTAGCAAATACACCTAGATGAAATTTTCAATTGTTCGTGAAATTTCAATAGGTTCATGGTGCCATCTACCATTAGGAACAAGAGGCACTGTAGCAGATGCTTAATTTTATGGGCTTTTTTCCTAGAATGCTAACAAATGACATCTTCAACATTGGAATTTGTATTTCCTTTGATTACGTGTGTGTGTGTGTGTGTGTGTGTGCAGCAGGAGGGAAGCACATGTGTGTGGCACACGTGTAGGGGTCAGAGGGCATTTGCTATAGTGCTTCTTTCCTTCCACCACGCCTAGGGATCAAACATAAGTTATCAGGCTTGGCAAAAAGCCCCTGCTACCCACTGAGCCATCTCACTGCCCCTGAATGTATACTTCTGGAAATCAAAACCAAATCAAGCAGGCTCCAAATTCAGCTGTTCCAATAGAAATGAGAGATTCTGGATGTGCGAAATGTGCTGGTTATTAAAATAGCATGTTTTCCTGTTTGGTAAGAGAACTTTACTTATGGAAAGAAAGCATGAAGCCTGGGTGCTCAGCAGAGTGCTCTGCTGGTCTCGCCTTCTCCAACTTGATTTTGCTACAATTTCACAACGCTTGAGAGGACCACATTCTGCTAGCACCTGGGCACACTGGTGTGCATACAGAATGAAGTTTAGTGGAAGGCTAATGCATGCTAAACAGCTGGCCCAGCTGCCTGATCCCCAGATCTGTGACCAAGCTCCTGATAATGTGCCACCAAGCAGAAGAGTATGTACACTCACTTAGGAGTGTGTCGGGAGTGGTTGGGGCATATTACCTTTGCATATGCAACAAACTGTAAATAGATAGCTGAGAAAAGGAAGGTGAATACATCAGCAACTGAGAAAGACTGTCTTGATGGGATTTTAATGTATTTTTTCTTGTGAACACTAAATACATAGCAGAGGAACTCAAACTTCCACCTCTGTTACTCCTCTCATTGCTTTAACATGTGTGAACTCCACCGCTGTGCTTTAAGCATGTGGCTTTTAAGATCATCCCCTTTACTAGCACTCACCTTGGTGTGTGCTTTTCTGTCTGCCTCATGACACTCCTGTAGTCAGGGACACACAGAGGGCGTCCTTTCTGCTAGACCAATTAAAACTTATTTCACAGCCTTGGTTCTAAGTCTTCCCTGGCTGGTGAGCTCTGCCTCTGTGGCACCTCCACCATCAGCATTTGCCTTTGTTACATGAGCCCACGCCTACTCTTTACCACACAGCTGGATGTGTGGTGCAGGACTGCCAATCAGACTAGTCCTTGAGACAGGTGCAATGCTTGATTCAGGCCTAGAAAAACACCCTAAACCAGGCTGGCGGTGTTCTCTGCCAAAGCTACAGAAGATACTTCCCGGGTACCCCCTGGAGTTCCGGTGAACGGATAACATGAGTCCACATTCTAGTCGCCCTCCGGCTCAATTCCTGAAGACGGGCTGGCCAGGAGGTACACAGCACGTTTGGTTCTAACAGTGGAGCTGAGCTCTTAGATGCAGCCACGCTGAGGCAGGCTCTGTTCAGGGATCACTCGGTTTTAAGAGGCAGAAGAGCTCGTTGTGCCCCATGGACCGCCCTCATACAGCCTCCAAGGCCACTGAAGCATAGGGGAGATGTGTGGGCTGCAGCATGCAAGCCTCAGAGGCACGGAATAAACTAGTTTGCTGCAGAAAAATTCTGCAGCAGTCTGGGTAGTCAGAAGCCAAGGCAGGTGCATAGCAGATGTGTGTATTTTAGAAGTGAGCCAGAGTGGAAGTCCCACCTCTCCTAGCCCTTGATTAAGAAATCCCTGCAGTATCTGCACACATATCTTCACTGACAAATTAATATAAGGTGATCTGGCTATGGACCTGTGTTGAGACTTTCCCATTTCTCATGCAGCATTCTTTGAAGTTCCCAGTGGCCCCATCCTGGAAACCCATGAGAAACCCAAGTAGAGAAGGTGGGCCTCCTCCGAACCTCTTTGTTTTCTAAAGAGAAGAGTAAAAAACTCCACTCTTTAAGGAATGAAAACCTAAAGAGCCTCAAAAGCAAGAGCTTCCTGAGATATTGGCTGTGACTTTGCATTAGTGTAAGTCAGATGTGGGTGAGAATTAGACAGCTTTATCTTGAGACACCCCTATCCCATCTATGGAGAAAGCCCAGAGCTGTTCCTAAGATGTTGTGAGGGCCTATGATCCTTGTTATTGTGATAATGCAGAATGCCTTCTCATTTGGTATAACCTTCTCATCTTCTGATCTATATAGGAAAAACAACCACCTTTCATGGTTTAAACAATAACTAAGAAAACACAGAAGCACGACAGACTCACATGTGCGAAGATTGTCACTGTAAAGAAAACACTGTTTAACATCCTTCCTTCCTTGATTCACCCCTTCCTTGATTCTCTTCCCTCGACCCCCTACTTCCCCATCTTCTTGACATTAGGCTCCCTTTGATTCAGATACAAACACAAAAAGCTATGTTGTTAACCCATCAATAGCTAACTCACAATTCTGGGTTTATTCCCTAAAAGTTTATTAAATTAATCTTCCTACACAAAGCAATCAAGAGGACCAATAGTTTATCACTACAAAATGTTAAGAACCAAAGAACTGTGGTACAGTGGCAGGTTCTTACAATCTCAGGCCCTGAGAGGCTGCTGCTGTAGGCTTGCCACAAGTTTAAAGTCATTCTGGTCTACAAGGAAAGTCCAAGAACACCTTGGTGTTCTGTGAGCCAAGAACCAAAGAGAGCAAAGATGTCCCTGGGTATGGGCATCTTCCCTGTGCCTCCGAGTAATGGCAGCTTTTCAACAGAGGCTGGAGGCTCAAAGCCTTCCACTCTGGGCTCGCAAGTGTGTGGAATGCGCACTGGGAAGACCAACAGAAGACCGTGACAGAAACCAAGAGCTCCTGCACCCTTAGCTGCTCACACTTCTCATTGCCGTCACCCTTCCTCTGCAACGTAAACAATCCTTTCTGGTTTTATCTTCACCTTTATGCTTTCCTCCCCCTCCCTTTGGTGTCTGGCCCACAAACAACCAACAACTGACCACAAAGACAACATGGGGAGAAGAAGCAAGGTTTTAATTGGTGAAGTACGACACAGAAATGAAATGACTCCCAGTTCCTCCTCCTGCACCTCTGGCACAAATTCCATAGCAATATCAGCACTGGAAACAGTTCTGACCATCTGTCAGAAAATGTTCTGATTATCAGCATACAATGTATATATAATCCTTTTTCCATGTTGCCCTTCCTTGAAGCACCGACTGTCATTCGAGATAGCAAGAGAGTTTAAAAATAGGTGTGTTAGAATTCTACTCGAGAACACAGTCTTTCACAGTTTATGTCCACTACAAGGGATGTAACTGGCGAAGGTGCCCTGCATGGCCTTTCACAACTGTTTGCTCTCTGATGGTTTAGACCACAAGCTGAGGTATTTACAGGATTATGTTTATCAAGAATTCGCCAGTGTGAAAACACTATTAAAGCTGAGCATACAGATTCATGCAAGATGTGTATCACATACACACACACACACACACACACACACACACACACACACACAGTCACACATGTTGGTCCTCCAGCAGCTGAACTTCCATTTTGATAAATAGGGGTTGTTTTGTTCATTTACTTCTGAATCTTCCTAAAACATGGATAGGCAGATAAAGTGTGTAGAATCATGAAGTGTGTTAATCCTTCAACAAATATTAATTTATTTGATGATCATGGAAAACAAAATAAAGGGAAATAAAAAAGACACGATTTCATACAGTTATCTTCTAAGTTTCCTCAGCCTGGAAAATATTTAAGGGTGTGAATATATCATGCTTCAAACTTACGGCACCTGAGAGACATTTCTGTGGCAGATCTGCTCCTGCCCAGAGACACCCAGCCCTCTGCAATGAACTACTCAGGGCCTCTCCGAGCAGCACAGCTCGCTCACAGATCATATCTCATTAACATGCATTTTATCTCGAGAGTCCGGGTTGGTTGGTAGGCTCTCATCTCTTTGTCAATTCTGATCAAGAATGTGGTTTTGAGGTTGGGGGTTCCAAAGCTGCCTCTGCAGTCAGAGCCCTGACTGTGACGTCTGCAGTGGGAGGGAGGAGAGAGAGGTGCAGAGTTCCACACGTCCTCACAGGTTTAGGGAACACCCCTGCTTGGTCCCTGCAACTTCCTTCCTAACACATAGATTTCATGAGGTCTTGATTTCTCTCCGGAATCTAAAGTCACCACACCTGCATTATAGACCAACCACAGCCTAAGGGTCTCAGTTGATGGGATTTTCTAGGTCCCTCCATCTCTTTTCTTTCTCTGCTTCCCACCTAGATCCTCTATTTCTTTCCTGTTGCTTTCCTTGTAAATGGGTTTTTAATTTACTAACTCAACAAAAAATAATGTTTAACCAACAAAATAATGCAACTACTTGGTAGCCACAAGAACTCACTTTGAAGGTTACCAAAGACAGAGAAGAGCAAGAGCCGTGCCCGTAAGTCTGTGCTGTCATTATTATCTGTGCAGTTTAGCATATATTAATTATACATAATGGTGGATTTTATTATTTACATTTTCAGAAATGTATAGCATGTATTTTGATCACGTAACCCCTCATGGCCCTTTCTCCCATCTACTGATCCCCTTTCATTGTCAGCTCTTTTCTTATTTCTTATTCTTCCCTCTGTAACCCACTCAATTTAATTAGGTTTGGTTACATAAGCAAAGATGAGGACATGATTTACAGGAGTATGGACTCCCTAGCAGTGGCTAGACCATTAAAGAAAATGTCTCTTTCTCCCCAGCATCCACTAATTGAAAAGTTTAGATGGAGTCTTGGGATTGCCCTCCCTCTCCGTAACAGAATGTTGAAGGGGCCAACATTCTGCAGGCCTTTCGAGGTTAATCACAGCTGTTGAAAGGTCAAGGGTGTAACAGCCAGGTCATGCCTGAAGAAAGTGTTTGAGAGCATGGCACTCCTTCCTCCCCTTCTCTTATTCTTCCCACACCCTCTTTCCCAATGTTCCCCGAGCCTGGGAGAAGATGCTACAGAGATCCCATTTAGGGTTGGGCTTTCAGCAGCCACCCAGCCCTTTAATCAGGAAGTGCTTCCCACTTCAGAACTAAGCCTCTCTTATCAAAGCTGATAACAGCCCTGATCTGTGGGAATAAACTAAAATAGCAAACCAACCATAGCAGTTTCCATGCTGGGGTCCATGGCCTCCCCAGCCACAGGCTTTAACCGGGTTTATAGACAAAGACATGAACTCCCTCCCATAAAATGGTCCTCAGAACCACTCAGAAAGCAGGTGGTTATCCCCATAACAGACTTGCCACTATTGCACATGGTCCCACCTTATCTGGCAGTCGACAGTATATCCCAGGAGTTTGGGGTGCTGCACATCTATTCTGAGTGATATTAACCAAGCAACCCAGGGCTGTACCAAGTGTTAGCTTTCGTGAGAAATTTTAAGTTAAAGTCAATTTGCTTTAGTTAAAATTAGGCTCTAGTCAATCAGCAAAATAACTAATAAAAATGGCTGTCACCACACCATATAAGCAGCTGGTCAGAAGCAGAACGTTCCATTGCAGAGAGAAGAGTGCAGTTTCCCCATCTGTGCAGTAGCAGCGTACCATCATCTTTCCAGAAGGCTCTTAGGAAGAGCGACACATGCCATTTGCTGCATAGCCATGCTGTCCTCAGCATCTGTTTCCTGTACAATACACAGCTTGTAGTTTTTATTTTTCTTGTGTTGTTTTCTTGTTTTATACACTGATATGATAGACATACTATTATATTCTTTTCTTCTGCTTTCCTTTAACCTAAGTTTCGAATTTTCTGGTCAAGTATAATTGAAGTTAACCAAATTCTAACAGAAACTTGCTGTTACTGCCATATTATTGGACACATTGCTATTAATCCATATAACCAAACACATTGAAAGACATAAAAAGTATTTTAAACCATGGGGATTGTCTAATAAATCATAAAACAAGGCAAAGAAGCAGATGTTTAGTGTGTGATGATGTACCCATTGGATGGCCCTCAGAGACATCACAGTAAAACCATTCAGTATTAACCACAGCATTGTGTTGTAGTTCTTCTTGGCCTTTATACCCAATAAGATTTCTTTTGCAAGAAGAAGAAAATGTCACTGTGTAGCATGAAAAATAAAAACAGTTTGTCCCAAAGGAAATTTATCTTTTTCAATGGGTCTGACTTTTCCAAATCAAACCAACTGAAATAGAAAGGCTTTAAATGGCTTTAACTAAACAGCAATAACCTGAGCAATTTGTAGTTTTTAGTTAAAGCGCTCAAGATGAGAAGAGTAAGCCACTGTCCTCCCTACTTAACATGTGTGAGGAAGGGGCTGGTGTGGGCAGGGCCATCTGCCCAGGCATCATGACGCTATGAAACATACATGTTGCTCATATTTAAACAATGTTCTAAGATGCAAATTCCTGAGCTGGGCAATGCAGGGATCTGGGCTCCAGCCTATCACATTAGTTGGTGAACCTCCAGCATTCGTGGTTTTAGTATGACATCTGTCATCGTGCTCATTAAAGATGACAGGAGAATACATGTGGTCACCAGATTCATATTTGTTTCTGAAAGAAAGCCGCATCCTTTAATTACGCCTTACCATCTTATTGCTCCAATTATTACTACAACTTTGAAATGCTTCTTATTTGACACTGGCTTTTTAATCAAGAACAAACAAGACCACACACCCCTGGTTGGTATATTAAAAACACATGTCTATTATGATAACTACCCTCGTGGAAAAAATGTCTAGTGAAAAGCCAAAAGCCAAACAAACTGATGGAACCAGACGTAATTTTAAACCATTTATGGCCTTCTCCAAGGCTGCCTGGCTTCAGGCTCAGGCTCCCAACCACTCGGAGCGCTGAGCGCGAAGGGCCGTGACAGTGTCTCCCAGGGAACTTCACTTTAGTGTAGAAAGGTCAGAGTATGATTCAGATTTCAACTTTGCCACAATAAAAAAAAAAAAAACGAGAACTATATAACTAAAAAGAAAGATTCGCCCATGACATACTTCTAAAAAAAAAAAAAAAACAAGTTTCCAACAAACTGGCCTTTATCATGATATTGCCAAGTTTTCAATTTTTTACCAAAGGTTTTCTACGATTAGTCAGACAGTATTGAAAACCTGTTGGCTTTTGTGAAAGAACAACTAGATGCTAACTAGGAAATCTGAGTGTGTGTCATTAAGTTATTAATATGTAAAATTCATAAAACACTAGGAAAATTGACATTGTTGAGGAAAATTCACTTTATACAAAGGCCTGTTTTGCTGTTGCAACAGCCCCCAAATAATACACCCTCCACAACAAGATACAAAAGGAAAGAAAGTAAGTGAAGGAAAATGAAACCAACAGAAGACAGCAGCCAGAGTGAAGCGGACTAGTAGCAATGCTGGGATGAAGATCCGCTGAGGACATGGTTCACTGTGAACCTTGCAAGGCTAAATGGTTCTCAGTGGAACTGTGGTCTAAGCACTTGGTTTTCACTTCAGATGCTAGCGAAGACTGAAGAAACTCTAGACTTCCCAGCCAAGAAATGGAAAGCAGACAAGGCCCAGAGAGCCAGTAAAAGAGGGGAAGCTGTGTAATTTAGTGACACAGGTGACAGCCATGGGAGTTGTCTGGCTGTGGGCACAGTGTGGAGGAAAAGTTCTACACAGAGTCAGGATGCTTAAAGTTATGAGAATGAATGAGTGCAGCAGATACGGCCTGCTCGCAGTAAATGTTTGGTAGAATAAGTGAATAAAAAAGAATGCATGAGCCTAATCCCAGCACTCAGGGAGTTCGAGGCTAGCCTTGTCCAGGACAGCCAAGGCAACCCAGAGAAACCCCTCAAAAAATATAAAATATTTTTAAAAAGAATGCAAAAAATAACCAAAGGCCACGCCTTAGCTAACACCCTCAGTTAAGAAGACAAGTCAACCAAAGGAACCCAGAAGCCATTTCAAAAGCTACAGGGGAAAGAAGAAAAGAAGAGTGGCAAGGAGGCATGGTGAAAGAGTGTTCAGGAAACATTCATCTGCACCGTCTGGAACAACAGAACACATGGAGTGTGTTCTTTCTTTTGGGGAATGTGGTTCAAAATGTCCTCTGGAAGGAACATGATTCTTATAACTTTACCAGAGCACTTCATGGTAGCATTATGGCGTTTGAGACCACCAGGAAAGCCCAGCAGACAGAATTCATATTATAATTAGCCAAATGTATTTAAACTGCAAGCAGGGCCACAGTCTTTGAGCCAAATCAGAGCTGTTGCCATGCAAAGGAGGATGAGGGAAGATTTTTTAAAGGCGAAAACCACAAGAAGACCGTCAGCATCTGCATAAGCAAGCCAAGAGCTGTTCTCCTCTGCCAAGATTAGGTAACCATGGCAACCTTGAACGTCTGCATTAGCAGGTTACAGAAGCCTAAAGGCAATTAGTACGATCATAACGAGTAGACGGCTGTACAGCTCTGGGTGAGGGTCACTAGGTCAGGGTTACTGGGAGCTTATCTTCCAGGGACTGGAGTCAGAGACAAGGGGCTAGTGGGTACCAAGATGGATGCCTAGCATAAAAGGGAGCTTCTTTAGCTTTCACAGTTATAACAGTCAACAACCATTATGCAAATTAAGTTAAAGTTCAGCTAAGAAAAACACAGAAAACTTCCCAAAAGGGAAAACAGGGACAAAAAGAAAAAACAGAACAGAGGAATTCTCCCAAAATGGTCCTGGGCGAGAGGGGAGGGGCTCGCTTGAGTGTTTGGTGAACTTACTAATATTGTCTTGACATGATTTCTTTTCTTCAGCTTTCTCAGGAGAAAACTCAGAGCAGGGAGAGGGGACCCAGGGAAGAAGTGAGACAGCAGTCAGTAAAGTGACTGTCCTGTAAGCAGAAGGACCTGAGTTTGATCCCCAAACCCCACAGTTAAAAACCAGACATGGTGGTGTGTTTTTGTAATCCCAGTGCTGGGGAGGCAGAGCTGGGCAGATTCTTGGAGCTTTCTGGCCAGCCAGTTTAGCAGTTTGGAACTATTTGGCAAGTCCCAGGCCAGTGAGAAATCCTTTTTTTCAACAAAAAGTGGGGAAAACAGCACAGAATAAACCCAAGGCTGTCTTCTAGCCTCCACAGCAAAGAGAAACACACATGATACACTAATGCTCAGACCTGTGCACATGCAAAAGGAAACAAGCGTAGCTTGCGATTCTGAATGCAGAGAAAACAGAATCTTTCTGTGTATGTTCAGAAATAGTTACAGGAAAAACCTTATTGTGAGACCATCTGACATGAACTCAATGACTGGCTCCTTTACCTCCCCCTACCCCCCGAGAGAGAAACAGCCTTGCTAGGCCACAGAGGAGGACATTGCAGCCAGTCCTGAAGATACCTGATAAGCTAAGATCAGATGGAAGAGGAGGAGGACCTCCCCTATCAGTGGACTTAGAAAGGGGCAAGGAGGAGATGAGGGAGGGTGGGATTGGGAGGGAATGAGAAATGAGGCTACAGCTGGGATACAAAATAAATAAACTGTCATTAATATTAAAAAAAAATCCAGCTATACCACTCCTAGGCATATACCCAAAAGATGCCTCGCCATTCAATAAGGACAACCATGTTCGTAGCAGTTCTAGTTATAATAGCCAGAAGCTGGAAATAACCCAGATGTCCCTCAACGGAGAAATGGACACAGAAATTGTGGTACATTTACACAATGGAATACTACTCAACAATTAAAAACAAGGAAATCATGAAATTTACAGGCAAATGATGGGAACTTGAAAAGATCATCCTGAGTGAGGTAATCCAGAAGCAGAAAGACACATATGGTATATACTCACTTATAAGTGGATATTAGCCATAAAATATAGGATAAACATACTAAAATCTATAGCCCTAAAGAAGCTAAACAACAAGGAGGACCCTAGAGAAAATGCTTAATCCTCATTAAGAAGGGCAAACTTGATAGACATCTGAAATAGAAGACAAGGAACAGGATAGGAGCCTTCCCCAGAACTTTTCTTAAGTGTTTCTCTAGCCATTGCTGAGTTTCCATCATTAAAATTGAGAAATTTACAAATGGTGAAAAAAATTTGGTTTACCTTCTCTTATCAGCTGCAGTGTATTTTAACAACTTTCTTTTCATATTTTAATATGACTTTTATATGATATTTATTACCCAAAGGGCAAAATAGCTTTGATTCCACAATTGACAAAAACCGAAGAAACACTGCAGCTGTCTGCAGCACCTCCAGGAGCTGCACAGCTCTCTGATGTTGGCTGTCTTCACTATGTTTTGTGTAAGATCCTCCTTACATTTCCAGGCCTGAGTCTCCCCAGGGCAAGAAGATAATCACAGCATTTACACAAATCAGTAGGACAAAATCCTGTTCAAACAAAGATTGAGAGGCAGCTATTGCCATTTCTTAAAACAGGATCTTTGGAAACTCTAGTTCCAGGAAACCAACCTTCTAATAACACTTACCATGACATTAACATGCATGACAGATTATTAATGTGGCTTTGACAAAGTATTTACTTCTGTCTCTTAAAATAAAAATAAAGCAGCACAAAAAAAAATTATTGTGAAGCACTGGAAGTAATAACCTGCCTCCTTTCATCTTGACCTCCACACCCTGATTCCATTACTGCTCTTCATGTGTGGGAGGTTAGCGGTTTCCATCAGATTTTCAAAGACCTTGTTACCTGCTAAAAGTCTAGAGCCACTGTTCTGGAAAATCAAAACTTTGAGCCACTGGGGTTGGGGACATTTGGTGGCATGTTGGGATGATGTCTGCCCACTGTTTTTAATCTGAATGCAGGCATTGCTCTCCTCTGGAGCTCTCTGTGCTGGAGGCTTAGCAGACCTTACTCCAGTGTTTCTTCTCAGTCTTTTTAGCCCCATAGGGGTACTTTTCTCCCAAGGCTCCATACCCAATGCCTTTCTCTTTATTTACACAGTCTGTCTGGCTGACCTGCACTCCAACTCCAGCCAGTTCCTAAAGGATGGTCATAAAGTCTAGAAATAAAGGTGGATATATCAGAAGTGATTTATTAGTACTGTATTATAGTATATGACAAAACAGTACACATGTTTTCAGAATTTATAGCTGTTCAGTATATATTTATTATCTGATAATCATTCTCAAACCAAGAAGTCAATGAAACGTCTCCCTTTGGCATTCTTCAGTCTATTCTCACATAATACGTTCAAATTAAATCTCAGTCTGTTTGCAAGTCCACTTGTGTTTCCAGACTTAGGGATGAGTATCTTATTCCCTGGTCAACTTCCAAAGACACTGGACATTCTACTGTGGCTCTCAGGTTTTGGGGGATTATTCCCAGTGGCTCCCTCTTTGTCACTGATTTCTCCCTCCAATTGTTCACCAACCCTGTCCATTCTAAAGTATTGTAATAATTCTCACCTAGCCCGTATCTACTCACCTTGCCCTGGCCTGAGAACTTGCCATGGCTTGCCTTGCCTCAGCCATCACATTGGCAGTTATCCACTGACTTTTCCACCTCCAGCCTCAGCACCTTCTAACCCCACCTGTGCAGAATGTCCCTGGGTGCACAGATGCTAGCAACAGAGCCCAAACAGCATGGCATGACTAAAACCCTTCATCGTCCACTTCTCTTGGGTTCTGAAGCCATGCACACCTAGCTGGTCTCCTCAGCTGCATCTTCATCTCTAGCTTTTCTCTCTGCCTCAGGACTCAAGATTCCCCAGTACTAAGCCTTCTCTCCACCACCATCCTCCTCCCAACTGCTTTTCTTTCTTCTGTGCTCTGAGAGCAGTTTATGTAATAGAGTCAAATCTTTTCCTCTTTGTAGCCTTTACACCTAGCATATAATAACTCTATGCTTCATGGAAGAATGGTAATGGGAGACACTAGTTCACTTAGAATTGGGAGGAGTTCTTCTTTTATATTAGGAAAGGTCTGGTGTAAACTGCAATCACATTGAACCAAAGATTCGTGATGGAAGATTGAACACAGATTGAGCCATAGTGACTATGGCAGGACGAGACCTTAGATGTAGTGGCTGATCCTGGAGGGAAAGGTCTTCAGAGGGGAAGGGGAAGTTTAGACTGGCAGCTACTCAGGACACCCAAAAGAAGGACAGAAAACTCACTGCTTTAATGAAGATACGGGAGGGAGAGGGTTGTCAGCAAAACCTAAGAGCATAATAATATTCTGCAGTGTCCTAAATTGGGACAGAAGAAAATCTGTAGCAAAGAAGGTTTGGGGCAGAAAATAGTGCCCAGAGAAATTGTCAGGACGGTCCCAGTGGGGCTGTGGCTCTGAGCAAGTTATCAGGATTCCCAGTCGGGCACAAAGATGCAATGTAGTCTTCATCTCACTGTTTAGTTTCGGGGACTACGGTATCAGGAGTGTCACTGAACTGGCAGATAAGTCAAAGTCAGTGCTGCTATTAATGAGGCTGGCTGGGGAGACTTCAGCCATACCCCTGGAGGCAAAAAGTGCTTCTACAGAGTCGAAAATGAAGCTAAGTCCTCTGTGTAGGAGGAGGGCTAGGGTCTGGTAGTCAGGCAAACTCTGGCGGTATCTTTTGGGTACTTGTAATTTTAAAAATTATTTTATGGTTTCTTTTTCATTTGACTGCCTGTAATTATATTTGTTCATTTATGTGTATGTGAATGTGCATATATGTGCACATGGGCATGGCATGAAGTGTGTATAAGAAGACAACTTAAGAGGATCAATTCTTTCTTTTCACCATGTGAGTTTCAGGGATGAAACTTGGGATTTCAGGCTTTGCAGCAAGTACCTTTCCCCACTGAACCATTCCACCTACCCAGGGTAGTTACATTAGTTCCTTATCCTGTTTCTGTAATATACATATTAACATATGTAGTGTGTTCTATTAATTATGTAACATATAATTACATGTTAAACATATTATCTGTTATATTACTATTATATTATATATTAATAGTATGTAATACAAAATATAGCACACCATTTAAGATAATATAATATTAATATTCTGATGTATTGATTTATTATAGTATTGTATATTTAATTATCTCATATTTATTATTTTATTATGTCAATTTTAAGATAATCATTAATTTGTCATATGTATTAATATGCATACTTTTTGCTAATTTAATTATATGTATAATGTATAGTATAATATAGGTATATTATATATCCTGTATTAAATATGTATGAATATATTTGTTATATCATTTATTTTTACACACATATTTATATTTTTATTTATTTTACCTTTTAAAATATTCACATATTTTAAATATTTATATTTTAAATATATTAACTATATATTATATATTGATTTATATAACTATACTAATACTGTTATATATATGATACTTATATGTGTTATAATTTATATATAATATAGCATAATATTATATGTATTACATATATACATACATACATACATACATACACGCACACAAAAGCAGCTCAAGGAAGGAAGGCTTTGTTTTGGCTCACTGTTCCAAGGTGTAATCCTTCACAACAGGAAAGTCAAGGCAACAGTAAAGGCTTGAGGCAGCTGACCACACTGCCTCCAGCTAACTTAATCTAGATAGCCCCTTATGGCACATGCTGAAGGCTGATCTTGTAGGTGATTCCAGAACCTCTTCAGTTGGCCACACTAGACATCTCAATACACAGCCATCTCAATATGCAGCCATCTCAATATACAGCCATCTCAATATACAGCCATCTCAATACACAGCCATCTCAATAGACAGCCATCTCAATATTAGGATCTTAATAACATCTTAGGAGTGGGAGCCCAATGCTCTTACTGTTAAAAAGAGTCTTTGATATTATTTTCTCATAAAACCATAGGTACTGCAAGGAAAGACAGGATTTTAGGCTTCACTGTTGCTGACTTGAATGTACTCCCCATCCCCCCCAAAAAAATCTTGTTGAAACGTAATCCCTGGTACAATAGTAGTGTGGTCTTTAGGAGATGATGAATCCCAATTTCGTGAATGAAATTCTGGCCCTGATGAGGGCTGGAGTGGGAACATTTGCCGCTTTCACGGGGGTCCCCAAGACCATCAGAAAACACAGACATTTACATTACAAGTCATAACAGGAGCAAAATTACAGTGATGAAGTAGCAATGAAAATAGTTTATGGCTGAGGGTCACCACAACGTGAGGAACTGTAATAAAGGGTCACAGCTTTAGGAAGGTTGAGAGCCACTGCTCTAGAACTTTGGAAAATAAAAGTCTACTGGTTGTAAATTCCCAGTCTGCACTATTTTATTAGAGCAGCAGAAACAGACCAAGATGGCAATAGAAACTAGTAAAGAAAACTAGAACTCGAGCTCAGTTTTTCTGCTAGCTATAAGCAGAGAAATACATTCCTGCTAACATAGTCAGAAGCGCTGGCTTCCTTCCAGGGCTTCTCATCACAAGGTACCAGAGCAGAACCTTCCCTGTCCACCCCAGCCACTCTTAGCGGAGAGGAGAGGTCATCTGAAGGTCACAGAGATAAGGTTAGGAGCTCCCACTTCGTGAACTGAGGACTGGCTCACACTTCTATTGAAAACTCAGAAAGTGTAATGAGGTTAAATCAAAGGTGGCTTGTTTGTCTTTGGTAAAATGACCTATTAAATATAAAATTTTCTTTTGTAGTTGAGGAAGCTAAGGTTCCAGACGTATGAAATTCCTAAACTCACAGTTCTATTGACACTAGACATTTGTTTGGCATTACAGAGGGAAACTAAGTTTTTAAAAAGACTAGTTAAAGGCTCTCCTGGGCATGTTGGAACGTGCCTGTAATCCCAGTTGGAAACACAAGTTCAAGGCCTGCCTGCCCTTTATGACTTCAAGATCCATCTGAGTAATTTAGTTAGTTGGACCCTGGCTCAGAATAAAAATAAAACAGTTGTTGGAGTAACTCAGTGATAGACTCACCTAACACATGTAAGGTCTTGGGTTTGACTCCTAAAACCATAAGACAAGCAACCAAGAAAGTACCTAAACAACATATAGCTGGAGAATCGATGTCTCAAGGCTGAGGAGCGGCCTCCATAGCGAAAGTGCTTGGGGTGCAAGCATGAGGACCTGGGTTCAGATCCCCAGAACCTACATAATGTCAGGTGTTGTCACATACCTGTAGCCCCAGCACTGGGAGAAGACAGGTGACTCCCTCGGTCAGTCAGTCCAGCTCCAATAGCAGGTGTTGCTTTCAGTGACGGTGCCCTGTCTCAAAAATATGAAGGTAGAGAAGCAATGAAGGAAAAACTCCCGGCCTCAGCCTCTGGCCTCCACAGCTGCAGGCATAGCGCACAGCCACGTTTGCGTGTGCACACGAAGTAAATCTGTGGCCTCCACGCCTGGGTGCGCAGGTGCGCATGCCCACACACAAAGGGGCACACTCATGCATCGACTACCCACAAGAAAGAAGGAAAAGAAGGGCGGGCGGGAGAAAACGGGCATCTGTGTCCCAAGGTCCATATGCAGCAAGTCCGCAAACACAAAACTCAACACGAGGACTTTGGGGAATGGCATCTTCCTCGGCGGCAGCTGCAGCGGGAACTTTACAGAAGCAAGCAGTTTAATGGAAGGTGAGGTAAGTCAGCTGGCACACAGAGACCTCGGGTTCTTAGAACAGAGCTGGATAATTTTCCACAGGACTCTTCAAGGAGATCAAATTACAGTTAAATGTGAAATGGCCTCAGCAAGAATACAAGATGGAGAAACCTCTGCACTGTCCTTCCCTGTCTCATCAAAAGCCACGTTAAGACAGAGGTGGGGGGGCGGGAGGCAAACACGGTGGTATGGGCCTGTAACCCTACCGCTGGGGCAAGATGCGGAGGCAGATCCCTGACACGCACTGGCCAGCCAGTCTAGCTAAATCTATGAGCTTCAGTGAAAGATCCTGTGTCAAAAGCAAAGAGAAAAGGTTGAAAATTATAGATAAAGGACCCAAATGGCTACACTAACAAGTCCATACAGTACGTATGTACTGTTTTTAGTACAGTACGTACTAAAACAGAAAATAGAAAAATAAGACTGTCGTGCATGGGTACGTATATTCACCCATAAGGGCTAAAGTTAATACTTGCAGTTTTAGACACTGAAAAACTCTTTAGAACAATGCGACAAATGGCCCTATCTTTATAAAGCTTAAAAACTCTTTTAGCGGAGAATGCAACTTTTAAAAGAAAAGAAAAACTATTCTCTGGGTCTCAAGGGGAAGGGAGCTTGGTATAGGAAATTGCTTACATGGGTTGCAGAGGACCAGACACCTGCAAAGGTTTCCCACAGCAAGCAGGAGGAAGACAACCCAACTCTTCATCCTGGAGGATCCACAGTAAAAGGCTGGCTTTGCAGACCCACCCCTGTCGCGAAGTAAGATTCCAGCCTCCACAAAAAAAAAAAAAAAAAAAAAAAAAAGGCTAGCCCAAACGGGTAAGCCCCACAAACAGCTCCTTTTCCGGCAGAAGAGACCCCATGTAAGTTAAACCAGGAAGTGGCCTTTCCCCAGCTCTGTCCACATCTCTGTTTTTGCTTGCAACCTGATAGCTCCTTTTCTTTCTGCGACCCCTCTGAGGAGAGAAAGGTTTTCCAACCCATTCTCCACCTAAGTCCAGCAACACTTGCGTGAGCCACTGTCCATTCCTTTGGGATAGGAATAAATGCGGAGGAGTGGATTCGAAGGGAGTGGAAGACAGGTGACCAAGAGCAGGATTGCTGCTGAGCGCCAGGAGAGCAGCAAGGTTAGCGCCAATGCCTGCCTGCTCACTCTCCAAGCTGCTTTGCTGAGCTCATCCTTCTTCGCTCTCCGACGTCCAATGGGCTCTTACGGGAATAGTTTAAGCCTACACAACCAATTTCCTCCTTCAAGCCCGAAAAGGAGACACGGAGAATCTTATCTGGGAGGTGCCAGTGGGTTCTCTCCCCCTTCTTCGTGTGTCTTCCTGAAGAGCCAGGAGCATACCAGAGAGGTCTCCGCCCTCTCTGAGCTGCAGCAAGCAAACAGTGCTGCCAATTTCTAGGTCACCCTGACCTGTGGATATTTTCCAGCATTTCAAAACCTGACTCACTGAACATTGCTTTCATCCGGCATCAGCTATCACTGGGTGACAAGAACTGAGCCTCATCTAAGCCAAGCACTCAAGATAGAACCAAAATTGTATGATTGCTTTTCTTCATTCCAGGCCTCACGCCCTTATAGACACACAGGCAAGCGTCTAGTTTCCTTCCTCTTCCCTCATTTGCATAAGTCATGATCCATTGATTGTCTAGGATGTGCTAAACACTAAGATACAACAGAGAATCAAATCAGCACTGTTTCAGTTTTTATAGAGCTTATGTCCTATCTGGAGCAGCCCACAGACAATAATTAGAACACACCGGTTGTCCAGTGACGGTAGAGGCTTACTGAAAAATAAAGTAGTTGTTGGTTTTCCCAAGACTGGAGCTTTGAAGTTTTAAAGTGGAGCACAGAAGACTTTTATGAACGTGAGCTTTGCATCCAGGATCTAAGTGAGTGCGAGCCCTACAGACATCTTAGGCATGGGAAGTGCGCAGCCGTAAGGCACAGTGACCCAGGCCAGCAGGAATAGTGAGTGCAGAGGTCCTGGGGCTAGATCTCACAGGATAGCATGCTCTAGAGTCAGTAGGAAGGCTGTTGTATATTCGAAGTGTGGAGCTAGCGGGAGAGAAGCAGTACAAGCTGGAGACGGGCTCAGAGGTGTGAGGAGCTAAGCCTGTGTAGGAACTTGGGCGCTGGTTCTGAGTAAGAGGCAAAGCAACAGAACAGGACAATAATGCGAGTGACTTGCTGTTTCCACCTGTTGGAAACCAAATGAAATTTAGGGAATATAAAGGTGTAAAAAAAATCAAGAAAGCCAGTTCCAGCAATGCAGGCAGCGGGAAGCTGGATTTTCAACACTTTGGGGGCAAACTAAGATTCTTCCTTGACTTTGACAGGTAAACTTATGATCCTCATTAGTTGAGCATCCATGAAACTGGAGTGATGAGGAGCTCAGTTACCAAGGCTTTGGTTAATGGTTTTCACTGATTTTCCAAGGACCCTATAAAATAGGGATACATATAATCAAGAAGAAAAACTAAATGAGCGACCCTAATCATGGTAAGGGGCCCAGCATCAATGCACTGCGCCCTGAGCGCAAGGTCCTGTCCCAGGACTTATATACGCCATCTGAACACAAGGCATTAATCCTCTTATGAGCAAGTGACAGCTCAGAATGGCTTCAAGACATAGCTCAAGTCACAAAGCTGCTCCACGAGGCTCATTGGATGACTAGTACTACTACGGCACACAGCAGAGTATCTGCCTTCAATACATACACCCGACTTTTCACTCAAATATTCATGAACATCTATTAAATATGGGCATATTGGGGCTAGGTAGATGGCTCAGCAGTTAAGAACATTTGCCGCTTTGCAGAGATCCTGGCTTCAGTTCCCAGCACCCACATTGATTGGTTCCCAACCACCTATAACCCCAGCTCGAGGAAATCTGATGCCTTCTTCTGGCCTCATGGATGCCTGGACTCATCTCTCTCTTTCTCTCTCTGTCTCTCTGTCTCTCTGTCTCTCTCTCTCTCTCTCTCTCACACACACACACACACACACACACACACACACACACCAAACAAATACTGGCATATAATGTAAGCAAAAATGTAAAATTCTTCAAGCAGAAACAAATACAAAAAAAGAAAAAAGAAAAAAAGCTAAGCTGCAGAGTACCAGTTTCTTAAGTGAGTTGCTCAGGGACTCTCTCTCTCTCTCTCTCTCTCTCTCTCTCTCTCTCTCTCTCCTAGGATCACATGCAAAGAGCAAGGCAGTGTGCTGGGGCAAGCACATCATGAGAGAGTCTTGCTGCCAGAGTACCAGCTAAAGTGAAAATCAAGAGCAGACCAAGCTTGGGACATCAGAAAAAGTAAGGCACCAGAACAGCAGGAGAAGAGGAAGAAAACAAGAGGATGGAACCAGATGGGTGACAATAAAGAAATGAACTAGAAGTCATTATCACAACCCAAGAGAGAAATAACAGTGACTCAGCCCAGGTAAAAAGAGGTAGCCAGAATTTAAAAATATGTTAAAGATATGCTTTGAAAGTTGAGAATTTAGAGACAGATTTTTGCATATGAAATGGAAGACAGAAACCTGACCTGCAGGGACCATGGAGTGTATGCCCAGGGCGACACCCGCGACCCCAGCCTTAGCAGATTGAGGCAGGGAAAGTGTGAGCTGGAGGCTAACCTGAGCTACAAAGAAAGGCCTTATCTCAAAAATCTAGAACAGTAAGACACATTTGGAAGAAAAGAAGTCTGAGATACTAAGTCTGGGCTATTGGGTAAGAGTTAGTATACTGATCTTGATCTCAGAGGGGAGAGATATACTGGAAACAGAATTGAATCCACATGTATGCGGTACTTACACACAAAGTTTAGAAAGGGACACTTTTGGAGTGAAAACAAGTAGGGATGACCCCAGCTGTGGAACAAAAGACAGGCACTTCGTTAGGTGGCAGAGAAATTTGACAGGAACCTGGCTATCCTGCTCTCCGGGCCTACGTCAAAATCTTGAGATTTTGAGTACAGAAAGCTTTTTTATTTTTAACAAGTTCTACCAGTAATTCTAATATACTGCTGAGTTTGTAAAAAGGTTAAATTAATATTTCCTGGTATGCCTTAGGGTCATGGTTTAATGAACTACTTTTAATTGCTTGAGCTATTAATTTTAGGCAATCAGTAGAGTTTATGAGATGACAATTTTAAACAAACAGCCAGAAACAAAGTGAGAGTCAGGAAACTATGGCCAATGCTACATTTGGCACCTCTTTTAAAAAAGAAGAATTTGACATTTTCTAAATCATAGATTGAATATTTCAATTATAAAGAAATGGCATATTCTAATTTCCATTCTTGTATGATCTTAGGTATGTTCCTAATGATTTTCTTTTAACTTTTGTAAGTTCTTTAAGAGCTTTATACAACATATTTTGATCATATTTGTCCCATTCCCCAATTTCTCCCGGATCTACCCCTTTCCTCCCTACCCAACGTTGTGTCTTTTGTTTGTTTGTTTGTTTCAAAACCATCAAGACCAATTTGTGCTGCCTAAATATGGAGTTGGAATCTTCTACTGGAGCACGGTCAGTATACCTGGGACTCCACTCTTACAGAAAACTGTCTCTCCTGACAGCTGCTAGTAACTGCCAGTAGCTTCAAGACTAGGAGTGTGGTTTTGTGACTAACTCGTATCTCCACACTGGGATTTGGTTTGGCATGGGCTTGCACAGGTTTTTTGTTTTTTGTTTTTTTTTCATGCTGTTGCAGCTGCTGCTTTGAGTTCACGTGAGCAGCTGCCTTGATGTTTCTAGAAGACACAATTGTCTTACAGTAATCCACAGCCTCGGGTTCTTGTACGCTTTCTACCCCTCCCCCACAGTGATCCCTGAGCCTTGGAAGGAGAGACTGCAGTGTATGTATATATATGTTTCATTTGGGGCTGAGCATGCATTCTGTGTACTTATTCTCTGCACCTCGCTCAGTTGTGGTCTTTGTGTTAATCACTATTACATTTGAAGCTTCTCAGATGAGGGTTGATAGATGCACTAGTCTACGAGTATAACAATAAGTCATTAGGATTTGGTTTAATATTGTGTCCACTAAACAAAATAATATTAGGTTCTGCACTAGCCCCTATACCCTATATAGTCATAGGTTCTTGGCCTAATGATGATGACAAGTATGGGTTTCATCTTGTGGAATGGAACTTAAATCCAATCAGAAAGGATTGGTTACTTCTATGTTGTTTGTGCCACTGTTGCACAAGAGAGCATGGCTTGCCATCACCGTAGCTCTCAGGATTCACAACTGGGAGTGACTGATGGTTAACTTTCTCCTCCAGTAGCATGTGTAGCATTTTCCATGCTATGAAGGCTAGACAGTAGGGTGACATTTCCAGGTCACACCACTTGATTGCTCCATGTTCTTTGACTCAAGCATGTGGTATCTTTGGCAATAGGGCCTTATCACCAAGTTCCAGAGGACAGCCAATTGCAACAGCAACAGCCTGTAATGTTTGGGGTTATATGAGACCTCACTGGTCTCCAGAAAAAGTAAGCCATTCTAACACATTTGTTAGCCTTTAGTATGGGCATTGCTGCACTGTTTTTTTTTTTATTAAATTTTTAATTTTTTACATTAATTACATTTCATTCGCTTTGTATCCCAGCTGTAGCCTCCTCCCTCATTACCTCCCAATCCCACCCTCATTCCCTCATCTCCTCTCATGCCCCTCTCCACTGATAGGGGAGATCCTTCTGTAATAGGGTAAGTCTATTTTAACGTGTGTGTGTGTGTGTGTGTGTGTTAGGGTGCTTCTACAATAGATTTCCATATGACCTTTTAAAAAAGTTTTTAGTGTTATTTATTCTCCCCATCCTCTTCGCTGCCTTCTGCTCCCCATCCCAATTTAAACCCTCCTGTAGTGTTCTTAGAATTTTTGTGCTTTTAATTAAAGACGAGTGCTATTTTAAAAATATTTTGACTAGGTTTTATTCATACATTATGCCATCATGCAGGTAACTAAAATAATTGTATCTGCCTTCTGTGTGCCCCTGAAATAAGAGAAGAGATGGCAAAAGGCTAATGCTTATTGTAAGAAATAGAGTTATTTAGGGAGGTGCTAACTAGCCATTGTTAAAGAACTCTGATAAGGGCCACATATCACTGAGTGTGAATGTGATATGGAAGTCAACAAAGGGACTTTAAGAATCAAAGATCAACAAACGCAAAATGGTCCCAGGAGAATCACTGCTGCTGTGAACTTCCGTTGCATGCATACTGCTTCCCACAGCAAAGCCGGCAGATTCAGGGACTGGAAATTCCACTTACATCAACCAAGGAGAGAAGGGCTAAATCAAAGCTGCCCAATTGCAGTGTTTGTTAAACTCTGGCATAGGTATCTGTTGTCCTTGAAGGGTTGATAACACTGTGAGTGGAAGGGAAGGGAACAGTAATCAGCCCAGCACCAGACTATAATGGCAAACGGACAAATACCTAAACTTGCCTTCTCAGCTTTCACTGAAAAATCCAGGAAGCTCCTGAGTTTGTGAAGCAAATGAAAATTGGCCAGGAAGGAATCTGGAAAGAAGGCATGAGCCATTAATCAAGGGTAGTCCCAGACCAGTTACCACTGAAAGAATGGAAATTATGGTCAAAGAACGAGGACTCAGTCCTACTAGCTGGAATTTCCAGATGCACGGGAAGTATGCGCTTCAAAGGACTTCACAAACAGTAGCCCTTCTGTGGTGGCTCCAGGCCATGGATTGTTCTTGCGGGCATATCCCTGCATCCCACCATCTCTATAAAATGAGAGCTGGGACAGCGGGTCTAACAGGACAGAGTGTTCTAAAACAAACCAGCACGCGTGTCTTACTGTTCTGAAATGCTTTTGGTGAGGCCTCTTCCCTCGATGCCACAGTGTTGATTAAGGAAGTGCCACACCATTACCTCATATATTCTTCTCATCAAACCACAATTGCAGAGGGAACTCCCTGCCTGTTACAGGAACCTGTCATCAAGATCGAAGCCGAAAACGTTGAGTTACGCAACAGCAAGATGGGCTTGTGCTTCCACTCCAGCAAGGAAATTCAACCTCAAGCCAACACGCTCAAGGCTGCTCCCCAAAGTTACACCGAGATTTAGATGCATGTGGTGCTGACTGCCGACAAAAGGAAACAGAAAGAAAAAAATCTTAAAGCATTTTGTAGTGTTGACTTTCTGTCCGGCACTGCGTGAGGTGCGGACTGTGTCCCTGCATGCCTGCTCTTAAATGCAATGCCTTCCGAAGCCACGGCTATGTATGACAGCATCATTCTACAGACAGAGAAACTGGTATTTCATGAAGCACCATCACCTGCCCAAGGCCACAGGATTAATTACCAAAGGAGAACTGGAACTCAGGCCACCTGACTCCAAAGTCTTCAGGGGCTCTAACTAAATGGTTTGGTTTCCCTCCTTTACCTGCCCACTCTCCAGTACAAAGTCTGACAAAGACAGAATGCATGAAACAGCCACATTTACCTTCTGCTTACAGATGACCTTGCCAGGACAGATGCCTACTTGCAAAGAAACTCTACAAGAGAATGTCTTTTTATTATTCTTGATGATTCTGTTCATGTGTATAATGAATTTTGACTACTTTCAACCCCCTTACCCTCTCACTCTTCTCCCTTTTCCTACTGAAACCCATGTTTCTTCTCAACTACCTTTGTACACCAGCATGAGAACTCAGTGCAGTAAAGTGGAAAATGCAGACTGCTTGTGAGGCTGTGGCCCTCACGGGGGCCAGTGTAGAATCTTAGAACATACTGTTCCAAAATTTAAGTCAACCCATCTTCCTTCCAGAGACAGCAGGATGGTGAACTCGGCCTCCAGCTCTTCCCATCTCAAGGCACAGATAGCAGAGTGTCAACTCTGACTTCAAGGATGTTTTTGCCTGAGAGGATGATGAGATATCAAAAGAATGAAGGGGGCTGGGTAGACACCACACTCCCTACAGGAGGCAAAGAAACCTCAGAGTCTTCTAACCTGGAGAGTGGCTTTTACCACTCTATTCCTGCATTTGAGGGAAGGGTCAAGGGAGTCCACACCATTACCCAGAGCCAACCTTGCTCCAGCTTCCAGGAACACAGCACAGAGCTGTGGCAGATTTCTATGTCAGCAGGAAGCCAGCTTGCCACCCACACACTATTATTGGAGCAGACTAGAACTTGGCGTCTGGTTGGCACAGCTTGCCAGTGGCTGCAGGTGCTGGCTGCTGCTCTGGCACTCTTGACATTCCAGGAGAGTGCAAGAAAATGTAACAGGAATATATTTTAAGTTTAAGGCAGCAAATATACCAATGTGTCTTGCTGTGATGTTGTATGGGAGGTTCGGGATAAAAA
Source organism: Rhombomys opimus (assembly GCA_010120015.1). Taxonomy (NCBI): domain Eukaryota; kingdom Metazoa; phylum Chordata; class Mammalia; order Rodentia; family Muridae; genus Rhombomys; species Rhombomys opimus. The sequence goes on from REGO01000125.1 coordinate 3,833,564, forward strand.
TATTACAAGCTTACTTTAAGCACAGAAAAGATTTGATGTTGATGGAGGGCTTTCTCCTACTTGTTCGAGGTTAATGGATGCTGCCTGCCTGTGATCCAGCACTTTAGGAGAAGAAGACAGAGAGTTCCAGGCCAGCCTGGGCTACATACAAACTCAGGGGCAGCTTGAGCTACATGAAACCCTGTCTCAAGAAAAACAGAGAGACAGACAGAGATCATCCATCAAAAAGACTCATATATACCAAGCAAGTATAAAATCAACAGAAGAACTTTCAATGAATATAAAGATCATAAGCAATCACCAGAGTAGTTGAAAAGCTTTTAGGTGTTTGGGGCAGCAAGGATAAAATCTTTAAACACCCAGGTGAGAAGCAGCGGGCCCTTGGCTGGGACTTGGCAGTATTGCACTGAGCCCTGTGTGCCCAAGGGAAAAGGAGAGATTAGATGACAGGACTCTAAATAGAATATATGTCTTTTAATCCCCCTGGGATGAGGAGATCTTACTGGAAAACAACTATTTAAAAAGAACACGATTTATAATCACTGGCTCCCAGTGGAGGGGAAGGAGATGGAAAAAAGTCTTCCAACTTAGAAAACAGAAAAAGAACATGGGGGCCAAATTACGTGTAAGAAAATGTCCCTGAATCAAAAACTCAATCATTCAAAAATCACTTTCAAGGACTCATCTGTTTGGGTAGGAAGGTTTCTGCCACGTGTGTGTCCTGAAATGTTAGATGGGGGTCCGTATTTTTTTTTGAGCTTAAGGTTCTCCACCCACAGAGGAACTAACAGTGGTTCACGGCCCAGTACTGTCCATGCCCAGAGATAACCTGCCTTCCAACGTGCGCAAGGCTCTCTGGGAAAGAATTAACCATGATTTCTCAGGAAAACAAACTCCAGAGAAGTGATATAAAGTGATTCGCCAAGCTGCCCACACTCCATGCAGAATGCTAACCAGCTGATTATCTAATTGGGACAAAAAAGGCACCGTAGAGCCAAGCAAGATGCCACAGGCCTGTAATCCCAGCACTGGGGGAGGCAGAGGCAAGTGGGTCTCTGTGAGTCTGAGGCCAGCCTGGTCTACAAAACCACTCCAAGACATCCAAGGCTACACAGAGAAATCCTGTCTTGAAAAGAAAAAAAAAAAAAAAAGGCACTGTAGATTACTTTATTCGGTTCCCCAGCCAGTTGCTAAGCACATGGATAACATAAAAACACAGGATATCCGACCCATGCCCTCAAGATGCTTATTATCCAATGGATCTTAAGAGATACACACAAATTAGACTAAGGAGATATGTCTCTCAGTAAAGGGCTTGCCACTCAGGCATAAAGACCTCAGTTCAACCCTGCTTGCCCAATCTGATTGGTGAATTGCGTCCCAGTGAGAGACCCTGCCTCACCACAACAACAACCACAAAAGATGGGAGGGAGCTAGAGAACTCACACACATATACACACACCCTCACACATACAAAAATGTGCACTGACTCAGCAAATGTGAAGAGTAGCATATCAGGTTAGGGGACTGCTGCGGTGGCCCCACACAGGCATTCTTCCTCTCAAGGTTCCCGTTTACCTGTGGGAATATTAAGTTCAAGCATGGCGAGCTGGGTGGACTTGGTCGTTTGTTCTGTGCACCTCCCATTATTTAGAAACAAGAGAGGACTTGGTACAGAAAATCTACTTAAAAAAAACACGCTTCTGAGTCCTTGGCAGTACACAGGTATTACACCTCACAGCCAGTGCAAGACACGAGATAACAGCCTGGGCACTGCCAGAGAGTCCCCGTGTGTGGTCTGAGATTGAGTGTAGGTGTTCATCATTTTCTCCCACAAATAGACATCATCTCTGCTTTTTTAAATGATGTATCTCTTCATATCCCAAGCATGTGGATTTCAGTTCTCTTATTTTTTTATACCCTCCCTGTTCGTACTCTTTTTTTTATCTTCTTGGATGACAATTACCTAATAACTTCCTCTACCGTGTCATACACTATTTGGGCTGATAGGATTATGATAACACCTTCTCTCTCAGAACTATGGTCCAGCTGGGGAATTAACAAATACACAACCAACTACAATATGGCAGGGTTCCTAAGAGGGTCCAGCCAAGTTGTCTGAATCAGTCTCTGGTCTAGGGCCTGTGTCTTCATTTAGCAAGCCCTGAAGTGATTTTTGTGTCCACCAAAAGCATAGCAGTTTATATATAGGAGGATAGAAATATGAAGAGCCAGTGAACAGACACATGGGAAAGACAATTACCCCACATAGAGGGCACCAAATGTGGCTAGGGGAAATTGTTCTGCAGCTTGATGTCTAAATGGAAACATCAAGTGTGGAAAGGACTTACCCCAATTTGAAGATTGAAAAGGTGGACATTAGGTTCCAAAAGAAAGATCCCATGCATAAGTAGTCCTTGAAAGCCCTCAAGCTGTTGGAAGACATGAATCAGTGGTAGAGTGCTTGCCTACATATGCGAGACCCCTGGGTTCAATCCCCAGTACTACAGAGCTAAGAAGAAAGAAGGAAAGAAGGAAAGGAAGGAAGGAAGGAAGGAAGGAAGGAAGGAAGGAAGGAAGGAAGGAAGGAAGGAAGGAAGGAAAAAAAAGAAGAGGAGCAAAAAAGAAGAGGAAATAAAAGGAAGGAGAAAGAATTTTAAAATAAAATGTACCCCCTGTGGGGCGAGCCATTCAGACCAGATGGGGCTCGAGTACTAATAAGCGATAGGGACGGGTACACTGCAGGGCAGCAGGAGGCAGGGGGAAAGGCTCAAGACGTTATCAAGGCTAATGAAGCGGAGCTTTATGAAATCAACTCCTGAAGGGTTTCTCAGCTCATGTCCTCTCCTAGTCAGGGTTTCTCTGCTCATTTCTGAGAACTCGCAAGGCTCTAGAAACACATTTTAGGTAGAGTCCTTTCCCATCATGTCTCCTAAGTTTTTCTTCTCTTTCCACCTTTGCAGACAATCTTTTCTCCCTCTTTGTCTACCTCCTGATATTTGCAGTTAGGCAATATCTTGCACAGTGATTAGCCACCTTGTCATATGCCCAAGATCATCTTCTGACAATGCCATCAAAATGGTAATGCCACCTTGTCCTGAATCGACTTTGTGTCTGCACAGACAGTTCTCAAACCTCTACCTACCACAATAGTCACAGCTGTTTTGCCAACACATTTAGGATTTCCATGACCCTGACCATGGTCTAGATGATTAATCAAAATAATTAATGTTTATACAAACTTAACTGAAGAAGGCATACATCAAAAATAATTGTTGTGTTGTGTCTGAAATAAATAAATAAATGCTCTAAATAAACAAATGTTGCAAGGTTACTCTGACCATCACCTAGCATTGATGTAATTGTGTGAGTTTTTTTTATTTTTTCATTTTTAAAACACTGTACCCTGAGGTCTTGGCTATACCAAGAGACTTTGAAGTCTAAACCTGCTCTTAGTCACTGACCAAAACTAAAGAACTCATACTCTTAATTGGCTTAATTAGCATGGTGGTCTGTATCTTTCTTTCTTACAACCTAGTTACTGTCTTGCTTAGAAAATGTTCTCTGAAGCCCTCATCCCCCTCAACACCTGCAGCCATCTTGTTTCTGACATTCAGAGCCTAGGATCTTTACCAGCCCGTCTAGCACAGCATGGCACCCGTGGTAGGCCTTGCTGGGAACACTGACTCGAGCACTATTTTTATCAAAGAAAAGTCAGGCACCAGCAGAAGGACGTAGGAGAGAGTCTGTGAGAACAAAATGTCTTTGTGGTCGTCCAACCTCACAGGATGCATAAACATTGTTCCATGAAGCGCAGTCCAGCACAGTGAAGCAGGTGTGTCTGTGTGTGTGTGTGTGTGTGTGTGTGTGTGTGTGTGTGTAAACCCAAAGTTAATCATCAGGTGTCCACCCCATCAATGTCCTCTTTAAGCACTGAGGAAGGATTTTGTGCTGAATCCAGAACAGATTTGACACTCTTGCTGTAGAGACCTCCAGTCTCTGAGTCCTGTGTGCTGGGATCACAGGTGTCAACCACGCAGCCCAGCTTTTCCGTGTGCTCTGGAGGTCCTAACTCTGGTCTCCATACTTGTGCTGTAAACATTAAATACTGTAAATGCACAAAGCCATCTCCTTAGCCCCATTGTGATTTTCAGTTAGATTTTCCTGGTAACTAATGATGCCGAGCTTCTCCTGTGCTCGTTGGCCATTTGGATGTCTTCTCTGAAGAAATTCCTATTCTGATGCTTCTGTTTTTAAATGGGCTCTTCTTGGTTTTTTAGTAATCCAAATGTTTTTGGTTTAGCTTTGGTGTGTGTGTGTGTGTGTGTGTGTGTGTGTGTGTGTGTGTGTGTTTATGTTTGTTTTTCTTGGCTCATCCACCTAAAGGTTCATCAACTTTTTGTATCTTTGAACGATTCAAATTTAGTTTTGTTGATTTTTTTTTCTAGTCTCTGTTTTATTTCCACTCAAGTCTTTCTTATTTCTTTTCATCTGTTTGGTGCAGATTTAGTTTGGTCTGGTTCTTAATCAGCCTCCAAACAGAAGTTAGGGATTGGCTTGAGAGCTTTCTTTCTTTAGTAAGTATCTATACATACGTACTTTTTTCTAAGTACTGTGTTAGCTGCATCTTACAAATATATTGTGTTGTGTTTTCATTTTCACCCGTCTCAAAACCCTGTCCAATCCCTGCCTTGAAATTTGATTTTGGCCCATGGATTACTTGGGAGAGTGTTGTTGTCCAATTTCCACATATTGGTGACTATTCCAAGCTTTTTGTTGGGTAGCAATTTCTTCTGTATCGAAGCATTTCCTGGAGAGAAATTCATCATTAAGACTCAAAAGTAAGTAAATGGAACTTTGGAGACTCAGTGAGTAAACAACTCACAAGTCTCGGGACATTCCTGAAACTTGTAAGATTCACAAGTACCCTCCCAGAGATTTCACTGTCACTAAAGGGAAGGACAGGAAAGTGGTCTTCCCAGCCACCAGCCAGGCAGGGCCCTGCAAGTAATCTCAGTAAACGAGTCAGTTCACCATGCTGGACATTGCCAAAAGCATTCCGTTGGTCTGCTGCTGGTGCTCTGCGCATGGTGAGCAGATATTTGCTCCTGCCTGCCAGGACTCACAGCAACCTCTTTATTGATTCCCAATCTAATTCCATCAGACACCTTCCATTGTAAGTGCGTTTACGCATCCAATCAAAACTTCTCCTGAGGTTGAGACGGCAGATCGCTAGTAGACTGATGGCCTGGCTTCTAGGAAGCCTTTGGTTTGATCCCAAGTACCACAAATTGCTCTTTTCACAGTTGCATTCTAAAAGAAAAACCCCAAACTGAAAGCCTGTCTTCAACTAAGCTCTAAAAACTAAGTTAAGGAATGAGCTCTAGAAAGAAGAAAAGGGTGTCGCCAAGACCCTACACTCCCAGCCGCAGGGATTCTTCCGTTACCTATTTTATAGCTACAAAGCGCCTTCGAATTCACACAAGGAACACCTAATACAAACAAGAATAAAGAGAACAGGTATTTTTAGATCAAAAAAAAAAAATGGTGGAGAGAGGGGCGGTTAAAATGGGTGGTTGATCCAGCCTAGTTTTGTGTGATTTTAAATAACAAGACTTCTCCCACCTCCCTTAGCAGGGCTGGAAACTGTGTAAGAAATATTTTCCTGACATTCAGGCTGAGTTTTCCTTTTCTCAATTTCATCATGTCAGGAATAACTGTGCCTCTCCACACCACCCCAAACATTTCCTATAGCACCTGCAGATGTCAGTTTTAACCCCCCTTCTCATTCCTCATCCAACTAAAACATATTTGGGCCTCTTAATCTATCCCTTTAAGCTATTTATTGTGCTTTTGAATATACTCACTCTCTCTGAGTTACCCAGATGCCAGCACCCAAAGGGCTCACCCTTGATGTCACATATGTAGTTTCTAACTTTATGCCCCTGACATTTCACTTGGAGTGCGAAGCCCAAATAATACTTAACTTTTTAAAACTGTAGACACTTACTTTCCATCACCACAGGTGGCTCCGAGCCTCGCCGCTCTCCAAGTGCTGGACCGTGGGCCTGTTGGGTGTCTGTCATTTGGATTAGATCCCTTCAGAAGTCAGAAATAAGCAAGCTCCTTCCCTGGCACTCTCGGCGTTCCTAGCAGCTCATCTGGTGTGGTGCAACTATTCGCAGCTAAGGGATGCCAAGTTTACAAGTGCACAGGTTCTTTCACAGTCCTGCCAGAGTGCCCTGGCTATTTCTGAAAGGTTAACTAACCTACACCCACACAGAGCCCTCAATGGCTGAACAGATTCCCGAGCACAAGACTAGCTCTGCTCTTTCGTATGCCCTCTAAACTCCATCCAAAAGTTTAAGATTCTCTTTAATTTTTGTGTATTATTAGTTAGCATACAAAGGATTGAACTTATTGTAACATTTTCAAATAAGATTTATTTTTGTTGATTCTCTTCCCCATCGCTTCTCCCCTGCCCTCTGTCTTCTTCAATACCTTCAACACATATCCCAGTGGCCTCTTTTCCGCTTTAATGTCACATGGGTCCTGTTGTGCCACCCTGTTTCCTCAACAACACTTCTTCTTGTGGTCTCCTCTCTAGTCATATCCGAGATCTTTACTCACACCCACTTGCATGCACTTCTATAAGCTGAGGTCCACATGTGAGAAAGAATATGTCATTTTGGCTTTGTGAGCCTGGGTCACCTTGCTTAATATACTTCCCAGTTCTATCTATCTTCCTGAAATTTTCATTCACTTTTCTTTACAGCTGATTATATTTTCATTTATTCACATTTTCATTACTCAGTCATCTTTTGGTGATCCTCTAAGCTGGTTTTATTTCCTTGCCATTGCGGGTAATGTGGAAATGAGCACAGATACACAGGCTTTATCATGGTAGTGTGTGATGTCCTTTAGGTGGATGTCCAGGAGTGACAGAACTGGGTCATACAGTAGTTCTAGTTTTAATAGCTTGAGGAATTTCCATATTGATTTTCTTAGTAGCTGCACTCGTTTCCACGCGGTACAGCAGTAAAAAACTGTTTTTCTTTTTCCACATATCGGCCGACATCTGGTTTTGTCTGTTTCCTTATTGATCATCCTTAGGATGATATTCTGTAGAGTGTTCAGTAGCTTTTAGATCCCTTCTTACATGTTCTTAGACCCTCTCAAGACAACACGTAACTGAGCATTTTACACTGGCTGGCGTCAGTAAGTCAGTCTATGAAAGACAGCTGAAATATTATTTAATTGACTTCCACTCATTGAGAAAGTAATGTTACCTTGATTAAAATTTATCCTTGTCCTGTGGATGGAGAGTCCCTAAGCAAGTAAATACTTTGTAAGCAGGGTGGTGAGTTTCATAAATCCCAAAAAAATAATTTTGCCTAAGAATTGCACAATTTATTTGAATATATGCTCTGTGACAATGCCTTATACATTCATTAAAACAGGCTTGGTAACATATGTACTTAAAGAATGTGTTAATCTAATTTCTATAGGGACTAGAGAAGATCACATTGGTTTTTCAATGGGAATTGTGGACTTGACTTCACTTTTCCAAAGCACTGGAAAAAGGATACGTGTGTCACTCTTTTCAGCCCCAACCACAGAGGAAAGCCAAGATCCCAGAATAGATCTATTTCCTTTCATGATGGTTTGAATGTGTCTCCCAAAGTTGATGCTTTGGAAAAATCAATCCCAAATGCAACCACATTAGAAGACAGGACCCAATAACAATGATTGGGTGATAAGGGCACCAACCTAAGGGGCAGACATACGTCCTTAGCACAAAGCAGAGCTTATTATAGAAGTAAAGTCTGACCTCCGTTGTTCGCTTGCTCTCTTGTAGAGTCTTGCCTGCCTGCCTTCTGCCATAGAACACAGCAGGAAGCCCTTACCCATGTGGGTCCCTTGATACTGGCTTCTATGGTGGGATAAGAAGATTGATCAAAAGCAACTTGGGGAGGAAAGGGTTTATTTCAGCTTACTACTCTCAGGTCACACTTTATCACAGAGGGAGGTCAGGAAAGAAACTCAGGCAGGAATCTGAAGGTAGGAACTGAAGCAGAGTCCATGGAGGGGTGCTGCTTACTGGCTTGCTCAGCATGGTTTGCTCAGCCTGCTTTCTTACAGCACCCAGGACCACTAGCCCAGGGATGGTATGAGCCACGGTGGGGTGGGTTGGGCCTTAGCAATCAAACATTAATCAAGAATATATTCCATAGGCTTATCCACAGTCAGTCTGGTACAGGAACTTTCTCTGTTGAGGTTGCCTCTTCTCAGATGCCCCTAGTCTGTGTCAAGTTGAAAAAATAAAACAGGACAAGAGGACACTTTCCCAGCTTCCAATTCTACAGAAGAAAAAAAAAGTTTCGCTGTTATTTAAAAATTTCTCAGTCTTAGATAATTTATGGTGGAAGAAAATGCAATGTAAATAAATAAGCAGATGAAAATTAAATGTTTTTAAGTCAAAGTAGTAAGCAGTACTAGAAATTTCAAGCATTCTTGGTGACCATTAGAAAGTGGTGAGCCCTTTCCTTTTACCTTAAATTGTACTATGATGACATTCCAGGCGGGTCTCCCAACAGGTATCACAAAGCAGAGTGCAGGATAACATGGATCCAGATACTGACTGGAATAACCAGAACCAAATAAAAAACAGTACATGACAAAAGAGAAGAAACAATCAGCAGCAAGACCCTGGTCCTAACGAGTGTAGGATAATAGCATGTTTAAGTCAAACACAGACAACCCCAATGTACAGAACTAGAAACAAACTTACTCTGTGCTGTATTCAGCCTTTTATTTAGCAAGTCCCAAAACAAAGACCAAGAGAGAACTGGGGACTTGTGCAAGAAGACAAAACGTAGTATTCAAGCCATGACTGAAATGTATTTCTTCTGATTCCCAATTCTGTGCCCTTCAGCTTTGTTCCAGGCTCAGCATTTACACCACCAATAGAGCAGGTAATCACCAAAATATACACAAAACCTTGTCACTGACCCAGATTAGTAAAGTTTGAATAGGAAAATCTTGGTCATCTCTAAGTCAAAAGATCCTAACTAATATATACTATTATTTGAGTCTTACTTATGCCAGGTGTCATACTTAATTTCCCTTCATGATCTCCTCCAAGATTTTTACTCTAACACAGTCACCATGCTACCACAGGGCTAAAATATGTAACGCAACTTAACTCCCTTGATTAGAGTGGTAAGTGGGCTAGCAGGCTGCAATGAGAGAAACTTCTCAAGAAGCCAAGCCAAGTGTTTATATAAGCAGACAGAGAGCACTGCTGCCAGAAAACCGGGCTGCTCTGCCACTCTTGGAGAGTCCTGAGGACCCAAGAGAAGAACAAATACAGTTGGCCTTGGCCAGCGGCTCATTTGCATTCTCTATCTGTACAAAATGGCAAGGACTGGATTCCAAAAGAAAACAGAAGACCTACCTATAAAATTTCTTACATTTATGAGAAATAGAAGGGTTTTTTTTCTTCTTTTTTCCTAAACTCTAAAGTTTCTCGTATTCCCTAGGAGCCTTGACAAGATGTGGGCATTCATATTCATATTCATATTAAGTATCAATAACTCAGGTTAAATGCCAATGTGGTAGACTCCACGAAAAACTGGAAGATACTTTCCCATACCTTAGCATCTCATCAAACTTTTTTCAAGGCTTCTAATGCTGCCCGAAGGATCTCATGTCCCTCTGGAAGAATGGCAAAGCCAGGCCATATGTTCCACTGCTCTGGCCTCTTTCACCCATAGGCAACCTTGCACACTGATTCTCTCCTCACAAGGGATGTGCTCTCATAATTTATCCCAATACAGAATTTCAGACATTCATTTTTTAAATAAACACCACAGGATAAAACCCATTTGCCATCATTGACTAAAAGTATTGTCACAATCCAAAATCTAAAAATTGGCCAAGGGGAAGAAAAAAACTTTTAAATCTTAAAAGTCTCCAATGGGCCAATGGACCTAGACAATAATCCACAAGTCTAACGTTTCCTGCTCAAAAACTAGCATGTTGTGGAGATTATTACAATCTATGTTTAAAGGTGCCTCTGATAATTCTTATAAAACTTTAACATTTTTAAAGTACACAGTGTGCTTCAGTGTGCATGTGGGAGTCAGAAGACAACTTTGTGAAAGTCAGTTCTCTCCTTCCACCAGGGGAGATGGGGGCAGTTCAAATTCAAGTCATCAGTCTTGACAATGAGCATCTTTTATCCACTGAGCTATCTTGCGGACCCGATGTTTTTTTATCTTTAGCAATCACCCCAAGTCATCTTGATACCTTGATAAAGCACAGAGGCCTGAACTCTATCCTCAGGGTTCCTTACTTATTAGGTCTGGGGTGGAGCACAAGGACTTGATGAGTAAGTGATACTGACCCTTCAGGTCTAGACACTACACTTGGAAAGCTGCTGCAGTAACCCACATACTGAGGATTTTACTCTCCTTTGCCTCCACTCATTGAGTGGTCTCTCCTAAGACCTTTGAGCTCCAAAATAGTATTCTATACATCCTTATTTTCCTGTACTCAGTATAGTACTTGCACTTGTCTTTCTTGTCTTTCCTATTATTGTGATTTTAAAATATCCTGAAAAAAGCAACTTAATGGATAAGAGTTTATTTGACTCACAATTCCAGGTTATAGTCAATCATTGTGGCAAGAATTTAATGCAACTAGTCACATCAGATCCACAATCGAGAAAATGGAGCACTGAACTCATGCATTCATGCTGGGTCTTTCTCATTTCCCTACTTTTATACAGATCAGAATCCCCTTCGTGGGAAATGAAGCCACCCACAGTGGGCGGATCTTCATATTTTAACTAAAGTAATCAAGATAATTCTCCACAGACATGCCCTTAGGTCAACCTAATCTAGTTAATCTTTCTCTGTAACCGTAACATCGTTCAGCTTTGATACTCATTCCTATCATAACTACCTTAAGGTTAGAATGCCCAGAGTATATTTCTAAGCACAGCAGGGTGATTATCCTTCAGTATCATAACTACCTTAAGGTTAAAATGCCCAGAGTATATTTCTAAGCACAGTAGGGTGACTATCCTTCAGTATCTTTTGTGCTCACAGAAACACTGGATCTGTCCATAGCTCTTCTCTCATTCTGAGCATACTTTATCTCTATTTCCACAAGCCTAAAAAATAAATATTCCAAATCCATTTATTTTAGTTCTTCATCTCCCACATGAGTTTTTCCCCTTACTTCTTCATATTTACATTTTAGCATACTACAACGTATGGTGCCTGTTACCAAATCTTCTTTTCATCATGATCTTCAAGACAGGAGACTCTGCCTTGCCTATCTTGACTCACCTCATTCTCCCAAATGAACTATGCTTCTTACAGTTTTTGCTTTCATACTTCTGAGTTCCATTCATATGCCCTTATCTGGAAAGGCTTCCCTACATCTCACTATTCAAATCCTCCACAGTCACCAAAGTCCAACTACATCTGTGAATGAAGTCTTCCCTTATTTTTTCAGTTAGATATGTACTCTTCCTCCTCTTTCCTTGGCTTTTCTAATAATGACTCTCTATAGACCCCATATACTTAATATACTTTCCCCCAATACAGAGATAAGTTTCCTTAATGACAAGACATATCTTGATGAAGACATGGTTTTCTATTTATCAAAACAGTAATGACCTAAGATGTTATATAACTATTATTCAGAATGCATGTTTTCCAGAGTAACTCATGATTTGCTGGAGGGTGTGATTTAACATGCTTTCTTTTGATTAAGAGTTACTCAGAAATTTCACAAATACATTTTTGTTAGTTGATAATAGTTTTGTGTCAACTTGACTTAACCTAGAGTCATTCGAGAAGATAAAACCTTAACTGAAAAGAAGGAAGCCCACACCAGGTTGACTTGTGAGTGTTTTCTTTTTTTTATTTTTTTATATATTTTATTTATTTATCATTTATACAGTATTGTGCCTGCATGCCAGAAGAGGACTCCAGATCTCATTATAGATGGTTGTGAGCCACCATGTGGTTGCTGGGAATTGAACTCAGGACCTTTGGAAGTACAACCAGTGCTCTTAATCTCTGAGTCGTCTCTCCAGCCCCCGTGAGTGTTTTCTTGATGGAAGATGACCTAAGAGTTGCAAGTTCCTCAGCTTGCTTTGGTCATGGAATTATATCACGGCAGCAGAAACCTCCAACTAAGACAGAATTGGTACCACCAGTGAGTATTGCTTTGACAGACCTGACCATGCTGTTTTGGTAGAGGCTTGTAGAAGACATTTGGAACTTTGTGTTAGAAAAGCCATTGAGTGTTCAGAGCTTAGTGGACTCTTGCAGAAATGTGAATGGATGCTGAAAGCAGCGTAGATGATAGAGGCCTGGCTGTGAGCTTTCAGAGGGAAACAAAGACTCTAGTAAGGCCATTTATGTGATAGTTGTGCTAGGAATTTGTGGTTCTGGTCAGCTGGAGCTGAATAACCATTTGTGGTTCACAAGGAACCAGAACCAACAACATAAAACCTGAGCTTTGCTGGGACAACCAACACTGGCGTCCGGGACTGAAGAATCAGCTCTGATGAAGAAGAGACCAGCATCATTGAGACAAAATCTTCTATGAGGTGTTTCCTCAGACTCAGTACATAGAGGCTGGGTGGCGGAGGTGGCCAGTGTTGTACCTGGTCATGCTGACAGCTGAGCTTTGTAGTATAGAGGAGTTTTCCAGGTGGTACTGATTTTGAAGGCGTGGAGGGGTCACAGAAAGGAGCTGAGGCTTGGCACTGTGAGAGACCAGAAGAGGTCATTGGTGAGTGCGAAGCCTTCCCTGCAGTAGAAGCCTCAGGAGGGACAGGCACGTGCAGAGAAGCTGAGGCTTGGACTGTCCGGCAGGGTCAGAGTCCCTGAAGAAATGCCAGTAGAGGCTGCTGGTGAATGTGCAGCCCACTGCAGAGGTGAACCCAGCATTTTGGAACTACCCATCCCATGGGACTCCCGCCAACGACAGCAGCAGCCATGGCGTGGAGCTGGTCTGCGTTCAGGAGACGCGCTATGTGTGCTATGGATAAGGAGGGCTGGAGAAGCTTAGAGCAGAGACCTCGAGCACTGAACTGTTTAAGATGTTGAGTTTGGGGTTTGCTTTGATTGGTTTGTGACTGTGCCGTTTTTACTTCTTTTCTCCTCTTGAAGTAGCTTATTTTTTATTTGACAGGAGCCCACACTTAGGAACTTCAGAAACACTTGGGAATTTCAGAGAGGTTTTAGAACTTTAATGAGACTTTGGATATTTTAGAGAGATTTTGGATATTTTAGGGAAACCTTGAAGGAAACTTTGAGTCTTTTAAAGGGACTGAACTTTTAACATCTTTGAATTTTTAAAGATTCAAGGACTTTAATGGTTGAAACCTTTTACATCGTAATATTTACATGCCATCTTGGGGACAACTGAGAAAGGGAAGGTTGTGGCTGAACAGTGATGTGCTTGTATGTTGGGCTAACAAAGCGTCAGCTGGTTCTTAGCTTTATGCCAGCCTCACACTATCTAGAAAGAGGAATGCCCCCTGAGAAAAGGTGGGGGCATTTTCCTTTTATTGAAAATGATTTTTTCATATAACATACTCTGATCACAGTTTTTCCTCCTCATCTCCTGCCAGATCCTCCCAACTTCCCCACCCATCCTACTCTATACCTTCTTTTCCTTCATCTCTTTAGAAAGCAAACAGGCAAAAAAGTCAAAATTTTCTAAAAAGCAATAAAACTAAACAAACTCGGGGTGGGGAGAGACAAAGAAAAAGCACAGAAACATATACACACGGAGAGAGAAACACATCATTTTCTTAGTTGCTGCCGTGGGCACCCAAGACTCTGCGCGGTGGCCCCGCCCCACGCTGGTCGCCCTGGATGCTAGAAGAAAGCAGTCCGAGACTGCTTTCAGTAAGCAGCGCTCCTCCATAGCTTCCGCTTCTGCTTCTGCCTCGGGTTCCTCCCTTGAGTCTCTGCCCCGACTTCCCTCTGTGATGAAGTATAACCCGAGAGTTGTAAGGGGAAATAAACCCTTTCCTCCCCAAGCTGCTTTTAGTCAGGGTGCTTTATCACAGCAATAGAAACCCTGACTCAAACAATAATATCCCAGTACCTTTTGAATTAACAAGTACTGTTATATGAGCCCTCAAAAAAAAAAAAAAAAAAAAAAAAAAAAAAGCAACTTCCCAAGGTCAAGGAGGCACAACATTTGAGATTTGATCTGCATGTTCAATACCCAGGCCAGTCTTCTCCTCCCTGCCAGTGCATAAAGCTTGGCATTTGATTTACTGATGCTCACAGGATAGTCTATGGTAATGAAAGAGTCACCTAAGGTCCTTGTGGGTTAACTGCCTCTCCCAGAAAGGCCATGCTGGAAGTACCAATTCTTGACCACCTCACTACCCTCCCAGGATCCTGGTTTGCGGCTCCTTCCTCCGTCTTTGAGCACCTTTCTTGACAGGGTGCCTAGAGCTGGCTGCTTGCTCACCAGGCACCTCTCTAAAGGGACCAAACCTTGTTACTAATCTTCCAGATCTCCGGACAAGTCTAATCATAAATACTGCTGTTTCAGAGAGGTCTTTGTCACTGACCTCTACTTACCAAAGTATTTGCAACATTTCCCGGAACTCATTGGATCTGATGACTTAACCAGCCTTAAAGATTGTGGAAGTTCACATGCCCTTCGAGATCTGTTGCCGTTGGTGTTGAGGAAGGCCTTTCTGGCATGGCCACTGGCTTCCTTATACCCTTCCAATAGGTTCTATAAATTCTGGCTTCAGATCTCAGTAACCCACCATCGCTAGCGTAGTCTATTCCAAGGGGCCACACTAATCAATTCATAGCCTCCAGAATCTTCTCCTGTTCAGACAGGCTCTTATCCTTTGGTTTACTGTCCCCGCAAATGCCTACAGAATAACAGAAAACATTAGGCGGAAAGAGAAAAACACACAGAGACCGACAGACAGAGAGTTAAGAACAGAGTGGCCCGTGGAACTTCCACAGTTTATCTAGCCAATCTACCTAGTCCTCGTTTCCCTGTATAATCAAGGTTCTGGCCCCACCCCACCACCTTCAAAAGACAAACTGCTTAGCATGCCCCTCTCCAATAAAAATGATTTCAGTCATGGCTCTCACTAAACTGGCAAGCTAGCTTTAATACCGACATTAAGCTAAGTGACCAGAGTAGGATCCTATTTAGATATTCCCAAGACTTTTACCATTATTCATGAGCAAACCATGCAAATAATTCTTCAAATGGACCTTTTCAACCCCTGGAACCCCCACGTAAGTCATCCATGACTTCTGGTCATCCCACATGCTTTGTACTGACAAATGTTTCATTTGTAAATGGAGAGGTAGAGTGATGTAATAGGTAATTTTTCATTTCAATAGTAATATTTTTGTTAAGTGTTTTGTCCGTCTAAGTTAGAAACCAAAGTTAAATCCACAGGCTTTATAAAAGAGAGTTCTGTTTACAAAAAGAAAGAAAGAAAAAATTCTTGTCTACATAATTCTTCAACAATGCATCTGAATAATAGCTAAGCTATAAATAGAAGATGCAAAAGTGACTAAATCTGTTTTGATTCCATCTCTTCAATGACATAGGAAATCCCTCTGTCCAAACATATTAAGCTAAATCCCAACATCTGGACTTGAAGAATTTTATCTAGGACATCAACATCAAACAGCTATGAGTGCCAGCCTTAAGGATGTACAAATAACTCCCAAAGGAACCCAATTTTGTAACTATCAACTCAGGGAACTTCAGAATTAAAAGAAAAGTTGAACTATAGCCTTGCTTTAAAAGAATATTCCTTTGCAATCATCTACCCATTAAATGTAAGGAAAGCTGACGCCCAATTACGTTGTCCTAGAAAAGCGTCCTTCCCTTTTGAGGCTGAGAAAGCTTCAGCATCATTTACTGCCAGATCCTTTCTTTAGAAACTCTGTGATCCTTTCTTACAGAAACTTCATGATCCTTCAGGAACGTGTCAGCTAAGCTAAGCCCTCACCATATAACGAACGTCTACTGGGGAGAGAATGAATGAAAGCCTGGATTGGATTTTCCACGAAGCCAACAATTAAAGTTGTTTTCTTTGGTATATCCCTTTCTGTCAGTTGTTTTTGTGCTCTCCATGAGAAGAAACAAGTTAAGAAGGTTGATTCAGTCATTTCCAAATCTCACTTCCAGTTTCCATCTTATTAAAGACATGACTTAACTTTAATGTGTGTAACATAAACAGAATCATAAAAAGGGAAAAAATTAGGAACAGTCTGGACAAGTCGGTGTCCAAAGCAGGGAAACGCCACAGCTGATCTGCTCCCGGCACTGCCGCTCTGTTCTATTGTTTACTTGGAAGAGAAATTCTCCGTTGCCCAGCTGCTGGTTCCTCACCCTCCATTACCATCACTGGGAATTCCAATTTCACAAAGTTATTACAATACAGCCACAAATAATCCATCTTGTCAAGTCCATCTTCAGGACTGGAGATAAAGCTGGAGCTGAGTTCCTGCACACATCTGGAGAAGGTTCGTTACTTGTAATTGCGAGCCTCTCTGTTAGAGCGCCCATGAGAGAGGGGGCTGACAGGCTGCATATTTCCGCAAACTGTTCCCAGAAAGAGCCAATTTCCTGACTTCCATGTGGTGTCAATAATGGAGGCATGAGACAGAGCAGTGCTTATGAAATATTAAATCTGCTTACAGGTCCAGCTAGAAGCAAATTCAGACCACCTGTGAGAAGGAGCCCAACAGGGTACTTAAGAATTTGGCACGCATGTGGTACATGTGACTGATATGTTCTGACCTATGTATGTGGGCGTGTTTGCCACAAATCTTCCTAGCAGCAGTAGTACAGAGTAAAGAAAACGAAAGAGAGAAGGTTAGAAAGACAGGGAGAGGGCAAGCAGGGGGGAGACAGAGAAACACATTTCTACACATTTTTGGATTGAAATAGTTCAAGTAACTGACATTATTAAATTTACTATCATATGCAGCCAAAGTTCATCTTATTCATCAGGAAAAGAAAAGTGACTGATGTTTTGTGGCATTAGTATTAGGTCATTTTGGCTCTTGCCAATAAAAGCAAAGCATTAGTATTTCAGTGTTTTAATATCGTGATTTAATTCTGTCAATGATATTAGGAGCAAGAAGCTCAACCAACATGAAGACCCCATCAAAATTCTTGTGTCAAAGACTGTGATTCTGAAATGAGTTCACCATCTTGACCTCCCGTTTCACAGTATATATTTTATGCTCGCGACTTTCCAAATACAGGCTCTTAACATTGCAAATGTAAAGTTTTATATCACTAACTTGTGTTTCAGGGGGTTGCCTAAGTAAATAGAAAAACATCTGGGCTCTTTTTACTGGCAAAAGCAAGAGATATTTGACCTAAGATCAGATTTTGAGAGTTGAATGTTAACTCAGGCTTTCCACAGAATGTGTCTAATTTTCCACAACTTTCTGTTGAGAGAGCAGAGTCCAGTTCTTTCAGGGGAAGGATATAGTGAAGTGTGTATCCCAATTAGACAAATGTCCCAACTCGCTTCCTTCACCCAAAATGTCACCCGCAGATCTAACCCATTCACATCTGAACCAACCAGTACTACTCCAAGGCTAGAACAAGAAGTCAACATCATAAGCGTAATGACACTGGGGACATCTAGGCCTCTCCTGGCAGAAGGGTGTGAAGGACGCTGTGACTCACCCACTCAGGACGTCCAGCCTGCCTCACCAGCTCAGCAAGGCCACCACCCTCTGCAACTCTATTTGGAAATTTCCTTGCACTGAAGCACGCCGCCTCCCTAGGGCCTCCTGTACCTCCAGAATCTGGAGCTGACACCGCAGCTGCAGCTTGGAGAGGCACCCCAAGCCTTAGATCTATTTCTGACTTGGTCTAGAGGAAACGGAACAGGCCCTGCTTCCAGGGCTCTTAGAGATGGCTAACCCAAGAGAACCAGCTGCACGGCCTCTGCACACTGACAGTCTCACAGGACACTGGTCCTTGTGTCTGCTGGGAAAAAACATGTGGCCTCTGCAGGGTGCCCCTGCCGTAAGGCAGTATTTGTGGAAGCTGGTAGACTCTAGTCTGTTTCAAACTTCAGAAGCAGTAAAGCCAATCCCTGATCTACTTTTGATGAAGTATTTCATTAAAGTCAACTTTAGGCCTTGTCAACGAAAAGGCAAGTCCTCTGTTAGATGTAGCTCAGTGTGCACCTTGCAACGCCTAGTAAAAGCATAGCTATCTCCCAAGGAGAAGAACCAAGGCTAAATTCAGTAGTCACCTCCTTCAAAAGCTTGCTGTTTCTTGGCGTTGTAGACTTTCAGAACTAGGATGTTATATATTGTGTGCACACAAATATTTATGCACATAAGTCTTCACAGCACTGGTCACAAAAAGCATCCCAAATATGGGAAACACTGCAAATGTACGCCAGCTGCTAAATGGAAGACAACATTTGGTATGTCCATATGTGTAGACTCTCCACTCAACAACAACAAAATAAAAGTAACCACTGTACTACAGCATGGAAGAGCTCTACAGACATCACACTAAGTGAAAGAAGCCAGACACAAAAGACCACACTCTATCAATTTGACTCGTGAAGCATATCCAGAAATCTGCAGCAGCAGCTGGGGGTGTAACTCCGTGGGACGCTGCTCGCCTAGTGCGTGGCTGAGCCTCACTGCCACTTTGCTGTGGTTTAGAATCCTCTAGGCCTTACATCTCTGTGTGCATCTGTGAGGACATTTCTGGAGAGGTAGAACTGAAGTTTGGAAATCTACTCTGAATATAAGAGGCAGGGCACCATCCCACAAGCTGCAGTTCCAGACTTCCTAAAAAAAAGAAGAAAAGGAAGCCAAGCCTGGCCCTGTGGCATGCCTGTGATCCCAGCCCTTTGGGGGACAGAGGCAGGAGGATGGCTCTGAGTTTGGGTCTACAAAGTAAGTTCAGGACAGCCAAGTCTACATAAAGAAACCCTGTCTCCCTGAGGGGAGAGCAGCCTTACCAGGCCACAGAAGATGACAATGCAACCACTCCTGATGTGATCTGATAGACTAAGATCAGAAGGAAGGAAAGGAGGACCTCCCCTATCAGTGGACTTGGGGAAAGGCATGCGTGAAGAAGGGGGAGGGAGGGTGGGACCGGGAGGGGAGATGGGAGGGGCTTATGGGGGGATACAAAGTGAATAAAGTGTAATTAATAAAATAAAATAAAGAAACTCTGTCTCAGGAAGGAAAGAAAGAAAAAGAAAGAAAGAAAGAAAGGAAGGAAGGAAGGAAGGAAGGAAGGAAGGAAGGAAGAAAGAAAGAAAGAAAGAAAGAAAGAAAGAAAGAAAGAAAGAAAGAAAGAAAGAAAGAAAAAGAAAGTGAGTTTGAGTTGAGGACCAAAGTTCATCTCTCTGCTTCCTGATTAAGAACACAGTGTCAAGACTCTACCAAGCAGCGTTTCAAAACCGATACTAATAAGCAAACCTTCGGCAGAAGGGGAGTTAGTATGACGGGGAAAGGATAGGAGCCCCACAAGGACCAAATATATCTGGGCACAGGGGTCTTTTCTGAAACTGTTTCTCCAACCAAGGACCATGTATGGATATAACCTAGAACCTTTGCTTGGACGAAGCTCGTGGTAGCTCAATAACCAATTGGTTTCCCATAGTAAGGGGAACAGGGACTATCTCTGACGGGAACTCAATGGCAGGCTCTTTGACCTCCCCACCCACCAAGGGAGGAGCAGTCCTGCTGGGCCACAGAGGAGGACTTTGAAGTCAGTCCTGAAGATACCTGATAAAACAGGGCCAGACGAAAGGGGAGGAGGTCCTCCCCAATCCGTGGACTTGGAAAGGGGCAGGGAGAAGCTGAGGGACGAAGGATGGGATTGGGAAAGAATAAGGGAGTGGGATACAGCTGGGATACAGAGTTAATAAAATGTAACTAATAATAATAAACAATATAAACAATAATAAATATAATAAACAATAAAATAATAAACAATAAAAAAGAACACAGTGTCACCAACTCCTCCCTCCTGTTGTCACTAATGCTTCACTGTTGTGATGAACCCTCACACCAGGAGCCCAAACCAACCCTTCCTTCCTTGTACTGTTTCTGTCAGGCATTTTCTCACAGTAGTGAGAAACTTTATAACCATGCATAGTGTGCAGAAAGCCCTGACCTAGGAGGAAAAAAAGTAGCAAAAGGTGGATTCTTGACACTACAGCTTGGGCTCATAATAAGAGATGAATAAAAAGGCACACAAATTTTCTTACAGAGATGGTTAGATTTAAATTTGGTTTGTTGTGGTAAATGCCCAACTCTAAGTTTTCCTTTATAGCCACTGAATTGTATACATCAGTCAGAAGATTACATAGGCCAAGAATGATTAACATGTCTGGATGTAATCAAGAAGTGATAACAGACTTTACCTACCGCCTCTTATCTAATTAGTGTCATCCCACTAGATGGGAGCTAATATTGTTCTTACTTTATAGATTATAAAACAGAAGTTTAATCATTACATGATTTGCCTGGACTCAGTCAGTCACATATCACATCTGTCCTGAAAACATTTTCTTTCACTTTTTGGGGGACTCACTCTTAGCAATACCACCTTACCCTGTGTGGTCCCCACAGGCAGCCCACAGCACGCATCCTTTCTCTATTCTGGATGAGCTAGAGTGTGACTGTCCACCTCTCCCGCCTGTGGCCAGTCACAGAAAGCTCTCCTCTTGTAAGAGACAGTGGGTGACCACAGAAGAGGGATGGGGAGTTCTTCCTGGACCTGAGAGCAGCTTCTTGTGCGTTCACCACAGTTGTGACAGCATGCACAAGGCCTGTGATAGTCAAGCCAAATCCCAGCACTCAGTAGCCATGGGAATAAAGTCCTACTCCAAGCCTAGGAGCTATTAATTGTTAGCTGCTGGGAAGGAAAGAGAGGGTATTCTCAAAGAGTGTAGCCCCTGGCAGATTTTTCATGTTCCCACGAAAGGCGACACATCCAAGAATATTTGGGCAGCATAAATTGATCTTTGTATTTTGTTCTTGTTTTTGTTATTTTTAAAGACACAACGTTCAATGGGTAGGGAAGGGGTTAAGCCTGGGAAGAGTTGGAAGAAGGGGATGAATACAACCAGAATACATTGTATGAAATTCTCAAAGAACCAATAAAAGTTAAAATGTAAAAAACAAACAAACAAAAAAGTGAGTTCTCATGACCACAGAAAAAGTGCAAGCCCGTGGACTCACTAACTTTCAAATTCTTCCCACAGTCAGAAACTATTGTCTGCAAGCCACGGAGCTACACAGGAACCTTATACAAGTTGTTCCCATAGGCTTACCTGAGGTTCAAGATCTTACCTGAATAAGTAGTGAGACATCTGATTTCTATTTCCTGCAAGAGCAATATTCTTCCTGCTACCAATAGAAAAATACATTGACCTGTTGGGGGCATGCCCTTCCTCACCCGGTCCGTGACCACAAACCACGCAACTACTGTGGTCCATAGTACAACTTAGAACATCCTCCAAGACATCTCTGTTTTTCCCTCTGCCACCCCATCACCCCATCATAGCTATGTGATGCGGTCAGTCATACAGTGACCTTTGTGCCTTCTTTTTGTCAGATAGCAGATCTGCTTTGTGTATGGATGTGCAGTGTCAGATACGCAGCACATCCACGGAACACAACACACTTTAGATAAGTGAAAAGATTGCATCAATAAAAGTCATAAAAATGCAGATCTCACTCTTTCTCCTCCTGAGAGACGATGCCTACAATTTACTAATGAACTTTTTACTCCCTCAACTAGCCTTTCTGCAGAATAGCAACTGAACAAACACTCTTAGACGACCCATCTGCCGAGCTTCCCCACTCAGGTGACAAACCACCCCAGCTCTTCAGGCTCCTGCTATGAGGAGATACAGTTTGTTTGCCTAGTTTGTACCCCAACACCTGTCATGTCCCATGAGAAGTAGCCAAGTACAAACAGTAATCCACTCTGCATTCAGCTCTAGGAATAACGTGTTCATCAATATGTAAGGATGGAGGAGAGAACAAAGAAAAATGATGTCCCTAGTTGAGATGAAAGAATCATTGATGACTCTTTGTTGTTTCACTATTTTTATCATTATTGGTTTTGTGCTATTATTCATACTAATTGAGACATATTTTAACATTAAGCTGTCAACATCTGTATATTAGGTTACACATTGATTCCAATAGTAAATCAGTAAATGTAAAGAAACAGACTGATTGTTCTATTTGAGTTTGGTTCATATATATATATATATATATATATATATATATATTCATATTATATATATATATGTTCATATTGGATATATATATATCTTATATATATTTATTGGCACCAAGCTAAGGTTTGTATTGTTCTATCTTCTTTTTTATAAAAGCAGAGAATCAGTTTAACTTATCAAAATAAATGACTTGATATGAGATAAAAAGCTAGAATGATAATGCATGTATCATTCAGCCACTCAGACACCTGAAGAGTAAAACTGGGATTTCCTGAAAAAAAAAAAAAAAAAGGAATTGCACTTCCCAACTGAAATGGCCTTTTTAATTCTCAGTTTCCCCCTTCAGACTCAGGATAAAAACATCATCAGCTCTTACTTAAATTTCCAAGATGGTTTACCACAGATTTGCCATTTCAATAGATAGCTAGGTAGAAGAATGAAGAAGGAGAGGGGACAGAGAACGCATCCAATAACAGAGATAGGAAGGCAAATCTAGCTCTGTTTTTTCTTATTCAGTTCAAGACACGTGATCTCTAGTGTTGCGAATGTATCTGGTTTATTTTTGTATGGGTTTGCAGAGAGACTATGGCATATCCCTTCTGATTGCGGTTTTTATAATTACTGGAGATGACTGAAATGTTACACTGACTCTGCAGGTGCAGGGCAAGCATTTTGTGTTGAATTTTAAAAATGTCTTCAGATCAGGTGGAAGAAATCAGGTAAAAAATTAAAAACATGAAACTGAGAAGAAAGGAAATTGGCAGGTAGCTCTCGGGGAAGCTAGGTAAGCACCGAAGGAAAGTGCGTGAGGACGAGCTGGTGCTGTGCCAGAACTGCCCTTGCAGCAGGACGTTTCAGGACCACTCAGACAGTGAGCACACAATCCAGCTGAGAACGAGGCTGACCGAGATGCCCGCTAAGTGTCCCTCGCTTCGCGCTGCTAACTCTGCTGAGCCGTCCAGTCATCTGTCACCATGACACGTATGAAAACTCCAGGTAAGGACAGAAATGGGGAGCAAACCCTATTCGAAGAAAATGCCAGCTAATTCCCACACATTGTAATCTTCCCCCTGACCTTGGCTAGTGACTAATCCTCCCTGCACTGACGGCTACCCAGAAGATGCGCTTTCCAAAGCCCCCCAGCGGAGATCCACTCTTAGGAAGCCTTACTCCCTCCTGAGCAGGTTCTTTCACTCTGGCAAAACCTCCTCTCAGGTCCTCACTTTGAAACTCATCTCAGATTTTCTCTGATAAAGAGGAAAAACTTCAAAATCCTGATAGAGCTCCTTCCCTCTCTTCCCCCCCACCCTTCCTCCTTCCATTCATCTCTCTCTTTCCTAAACTTTCACCACCAGCAAATTGTATAGACTTATGATAAACCTGACTAATCTACACCAGTTCTGCTCCCCTGGAGAATTCGATCATTATGCTTTCTTGGAGTAACAGGTTTTCAAATCCTGTAAAACTCAAAAGTGTGGAAAGCATTCAACCAACTGCCAAGTTGTATCTAAGAGTTGGTTTGCAGAGCAGGCTACGTGAGCAGAAGTCAGGCGAGCCGCAGTAGCCCTGTGTGGGAGCTGATGAGGCCCCGAGTGCATTATTGTCATGAGCACGGTCATGCCAAGGACCAGGGTGCCTCAGAGTCCCTCTCAGGTCAGGCTCAGAGGGACTGAAAAGCCTCTGGCCTGGGGGCCTGTGCTGGGAACAGCTGACCTTTGCATACTGCAGCAGGATGCAGCTCCACTGTGGCCACACCCAGGGTCTGACACTCTCCCAACTGACTTCCTGTGCAGCTCACTGTCCGCCAGCTCACTACCCTCCCGTTCAGAAGCCCTAGGTGTCTGTCACAGCAGCGGGACAGAAAACCACCTGTGGCTTCTCACTAAGCAAAAAGAAGGAAGAAACTGAATCTCAGCAAGAAAAATTTAGATTCTTCTTATAAAAAGTGGGGGCAGATTAAGGGAAAATAAAGGATTGCTAAGTAAAATTATGAATGTTCTTACCCTGGAAAAAATAAGAACAAAGCTGTTTTTCCAAGGCTTTCTGGGACATTTTTAGGCGTGGCTCCCTGTAACAGCATAGACACAGACTAGGCTTTCGAAAGGCTCCTGTTGGTAGAGCAGGTCCTCAGCAGAATGGGAGCATGCACAGGTCATCCCCTGCCTGTGAGTGTCTCACAGCAGCTGTGGGGGGTGGCCTAGGCCAGGGACACAGGCAGAGGCAAGGATACCCCACCCTCTTCCTCCTAAACAGCCCCACAGTCTGGCACTTACCAGGGCCCTGCTGAGCTGGAAAGTCATTCCCGACAAGCCTGTGTTTACAGGGATTCCAGAGCAGCAGGGGACAACTCACAGTCCAGTCCAGACTCAGAAATCCTGTATGTGGGCTAAGCTGCTCTCCACCTGTCCTCCTTCCTCTTCCTGCTCCTGCCATGCCCCCTGCTTCCCATCCCTGTCCTTCTCTGAGTCCTCCTTCTCTCATTAAACCACTCCGGGATACTAAGTAATCAAGTTAAGATCGAAGGAAGCCAAGGGGAGAAAGTTGTGAAGAAAGCATGTCTGAGAAGGAAGAATGAGATGAGAGAAAGAGAAAGAGAGAATGTCTGTCTGTCTGCCTGTGTCTATATGTGTGTCATTGTGTATGTGTGTCTATGTGTGTCTATGTGTGTCAGTGTGTGTATGCCAGTGCGTGTGTGCCTGTTTCTATGTATGTGTTTATGTGAATGTGTCATTGTGTGTGTGTACCTGTGTGTATTGGTTTGTGTGGAGGTATGTGTGTGTCACACATATATGATCTCTGATTTGAGACCACTCAGAATCCTAGTCAGAAAATGCCTGTTATGATGAAATTGCTGCCCAAACCATGTAGGCAGCAGGCAATTGGTTTGATGTCACTGAAACCCTTATCTTAACCTCAAACATTTTTTTTTTGAACCAGAAAGATGATTAAACTTAGAGTCACATATTGGTCTAAGAGAAGACTTCACTGTGTTCTGGCCACATCACTTTTTCAGGCTTCAGTTTACCAAATAGTTACACAGCTTCCCTAACCCCAGGGCCGACAGAAGGATGAAATAACATCATCTGTGCATGTGCAAACGCGTTTTAGCTATTCAAAGAGAAGGGTTTGTTTTCTATTAAATTCAATAAACAGCAACAGCTTCTTATGAATTATTCTTTTTTCTCTCCAACATCTACAAAGTCTTTTGTAAGCAAAAACAAAAGCTTTCCCAGCAGCAGAATGGCGGGCTTATTTTTAAAACACACACAGCAATTTCACAATGAGAAAAAAACTCGAAGGACTGCCATGGGCTAGAGTTTCCGAAACATCAAAGTTGGTCTGTGTTTATCTACATCAGCAACTAACAGTTTCCTCGGTGTGAGTATAAACGGGCAGGTAAGCTTTCTCGCACTTCCTAACAGGACTTGTTTAGAAGACTTGGAAAGCTGCCCCTCCTCAGATCCTCTATCCCACCTGCTCTCAGTGAGTTTCTGCAGCATGCTTCTTGAGTCCTTCTTTAGCCGGGACCCCCAGGATGTGGGTCCCCTCCCAGGTGGAGAACCCTGGTGAGGGGAGCAGGAAAAGCAAGTTCTCAGGACTGCTGCTCGCTCGCCCACATATGATCCAAATAACCTGGACTTTAGGGACTGTGCTTATGTCGAACGATTATATTTCAGACCGCACCCCTGTGGGTGGAGTGGGGCCCTCTGAAGGGAATGGATGTCCCCACAGTCAGTCATCCTATGGAAAGGTCGCTATTGGGTCAAAAAAAATGATGGTTTGGACAGATAGTCCAAACGCTGAAGTCGCGGGAAAACTTTCTTTACTCTCTGCATCAGGATTTGATTTGGTAGGCTTGGGGATAGGGGGCTGCATGGGAGTATTCCAGGGGTGACACAGACACATTCCAGGCCACAATCAGGACAGACCAACAGAGGCACAGAGAGGCAGCTCTGTGATATCATAAGATAGTCTAAGATCTACAAATCAATAGGTTTTGCAGAATGTGGCCAATGTGCCACTGAGCCTCGTCCCCCTTTTGCAGTGCCTTAGATAAGCAAGTGTGGCCCTGCCCAGGTAACGGGAGCAGAAGCAGCTGTTCCCATCAGGATCGAGCTGGGCTCCACCCACAGAGCAGAGAGCTCTCGGGCCCTCAGAGACCATGATGGCAGCCCCGACACCAGCTAGATCTAGAATCTCCCGAGAGACAAGCCTCTGGGTGTGTCTGGGACAGACTGTCTAGACTGCCTCACTGAGATGGGCGGACAGACCCACATCAGCTGAGCAGCACCACTGCATGGCCTGGGTCACTGAATAACCAAGGGAAAACAACCAGCTACCCTGTGCGGTCATCACTCCCTGGCCAAGGACACCATGTGACCAACAGGCAGCTTCACATCCCTCGCACTGTGCCTTCACCATTATGATGAAGACGCTGGTTTGAATAAGAATGTTCTCCCACAAGCTCTAGCATTTAACACTTGGTCCCAGCTTGGTGACACTGTTTGATGAGGCTTAGGAGGTGTGGCCTTGCTTGAGGAAGTCCGTCTCTGGTGATGGTTCCTTAAGGTGTGTTCTTCCTGCCCTCTGCCTATTATTGCCTTCTCTCTGCTTCCTGCCTGACATGCAAACACACGCTCTGTCACTGCTCCGGCTGCCATGATGTTTTCCCCTAGTGCCTGGTGGCCAAGCTGCATGGGCTGACCCTTTTGAGACAAGGAGCCAAGCAAGCTCTTCCTGCATTAAGTTGCTTTTCTCTGGTTCACACTTGGAGTTCAAGCTGTCAGCCCTCCCTCATCTCCTTGCCATGGACACCATCCATCCCGACAGAACCTAACCACGCCTTTGGAACCTTCACCAAGTGAGCCCTTCCTTCTGTAAGCTGCCTTGACCATGGTCTCTTATCAGAGCAACAGAAAGTGACCAATAAAAGGGACTTCACCTTGACCTCTGAACCAAAATAAACTTCCTCGTCCTTAAACGGCTTTGGTCCAGATGTTTGATGACAACAATGAGGAAAATAACCCAGACGGCCACGAAGGAAATAAAGGGCATTTTTGTGATAGCGTAAGTAGGGTTGTGGCATGCACTTCAGGGAGACATCGGCGGTGAGACCCCAGAGACGACGGTGAGCTTATAGAGTGTTCTGGGAATAAGATGCACAAGGACGTAAGTCCCTGTGGGGGGTGGGGGAACCTAGGAGGTATTTAAGGAGGAGAGAGGAGGCCAGAGCAGTTACAGAAGCAGTCAAAGTCTCCGTAGCATACAGCCTGGAAACCGAGCTGCGCGTGGAAGAACTTGAGGGGTCAGTGAGCTTCGCTGCACAGGGCCAGACAACAAACACCTTAGCACCACAGGCCCAGGAGCAGAGTCTGGGACATTACACAAATACTTCCATTCCAGAGAAAAAAAAAATGTTTCACAATTATTTATTGATGGGATTCAAAACTTAGTAATAAGGGAGGATAATTTTTACAATACAG
This sequence comes from Rhombomys opimus, assembly GCA_010120015.1. Taxonomy (NCBI): domain Eukaryota; kingdom Metazoa; phylum Chordata; class Mammalia; order Rodentia; family Muridae; genus Rhombomys; species Rhombomys opimus. The sequence goes on from REGO01000125.1 coordinate 3,861,335, forward strand.
ATATAACAACAAGAAAAAAATGGGATTATTTGGGAGGGGTTAAATTTTGTTTCATTAAATTTTAAAATTAGTATTTCTTTTATCAAAATTTGTTGAAATAATCATCAGTTGGTATAGAAATGTAGTAAGGTCTTTAATAGTTTGTCTCTGGAAATATCTTTCCTAAAGACAGTGAGTAAATTAGCTTTACATCATTGAGACCAAATACCGCAGAAGAGGAACATAATACAGAAGGAACTTATTTGGGATCATGGTCTCAGAAGGGTCAGCCAGTGTGGCTTGGTCTCAGTGATCACAGTGGCAGGGACATGTGACCGAGTGTGTCCCTCAGACAGGAAGCAGAGGGAAACGAGAGGCCGAGGCGGGAAGACACCCTAAGGGTACACCATCAGTGAGCTCTGTGCATTCCCTCTGTCTGCAGCCAACTTTCCAAAGCCTCCAGAGCCTTCTACAACAGCGCCATCCACCGGGGCGGAGGAAACTGCCTGCAAACCATAGCAGTCAACTCTTCCATGGATCCGCCAAGGGCAACCTCTCTCGTCTACAACCAGCACCTGGAGGAACTCATGGACTCCTGTGGACTGTTCTCTTACTGTTTGCCTTTTGGTGTGCCGTTATTTCACAGATTATGCATTGGTACAGCCAAATGGGTTTCAAAATGTGGAGATGTTCTTCGTGCTGCATCGAGGCCTGGAAAACACCCCTGAAATCACAGCTCAGAAGATATATCCGTTACCTGCTTTTGCATAACTAGAAATATTACCCTTTTCCATTATAATTTTTATTTTTAATTTTTAAATTTAACTTAAACTTTTAATTTAATTTTAATTATAATAGTTTTGAATGAAAAATGAAGACATGACTGTTCCTAGGTATGGGTGAGTAGAAGGCTTTATCGTAGAGAGAAGGAGAAAATAGCCAGAGACATCTGGAAGGGTCCACACTGAACATGGCCAGCAGACTGAACAGGGTCATAAGAGGAGGGAGATGGGAGGGGAGAGCAAGAGAGGAAGAAAAGAGAGAGGGAGGCAAAAGGAAGCAAGAGAGAAGCCACAGGGACCAAGGCTCCAACTGGGTGTGTAGCCAAAATGGCTGAGTTGACATAAGATCGGAAGCTGAGCGAGAGAAACGAAAGCCCCGCCTCTGGATTAGAAAGGTTTAGGGTGGGAAATGCTGGGAGAACCCACAGGTACCGAGTAAGACTTGTTCTGGTTTACTTTGAAACCTAACAACTTTTTTCCCCTCAAAATGATTTTTTAATGGTTTAAAAAAAATTTATTACAATTCATTCACTTTGTATCCCAGCTGTAGGCCCATCCCTCATCTCCTCCCAATCCCACCCTTCCTCCCTCATCTCCTCCCATGCCTCTCCCCTAGTCCACTGATAGGAGAGGTTCTCCTCCCCTTCCCTCTGACGCTAGCCTATCAGGTTTCATCAGGATTGGCTGTATTGTCTTCCTCTGTGGACTGATAAGGTTGCTCCTCTCTCCCAGAGTGGTGATCAAAGAGCCAGCCACTGAGTTCATGTCAGAGACAGTCCCCGTTTCCCTTACTATGGAACCCACTTGGACACTGAGGTGCCATGGGCTACATCTGTGCAGGCATTCTAGGTTATTTCCACGAATGGTCCTTGGTTGGAGTATCAGTCTCAGAAAAGACCCCTGAGCCCAGATTTTTTGTATCTGTTGCTCTCCTTTGGAGCTTCTGTCCTCACCAGGTCTTATTATCTCCCCCTTCTTTCACAAGATTCCCTGCACTCTGTCCAAAATTTAGTTATAAGTCTCAGCCTCTGCTTTGATACCCTGCAGGGTAGAGTCTTTCAGAGGCCCTCTGTGGCAGGCTCCTGTCCTGTTCCCTGTTTTCTCCCTCTTCAGATATCCATCCTGTTTGCCTTTCTGAATGAGGATTGATCATCTTGCCCAGGGTCCTCCTTCTTGCTTAGCTTTTTTAAGAGTACAGATTTTAGTATGTTTATCCTATATTGTGTGTCTAATATCCACTTATAAATGATAGATATACCATGTTGTCTTTCTGCTCTGGGATACCTCAGGATGATCTTTTCTAGTTCCCACCATTTGCCTGCAAATTTCATGATTTCCTTGTTTTTAATTGCTGAGTAATATTCCATTGTGTAGATATACCACAATTTCTGTATCCATTCCTCAACTGAGGGGCATCTGGGCTGTTTCCAGCCTCTGGCTATTACAAATAAAGCTGCTACAAACATGGCTGAGCAAATGTCCTTGTTGTGTACTTGAGCATATTTTGAATATATGCCTAGGAGTGGTATAGCTGAATCTTGAGGAAGTGCTATTCTAATTGTCTGAGAAAGCGCCAGATTGATTTCCAAAGTGAAACCTAACAGCTTTGTTTTCATTTATGTGAAGTGTACACATGTGTGAGTGTGTGTATGTGTGTACTTGTGTGTATATTTGTGTGTGTGTGCTTGTGTGTATATTTGTGTGAGTGTGTGTATGTGTGTACTTGTATGTATATTTGTGTGTATGTGTGTACTTGTGTGTATATTTGTGTGTGAGTGTATGTGTATATTCGTATGAGTGTGTGTATGTGTGTACTTGTGTGTATATTTGTGTGTGAGTGTGTATATTTGTGTGAGTGTATGTGTGTACATGTGTGTGTATATTTGTGTGTGAGTGTGTGTGTGTATATTTGTGCACCTGCATAATCCAGAAGATGGTATCAGAGCCCCTGAACTGGAGTTACAGGTTGTGAGCAACCGACTTAGGAACAAAACTCAGATCCTCTACAAGAATAGCAGTCCTGAGCACTAAGCCATCTCCCCAGGACCTTCCTTATCATCTTTGACAGCATAGAAATTATATCAGTCTTGACATGATTTGTGAATGGAGCATCCGTTGAGATGGAAATGACTTTTTCGTATATAAGCCACACAGCACTATTTCATACTGTAGTGTTGGGTGCAGTTTATTAAGAAAAAGCACGCCTGTAACAAATTTTCCCGTCCTTCAGTATTTAGCATAGTAGTTAATGATAGATCTTCTTGTTTTGAAAAAAATTCAATTTCACTTTGAAAATTTGTACAAGGAGCTTAAAGTTGTGGGCTGCCAAGATGTTTAGCTTCAATTTCTGACAAAAATTTCACAAGACCCATGTCTAAAGTAGCACTCCAAGGCACTCCAACATTCTGTGCTCAGAGAAGGGAAAATACAGCAAGCAACAAAAACACGAGTTAGTTAAAGAGGCAGCCCTGAGTTAAAGGGGCAGACCCGACTTGAGCCATCTTCAAAACCAGAAAACTGTAAAAGAGAAGAGTGGGGAAAGTTAGAGGACTATGAAGGTCTGATGTGAAGGCCTTTGGAGATGTTAGCTACTGTTTGACATTTGCAAGGACAGGAGCCAGAGTAAAGGGAGCCAAAGAGTGGAAATGAGAGGAGATCGTTTGATTCTCTAAATTCTGCTTACCAAGTCTGCTTACCAAGTAACAGGCTTACAAGGGGATTTTCACACATACTTTATTTCACTCTCTCTCATCACCCTGCTCCCCTTTGGCCTCGTACCCTCTGGTCCCAGTCACCCCTTTCCATTTTGTTCTGTTGTTTCCCCACCCATTGCTTGAAGCCTCTTTGTCCACTCTCATTGTCTCCCTACAGTTTTTTGGCTTTACCCATATTCACTTCTACCTGGCTACACATATTTAATAATTAGGGGCAATGATCCTCATATTAGAAAAAAAAAAAATACAGCTTTTGTCTTCCTGGGCCTGCATTACCGTGTTAATATAGTGTTTTAACAGCTTATTTTCCTGCAAACTCTATTATTTCATTTTTCCTGGTTGATGAATAAAATTCCGCTGTATACACGAAGCTGACGCCGTTTCCTTACTCGTGTGAAAAGTGCAGTCCCAGAGACCTATGCACATGGCCCTGCACCACCCTGCAGAATCGTCCCTGTGCGCCCACCAGTGGAGCAGCTGTGCCATACACTGCATCTATTTTAATCTTCCGAGAAGCCTCCACACTGCTTGTCAGTGTGGCTACACAGTTTACATTCCCGCTAGCGACAAAGAGTTTCTTCACGCCACTCCTCTTCACTTTAGTTATTTGTTTATTTATTTATTTATTTAGAGACAGGGTTTCTCTGTGTAGCCTTGGCTGTTCTGGACTTTCTTTGTAGACCAGGTGGGCCTCAAACTCACAGAGATCCACCTGCCTCCTGGAGTGCTGGGATTCAGGCCTGCACCAACACGGCCAGCAACCCTTTGCTTTCTTGAAGACAGCCTTTCTCACTGGGTGAGACAGAATCTCAAAGTAGGCTTAACTTTCACTTCTCTGATGGCTAAGAATGCTGAACCCTTTCTAAACATTAATTGGACATTTGTGTTTCCTTTGAGAATTATTCGTTCAGCTCATTGGCCCACTTACAGGTTGGCAACATGGCTTTTTGTTTAGGGATGTGGGTGTTCGATTTTTGTAGTTCTTTAGTTGAAACACAAGCCCCTGTCTGAAGCGTATTGCTAGAGATCATCCCCCTCTCTGGGAGCTGCCCTGCTCACCCCGTTGACAGCTTCGTCTGCCGTGCAAAGCCTTTTACGTTTCATACAGGCCATTTGTCAGGTCCCGGGCTGTTTCCAGCACTGCTGGCGTTCTGTTCAAAAACCTGTTGTCTAGACCTGTGCCAAGTGTTTCTGCCTGTTCTCCTTCAGCAGTTCAGCATCTCTGGTTTTAAATCAAGGTCTCTGAGCTGGTTTGAAGTAATTTTTGTGAAAGGTGAGAGACGCGGATCTAATTTCGTTCTCATGCGTGTGGGTACCCAGTTTTGCCAGCACCGTGTGTTGAAAAGATGAAAGGGTAGAGATCTCATTTGAGATGTGTTTCTATGAAGGGCACAGTTAGAGACAGCTACAGCAGCAAGAAAGGAGCTTTTGGTTTGGAGGGTTGTTTTTTCAGCCCTAACCTTCAAACCACACAGGAGCCACTGATATGATCCAGTTCTCTCAGGGACTGTCAGAGTGGGCATGAATACTTGCCCCCCTCCCAAGATGCCAGGCTGATCTTGAAGGACTAGAGAGTTTGAATTTTCTTCTGTCTCCTTTTGGTGCCTCAGTTGTCACAGATGTGAATCTCAGATGGATCGCCCCCCTGATAGGACTGCCCTGTGATAGAAGTGTTGGTTTCTTTAAAAACCAGCTATGTGATTGCTTTAATCCTGAGTGTGGGGTTTTAGTTTGGAAGTGTCCACAGCTGATAATTGCCTCCTTTAGGACAAGGTCTTTGCCAGGTGGTAAAGACCTGCCTTGTGCAGCACAGACAGGGGCGTGCGCAGTCTAGGGCTCTGAGAGGTGTAAATGTGAGAGTCCAGAAAGAGAAGGTCTTTGGAGAGACCAAAGACGGACAAAGTAGCAGACAGATGGAGAGAAACGTGTCAACACAGTGGCTAGGGGAGACTGCTAGTCGCATTTTGCTGTTGACAAAGATTGGTATAGCCCCAAAAGAACCCATCGACCCTAAACAGACAGAAGTAAAAGGGTCTGTGCCCCTTCTCCCCACTAGCCTTCTCTCTCTTACCTAGGGTTAAAGTAGAGGATTAAACACCACAAATAAAACAGAGTTTAAAATGAGCGCCATGCTGCCCGCTGGGAACAATGCTGCTGTGACTCTGGAGTAGAGAGGTATAACTGGCTCCGCAGTGCATATATACTATAAACCTAAGTACTATAAAATTATAAAGCTTACTGCACGCTATGAACTGTGAGTAATGGTTGTGTGACTGGGAAGTCATCTCCATGGAAAGAGGGCTTGCCTTCAAGTGTACAACGCATGTGAATGCAGGCCAAGAATGTTCTGGGTGCTCTGTGTGTGGTGACTGACTGGCTCTAGTTAACCTGTGAGCTTGGGACTGTCAATGTCCCTTACGGGAGAGCAGCTGGGGCACGTGAGCTAAAGCGTCCGGCAAGCTACAAAGCCAGCCTCTGCGGGCCCCCACTTCTGTGGTGCTTTCCTGCCTTGGCCAGGAATGAAGGGGCTCCACAGAGAGACCGTGAAAAAACACCACGAAGGAGGACACTGAAAACCATGCTCCACTCCTGGGATGCACTCTGGCTACACAGGGACAAGTTGTCATCATCTCTCCCTTCATCGATTGTTTTTGCAGAGAGTTTTCAAGAACTAAGCAAAAATTAGTCTTTGAGACTTAGAAGTCAACATATGAAAGACTATTCAGGGTAAAGAAAGACGATCTTTCAGATAATGAACTATGACACAAATATAGAATTAAAAAGGAACGATAAAAAAAACTAGCAGCTATCCCGATGGGATGACACGCAGAAACAGACACTGACAGGCAGGCGCTCACAGAATAACAAACTTCACGTTTTTCTCATCCGTGAAGACAGATCATTCAGTGAGTATGCCAAAATGCTGGTAACATGAGTGGGGTGAGAATTAAGATAATTAAAATACATACTAGATATAATTCACTTATCACAAAAACACACAAAATATATTTCTCTATATATTTTCCAATGTAACAAAAGACAGCCATAGCACAGCTAGGAGGGCCTGGGGGAGCATTTTCCCTGTTTACTTTGGAAATCAGGAGATGAAGGCAGCCTTTCAGATCACGTTACAAGTGAGAGTGTTTGGTAGATGTGGATCTGTGGCTATGGATGGGTCAAATTCCGATACTAAAATTTTACCAAATGCCTAATTATATTTTCGGTTGGGAGCCTATCCCTTAGCGGCTGAGCCACCTCTCCAGCCCACTAAAGACCTAACTATAAAGCAAATGAAAATAAAGACCTTTGGTTGTCACTAAATGGCTCCTGGAGCCCTCTCTGACCTCAGTACTGAGGCATCCCCATAGAATCCCTGGGGCAGAACAGAATCCTCCAACATAGTCGAATAAAATGCTGATTCCTGGCCATATCCCATTCCCATTAATGTAGAATCATGGGGCTAGGACTCTGCCTTTAAGCAAACCTGCACTTAATATTCATCCACACCGAAGCTGATACTACACTGCTCTGAGCTCCAGGCACACTGGTGAGAGGACAGCAGCAATCTAGCAGTGGCCAAGGCATGAAGAGTGTCTTTATAATCCTTCAAAGTCAGTTCAGGGCCAGCTCCAAGAAGGTGTCTAGAGGTCAAGGAGAGACTGACGGGAGGGTTGAGAGCTCACCTGGGAGCGCTTAGAACGTGAGCAGCCTAAAGGAGGAGTGTGTGGAAGGGGACACTTGGGGTCTAGAAGCAACAAGCTCAAACAGGCCTGGAATGACTAATTACAATGGCCTAAGATGACTGAAATGTGGGAGCCGCTAAACCAGCGGGCAGTAGAGCTGCCTCACTTGGTTAGCCAGCAAGAAAGTATTCTCTTTGCACTTAATCACCCTTAAATTTTTTTTGATAATTTAATATATGACTATTAATATTTAATATATGACATATTTAATATATGAATATACATCATTCCCTCCCTCTCTCTACCTTCCAACTCCATTGTGTCTGACACCCTGCCTCAGATTCAAGGCTTATTATTATTATTATGTACATATAAACATATAAACACAACCTGCTGTGTCTGTTTACTATTACTTATGTGTGTACGTGTTTAGGGCTGACCACTTGGTATGGGATAACCAGTCAGGGGGATCATCCCTGGGGAAGACCGAGTCTCCCTCTCTCCTGTTGTCATTAATCACCTGTAGCTCTTCATCAGAATTGAAACTGCAATTTCTCCCATCCAGGTTGTCATGTCAATGGTGGTGTCATTGTGCGGGTTTCCTTTAGACAGACAACTTCTGTCCCAGCGTAAGAGCTGAAGGGGGACTTTGTAACTATACCTTTTGCATACTTTATTGGGTTCTTTTATTTACCACCCTTTTCCACCCCAAACCCTTCCAACACCCCAACACTAGGTGGGCAAGATAGAAGGTTAGAGGGGAAAAAGGGAGTAGATCTCTTTAGACTACTTCCTACTTATTAGGGGCCTAGAGTTCCTAGGGGCAAGTCCAGTCTTTGCCATCAGGATATCTTCAACCAGTAACCAGCAACAAACAGCAATCCAACAATCCAGCAGGAGCAGCAGCAGCAGCAGCAGAAGGAGGAGCAGGAGCAGCAGCAGCAGGAGGAGCAGCAGGGAGAGCAGTAGCAGCAGCAGCAACAGCAGCAGCAGGAACTTTCGGAACTTTCAGGGGTGCAGCCTCACTGCCAAATCTAGAGGATATAATCTCACAGGAGACATTCTGGTCAATGTCTCATAATCCTCTGCCTCATCTTCTGTGATGTTTCCTGAGCCTTAAGTAGAGGGGGGCTGGGCAACACACAATCAGTTGTTCTCTCCACTTTGACCAGTTCTGTGTTTGTGTGATATTTTCAGTCTGCTGCAAAAGAAGCCTCCTTGATGAGGTGTGAGAGCCACACCTGTCTGTGGTTATAAGTGTCTAGAATTGAGTTAGAAGTTATACTGGTTTGGGAAAGTTCAGCAGTGCGTTCTCTACGGTTCTCGCTAGCCATGAGCAACTGGCTAGGTTGATAGCACCAGGCCTGAATTCTTCCCTACAAAATCGGCCTTAAGTTCAATTAAACAGCCATCGGTTACCCCCATGTGAATACCACCATTGCACCTCTGGGGAGATCTTGCTGTGCTGTTCATCATCATAGTTCATGATTCATCATGACCCATGGCTCATCATCATGGACTATTGATTGCTCTTCTCCCTTCGCAGCTTGCATCGTGACTTTCAGTGCTCTGAGACTAGTCCTCGGGGAGGAGGCTCCCAAGTTGGATCCTACTAGATTCATCCAAGTCCTGTGTCTAAAATAGGTTGTGCCTTCAGCAATAGAGATTTAGCCACAAATTCTGGCAGGGAATCGAGGCCAATGACAACGGTCTAACACTGTTTGGGGAAATCTCTTAGACTCCTATGACCAACAGCTTGAAAGGAATGTTCTTACGGCATATGCCGAGTGGTACAGCCGGGCCGTGTAGGAGACCTGCTTCATCACCGTGCCTACTCAAAGCTTACTTCAGCCTGACTTTTGAATGTTTTCACCCATTTTGAAATTAGCTTTTATAATCTTAAAAGTAATTCCTTCCCATTGTAAATGTTTAAACCATACCAAAATATTTCCATACAAAACAGAAATTCCCATGGATTTCCAGAGGGAACTGAAAATAACAAATATTGTGATATTTTTCTGACTTTTCTGTGTACAAATGTCTTTATCTATCATGACTATGATTGTACAAAAATGACATGCTATAAAACAGCCCTAGATCTTGATTTTAAACTTCAATACCTCATGAAGCTTCTGCAGTGATACATAGAAATTATTCCTCATACTTCTTAACGGTTGGATAATATTATTACTTTTGTAATATCAAAGTAAAATGTGAGATGATTTATATCCACTTGACATTTTATTTAAAATTATGAAGGTAGAGCCGAGCAGTGGTAGTGCATGCCTTTAATCCCAGCACGTGGGAGGCAGGGGCAGGCAGGGCCTGCTGGGTATATCCTCAGACATCCTAGACCCCAGCAGAGATACAACCCTCCGTCTGGATCCCGTAAGACACCAGCTGCAGTGAGTGCCAGAGCACTCACTTGAATAGGCATCTACCCACCTTGACCCAGCCGTGGGAGCTCAAGAAAAGGTCTAAATAAAGTTCTGTATAATAAGAGGGTGCTCACTGCTTCCTAATCTGGATTTACACAATATTTAACACATTGGCACACAATTGTTCAACCAAGGTGCACTGATACTTGTACATCAGAATTCTGAAACAGACTATATTTACCCTGTTATCATCCACCTATAATTATTCATAAGCAACTAATGAGTCTTTGATAAAATAATGATATCACTTAATATATTGAAGTTCTATAATACCATCTTTGTGTGTAAACAAATCAACGTCTCTGAAGAGTTTTACGTTCCAAATGCTACTTCAAATAGATGTGTTGGAAAACATGAAAGGTTTCTGCCTTGCTTTGTTTTTATTCTTAATTTCTTGGCTAGTCACAAATTGGTTGAGAAAGCCTTATATTTTTATTTTTTTAAGAATTTGAAAAAGGAGCTGCTAGTTTTGTAATTAAGAGAGAAAAGGTTCTATAGCAGTTACTATACTCCTTAGAGCATGGGAGAGTTAAAAGACACATATGGGTTTGTTGTTTAAAAGAGATCTATACGATTCCTGCTCTACACTTCCTACATGGGCAAGATGACATAAGTTAAGTTCTCAAAATATTACTAAATCCCAAGGCCTGGGTGTATATATTTTCAGACTAATTCTCTAGAGATGTTGATAACTTGCCCAACCTTACTCTGGTGCTGTTACAACTATTGCGAAGGTAGCAAGAATCTAATAATGAAGCTGTGCAGTTTGTCTTGAGATGTAACATAAGACTGATTTTTATGAAACTTATAACCAAGATTGTGTGTGTTTTATGGTCTTTGTTATTATTATTTTCATATGCTAAATATGTACATAGTTGGGTATAATAGAAGGTTCCAACATATTTCTTTAAAAACAACAAAAGAAATTTCTCTCACACATAAAAGCACTAACAAGTGACCTTGAGTTTATATTTGGTACAACAGCCACTAGGGACTCACATTCCTTCTTTCTATTTGTTTTGGGTTTTTTTGTTTCGTTTTGTTTTGTTTTTTTCATTATTGTTTGATACCCTAAATATGCAGCCCCTCTGATGACTGCTCCAGACTCCATTTTTATACCATAGTCTAGTAGGGGGAATGGAAAAGAGAAAGGACATGAGTTGTCCCATGAGCTGCACATATTAGAATCACTTATTCACCATTGGTTAGGCATGATCATGTTTCCAAGCTAAACAGAATATAACCAGCATATATCACATTAAAATGTGCATCGTGTGTTAATACAGGAAAGGACACATTGGAGGTAATCAGCCATTTTGCCACATACAACTGTTAGAACACAGGCCTGCCCTTTGAAATGATGGTCACTCTGAAGAGACCCCATGAGACTGAAGAAATGAGACCATGTTCTATAGTGAGAATTTTGATTTCTTTTAAAACCCAGAAATGTTATGTGAATATGTTTTGGTTTTAATCCGGGTGTGGGATATGGAGCTGCTTTAGATTGTCCACAGCCACTAACTATGATTTGTCTCGTGCTTTAGGAGGGGTGTGATTTTTGCCAGCTGCAGATAGTTTACATTTGGGATTCTGGGGATTCTTGAAAATGTATAAATGTGAGAGCCTTGAGAGGGCTTGGGGCAGCTACTGCTCCCCCTGCTGCTGCTGCTCCTCCTGCTCCTCCTGCTGCTGCTGCTGCTGCTGCTCCTGCTGGATTGTTGGATTGCTGTTTGTTGCTGGTTACTGGTTGAAGATATCCTGATGGCAAAGACTGGACTTGCCCCTGGGAACTCTAGGCCCCTAATAAGTAGGAAGTAGTCTAAAGAGATCTACTCCCTTTTCCCCCTCTAACCTTCTATCTTGCCCACCTAGTGTTAGGGTGTTGGAAGGGTTTGGGGTGGAAAAGGGTGGTAAATAAAAGAACCCAATAAAGTATCCAAAAAGTGCAGTTACAAAGTCCCCCTTCAGCTCTTACGCTGGGACAGAAGTTGTTTGTCCTGTAGTCTGACAACAGCCCCTAGCTGTTCCTAACCAGGGCCCAGCTCTTCCTTGCTCTTTGATGCACATGATATCGTTAGCTCAGTCACCTGATGAAAATATCCCCTCAACGCCTAATGCTTTTAAAACTCTGATATCCCCTTTGCTCTAGAGGTTTCTCTGGGGATTGTGACAGAGATTTTTCAGAAGACTCCTCTTCTCTCCCCACCTCCTTCGCTGTGGCCCCCATCCCTCTCATGGCTGCCAGCTTTCTCTCTCCCTATCTTTCATAATGACGTTTCTCTCCAGATATTTCAGGTGGAATTTTATTCTCTGGCTTTATGGATCACAAACAGCTAAACTCAGCACTGTTGTTTCTCTACTCAGTGCTTTGAATTTCTAGGTATGTTTATTTTTAAAATGTTAGGGTGTTTTTCTCTCAGCGTTTTAAAAGGAAGCCTCTCCTTCCCTTTGGGACTGCCATCAAATTGTGCCCTCCCCCATATGTTTTCTGTCTAATTCTTTCCCTCCCTCTTCAATAGCTGATCCTGGTCTCTAGGCTTACTCCCAATATGCTGCAATTTTGGAGAGAATTAGGTACCATCGTTCCTTTCCTAGACTGACTATTGCCACTTTCTTTATTACTGTGTTTAACAATTACTAACGCTAGATAAATGAAATTGATCTCAGTTTTTTTACACTTTATTCATTTTGTATCCCCCCATAAGCCCCTCCCTCCTCCCCTCCCGACCCCACCCTTCCTTCCTTCTCTGCATGCATGCCCCTCCCCAAGTCCACTGATAGGGGAGGTCCTCCTCTCCTTCTTTCTGATCTTAGACTATCAGTTCTCATCAGAAGTGGATGCGTTGTCATCTTCTGTGGCCTGGTAAGGCTGTCCCCCCCTCAGGGGGAGGTGATCAAAGAGCAGGCCAATCAAATTATGTCAGAGGCAATCCCTCTTCCCATTACTATGTAACCCACTTGGACACTGAACTGCCATGGGCTACATCTGTGCAGGGGTTCTAGGTTATCTCCATGAATAGTCCTTGGTTGGAGTATGAGTCTCTGGGAAGTTCCCTGTGTTCAAATTTTCTTGTTCTGTTGCTCTCCTTGTGGAGTTCCTGTCCTCTCCAGCTCTTCCTATTTCCCACTTCTTATATAAAATTCCATTCACTCTGCCCTACAGTTGGCCATCAGGCTCAGCATCTGCTTTGATAGTCTGCAGGGCAGAGGCTTTCAGAGGCCCTCTGTGGCAGGTTCCTAGGTTGTTTCCCGTTTTCTTCTTCTTCTGATGTCCATCCTCTTTGCCTTTCAGGATGGGGATTGGGCATTTTAGTTAGGGTCCTCTCTTTTGCTTAGTTTGTTTAGATGTACCGATTTTAGTGGGTTTATCCTATGTTGTATGTTTATATGAGTGAGTATATACCGTGTGTGTCTTTTTGCTTCTGGGACAACTCACTCAGGATGATCCTTTCCAGGTCCCACCATTTACCTGCAAATTTCATGATTTCCTTATTTTTCATTGCTGAGTAATATTCCATTGTATAGATGTACCACAATTTCTGCATCCATTCTTCAGTTGAGGGGCATCTGGGCTGTTTCCAGCTTCTGGCTATTACAAATAAGGCTGCTACAAACATGGTTGAGAAAATGTCCTTTTTGTGTGCTTCAGCCTCTTTTGGATATATACCTAGCAGTGGTATAGCTGGATCTTGAGGAAGCGCTATTCCTAGTTGTCTGAGAAAGCGCCAGATTGATTTCCAGAGTGGTTGTACAAGTTTACATTTCCACCAGCAGTGGAGGAGGGTTCCCCTTTCTCCACAACCTCTCCAGCATGTGTTGTCACTTGAGTTTTTCATCTTGGCCATTCTGATGGGTGTAAGGTGAAATCTCAGGATCATTTTGATTTGCATTTTCCTAATGGCTAATGAGGTTGAGCATTTCTTTAAATGCTTCTCTGCCATTCGATATTCCTCTACAGAGAGTTCTCTGTTTAGCTCTGTTCCCCATTTTTTAAGTGGATTACTTGGTTTGCTGCTTTTCAGCTTCTTTAGTTCTTTATATATACTGGATATGAATCCTCTGTCAGATAAAGGGTTAGTGAAGATTCTTTCCCAATCTGTAGGTAGTCGCTTTGTTTTGATGACAGTGTCCTTTGCTTTACAGAAGCTTTTCAGTTTCATGAGGTCCCATTTATTGATTGTTGCTCTTAGAGCCTGTGCTGTTGGTGTTCTGTTCAGGAAGTTTTCTCCTGTACCAATGAGTTCTAGGGCATTTCCCACTTTTTTTTCTAGCCGATTTAATGTGTCTGGTTTTATGTTGAGTTCTTTGATCCACTTGGACTTCAGTTTTGTGCAGGGTGATAAGTATGGATCTATTTTCATTTTTCTACATGTAGACATCCAGTTGGACCAGCACCATTTGTTGAAGATGCTATCTTTTTTCCATTGTATGGTTTTGGCATCTTTGTCAAAAGTTAGGTGTCCATAAGTGTGTGGGTTTATTTCTGGGTCTTCTGTTTGGAAGCAAGGAGAGGTTGCAATACTCAGTCTGCTTCCATGGGTTGCTTTCAATGCCAACTGCCGGTGTTTGAACAGCCTGAAATGAAGACTGTGAGACAGAAACTTACACATGGGAACTTGGGGAGAAGTAGTGCCTTTTTTGGGGGGAACATCCCCAATTAGAAAACAAAGGAAAGTCAGGAAGAAAGAGAGGCAAAACAGTGGCATATTCACTGGAGACCAGGCCATCCCATGGAGATATCTAACTGCCCTTTATGAGCGAGTCCAAGTTAAAATAAGGGGCTAGAACGTTCTACCTTACTCCTGATCTTCTCGGGGGTACAGACTATCACTAGGAGAAAGTCCTGAATCTTGAGTTTGGTATTACCCTTACAGAAGTATATCAGAGCCCCAGCACTTTGGCCATCCTGGGCTAGGCGATTGTTATAGGATTCCATCCTATGCATTTAGCAGCATCCCTGTTGTCTACTCACCAAATACCAGCGTCATTTTGGCAGCCCAAAATAACTTGAGACATTGCCAACAGTGCCAAAGAATTCTAGATATTACCACATGTCTCCATGAGAAGGAAAAGAAATGTGTTGAAACACAGAGCTTGAGCCAATGTCAGCCCTTACAGGAAGATCTATACTACAATAATGGCCTTTACAAGAAGATCCCATGCTACAATGCCAGCCCTTACAGGTGCCTTCAATGCTACCATCAGGCAATATTCCTGGTGTCTGAGGACTGAATGCCTCAGTTCAGAAGGGAATCCTTCTGAAGATCACTGCCATTCACAGTGCAACTGTGGCCTCCTGATCACATAACTAGAACAGTGCTGGAGCTCCTCCCTACTCCCACCCCAACCCTCGCCCCTGCCCACCCCCCACATGCTCTGCAGGAAGGTGCTTTGTAGTCTTAAAAGGCTAAAATCATGATTTGGTAGGATGATGTTGAGTTGAGAAATGAGCCAGGAGAAGGGCCCTGAGCTTCTGAACCACTACCAAACCTCATCAGCCAAGGGGAAACTCAAAGTCAACCCAAGGTTTGTACTTGTAGAACAGCCGCAAGGAAAGGTGCAGGCACACAGACCTGGTGAATCCAGCCATGTGCCCACACAGCTGAGCTGCAGGCTGCCGGCTGGGCACAGAATTCCTGCCAGCCCTTTCCCGGAGGGGAGCTTCCCTGTGCCTACAAATGGTCTATCTTCGCTCAACTCTTGAACAGAGAATGTCATGGCCCCATCCCTCCTATCTGCCTGCTCATACCGCCATGCTTGACTGTTGACTTCCTCCTTTCCCACTCCAGTTCTCTGGGGCCCTTGAGCATTCTTGCTCCCAAGAGGCTGTCACAGCCTGGAGCCACCCTCCTCCTGGCAGTCATGACCACAGTGTCCAGGGGGACACAAAGCCTTGTGCTTGTCTTCTTTTTCTTAAGAAGCACCTGGCTTTTATGTAAGTGACAGGGCTCCCAGCTCAGCTCTCGTGCTTGCACAGCAAGCACCGTAATGGTGGAGCCCTCCTTACAGCCCTCGCCACTCGTTAACAATTCTCGCTGAATGCTCTCCCCAGCCCCTAGACACTATAACTCTCACTAAATCCTGCTGAGCTCTTAGTGTTTGTGTCAGCTCAAAGGCTGTCTTGGTCCATTTTATGTTGTTTTTACAAAATACCACAGGCTTGAAAATTAAAAAACAGACATTTGACTCACAATTTTCCAGTTGGGAAATCCCAGGGGACTGAGGTAGCATCTGCAAAGGCTCTTGTACTGCATCATGACCTGGCCAAAGGGCAAGTGAATACATGAGACAGAGATAGGAAATCGGGTCAAACCATCCTGTTATTAAGAAGCCATTCTCTTTACTGTGGTAAAATCTCCAACAAGAAGCAACTAAAGAAGGAAGGGCTTATTGCGGCTTCCGGATTGAGGGTCCCTCCAGCACGGCCAGGGAGTCACGGTAACAGAGACGTGACGCGGCTGTCACATTGCATCCCCCTCAGGCGGCAAAGAAATAGTTGTTACTGCGAGCCTCCCTTCCTCCCTTATGTCAGGGCCTGGACCCTGTTCCATCTGTGGTACTGCCCGCCTTCAGCACGGGTCTTCCCTCTTCCGTTAAAACTCTCTGGAAATACCCTCATAGACACATGGAAAATCTGTCTCCATGGTAATTCTAAATAGATTCAAGTTGACAATGACTATTGCCAACATCCTTGACAAGGATTAGTCCATTGACATAGCTCTGCCTCCTACATTAATGCACAAGGAAGCAAGTTTCCAGCACATCAGGTCAAAGCCTATGTGCAAGCCATAGCAAAGACTAGCTTTGCTTTGCATTGTCTTCTCTTCAATATAATAATTTTATTAATTCTTTGAGAATTTAATACAACATACTTTCATCCTATTTACCCCCAACTACCTTTTCCCACTTCTCTAGCACCTTCCGACTTTGTGTTCCCTTTTTTTATTTTTATTTTTTAAATACCTTACCTATCCAATCTGTGTTAACCATATATGCACGGGTATGGCACCATCCAGCTGAGAATGGTCCACATTCTGGGGATCATACCCTTAAAGAAAGCTGACTCTTCTCCCTGGAAACCATCAAGTTTCAATAGCTCCTCCTTCATGGGTGGAGCCTCACGGGCCCCTCTCCCTCCATGCTAGAGTGTTGGCCTGAACCATCAGCTAGAGCTGCTTTGAGTTCAAGAGTGCATCAGCATTTACCTGCAAATTTCATGATCCCTTATTATTCATTGCTGAGTAATACTCCATTGTGTAGATTTACCACAATTTCTGCATCCATTCTTCAGTTGAGGGGCATCTGGGCTGTTTCCAGCTTCTGGCTATTACAAATAAGGCTGCTACAAACATGGTTGAGAAAATGTCCTTTTTGTGTGCTTCAGCCTCTTTTGGATATATGCCTAGGAGTGGTATGGCTGGATCTTGAGGAAGCGCTATTCCTAGTTGTCTGAGAAAGCGCCAGATTGATTTCCAGAGTGGTTGTACAAGTTTACATTCCCACTAGCAGTGGAGGAGGGTTCCCCTTTCTCCACAACCTCTCCAGCATGTGTTGTCACTTGAGTTTTTCATCTTGGCCATTCTGATGGGTGTAAGGTGAAATCTCAGGGTCGTTTGTATTACTCAGCAATGAAAAATAAGGAAATCATGAAATTTGCATGTAAGTGGTGGGACCTGGAAAGGATCATCCTAAGTGAGCTGTCCCAGAAGCAGAAAAACACACACAGTATATACTCACTCAAATAGACATACAACATAGGACAAACCTACTAAAATCTGTGCATCTAAAGAAACTAAGCAAGAGAGAGGACCCTGACTAAAACACTCAATCCCCATCCTGAAAGGCAAAGAGGATGGACATCAGAAGAAGAAGAAAACAGGAAACAACCTAGGAACCTGCCACAGAGGGCCTCTGAAAGGCTCTGCTCTGCGGACTATCAAAGCAGATGCTGAGATTTATGGCCAACTGTTGGGCAGAGTGCAGGGAATCTTATGTAAGAAGTGGGAAATAGTAAGATCTGGAGAGGAGATAAGTAAGTAGTAAGATAAGTAAGTAGTAATAGTAAGATCTCCACAAGGAGAGCAACAGAACCAGAAAATTTGAACACAGGGGTCTTCCCAGAGACTCATACTCCAACCAAGTATCATGCATGGAGATAACCTAGAACCCCTGCACAGATGTAGGCCATGGCAGTTTAGTGTCCAAGGGGGTTCCATAGTAAGGGGAAGAGGGACTGCCTCTGACATAATCTGATTGGCCTGCTCTTTGATCACCTCCCCCTGAGGGGGGAGCACGCTTACCAGGCCACAGAAGATGACAATGCATCCACTCCTGATGTGATCTGATAGACTAAGATCAGAAGGAAGGAGAGGAGGACCTCCCCTGTCAGTGGACTTGGGGAGGGGCATGGGTGAAGAAGGGGAAGGAAGGGTGGCGTCGGGAGGGGAGGTGGGAGGGGCTTATGGGGGGATACAAAGTGAATAAAGTGTAATTAATAAAATAAAATAAAATTTAAAAAATAAATTAAATTGAAATTAAAAATAAAAGAGTGCATCAGTTCTGTCAAGATCAGAAGATGCTGTTTTGCTCAGGTCCTCCCTATCTCTAATTCTTAAAGTCTTTCAGCCGCCTCTTCCAGAATGGTCCCTGAGCCCTGAGAAGAGGGACTTGCAGTACAGATGACCCATGTGTGGCTGAGTACTTCACTGAAATTTTCAGCACTGGGGTCACTTTTGAGTTTCTGCTATAAATTCTCTTTCAGTCACATAAAACAAAACATGACTGGTGGGGAAAAAAATCATACAGTCCAAGATCATGTAACCAAAGTATGAGGGAAAGGGAACTAGAATCCAGGAAGGACAAGATGAGCTCCATCGTGCCTCTCCTGGCTGCACTTCATTCCTGGAGAGGAGGACAGAGGGGTACATGGAGTTAAGGATTGCCCTTAACCTCCTAGCAAGGAGCAAACACAAAAGCTTACCACATGGATGCTTCATACCAATCAAATATTGCAGAAAACAAAGCCATCTTATGCATCAGGCAGAGAGGGCTTCAAGCTCCATGAGATGATCTACAAAGTTTACTTTTAAAAGAGCCAGACTGAGAGCCAAATGGGTTTGCTCTCCCTGAAGAGTCTTCAGAGTTCTCTGGCATAAGAATTTTCCCAATTCAAATAAGTTTTTCTTTTTCTTTTTTCTTTTTTTTTTTTTTTTTTAAATAGAAATGTAAAACTGCCGTCAGTTTGCTCTTTTGCCAGGCCAAAATTACTTCCTTTCTATAAACACTCTAAAAATATTGACTGTCTGCCCCATAACCAAGTTGGTGTTTGCTTTAATTTATGGTATTCCAAGTTGAAAGAGTCCCGAAGTTAGAGTCAGAAAATATGACTTTGACAAAGCCTGGCAGCCTGGACAGGGAGGCTCAAGTCCACAAGCTGGGCCCTGTGGCTACAGTCCTGTGCACAGCAGGCTCAGAGGCCACCTGGCAGAGCAGTGACAGCTCAGCATAACAGTAGGTGCCACAGTTGGCTCCCAACTTTACTGTTTTCTAAGGTGTGACATTTGACTTGGTCCCTGCCTCCCGGTTTCCCTCATTTTAAGACTTTATTATTTTTAATTATGTGAGTATGTGTCTGCCTGTGTATATGCATGTGCACATAAGTGCAGATTTCACAGAAAAAAAATCTAAGATCCCTTGGAACTGGAGTTATGGGCAGTTATGGAATGTCTGACATGGACACTGGGAACTGAGCTCCGGTCCTCCATAAGAACACTATGTACTAACCAGTGAGCCCTCTTTTCACCCCCACCCTCTCATTTTAAAATGGAGATAACTAGAGTGCCAGTGCCTGGGAGATTAGCGTAACTAGGGAAGGTTCACAGGTGAATCCTTTAGCAGAGTCCATAACAGAGCATTCAAAACCTCGCTGATACATCATCCTTGCTGCCGAATTGCTTTGCAGAATCACTGCGCTAACTACATACAAACAGAAAGAGGCTCTGAGAGCATGAAGCCCTGAGACTGGGGAGATAGGTAAAGTGTTTGTTGGACACCACCAGGATCTGAATTTGGGTTCCCGATGCTCGCATAAAAACTTGGTTTTTCTGTGGTCCACATCTGTAATCCCAGCGCTGATGGAGGCAGTGACAGAAGAGTCCTGGGGGAATAATGGCCAGACAGTCTAACCAAAACTGGTGAGTGTCAGGGCTAAGAAAAAGACCTTGTCTGAAGAAAACAAAGAAATGTGAAGGTCTGTGGGATGAGAAATTATGGTTTTGTTCATTATGCTTGCCAGCCAGGCTCTGCCAGCCAACAGGCCTTGCTTTTCTAAGAAACAATTATTTTTCTCATTTTCCAAGACAATAATAATTATAATGAAAACTACTGCCGTTTTCCTCTGCTAAGATTTCTAAGATTTGTCTTTATCAGATGATTTTCAATTTACCTCCTTTTTTTTCCCAACCAATTTTCTGATAGTGTGGACACTAGCACTACTTCACCTCCCATAGTTCCAGGCGATCCTCCTCGCTAGTTAGGCAGCCATCACTTCTGGAAAAGAAGAACAGAAGCCTCAGGGTTCTTATCTCCTCGGCGATAGTATTATGTGCACTTATTTCGAGGCAGGCACTCCTGCTCTGTGCACAGCTGTACACAGAATGGGAGAGTCTGGAGGGCTCTGCCCCAGTCTTTCAAGATCCTGGGACTCAGAAGCTTTTCCTTCTTCAACATGTGACTCCAAAGTCACCTTTAGTCTCAAGTTCCTGTCATCAGGCATGGAGAGAGTAGAAAACCACAGGCACTTTGAACCTGTCAACTCAAAACTGGCCCAGGCCACGGCCACACGTGTGCCACTGGGCAGATGGCTTCACCCAGAGTGAAGGGGTTCTAGATGTGGCTGGACTCATGTCTCTCTGAGCAACTGTGGGCTGTGGGTCACAGGTGCCCTCCTAACACTAGCTTTGATCATCTATTCAGACGCTTCATTTCTCTGCCTTCTGTCAAATGACTTTCCCACACAAATAAGCGAAGAGTCTTAGGACTTAAGTCTCTTAAGAAATAAAGTGGACAAACCCAGAACCCGAACAAATGAAGACCTGAAGTTTAATGTCATTGCTCACTTCAGTTTCTTCTGTGGCAACCAGTGGGGAAAACATGCTATCTGAATTCAAAGTTGCCTATCAGTACTGCTCAACAGATCCACCTCTTAGTAACCTGATCTCTTCCTGGAGAAAAACAGGTAAAATACTTAAGATGGTAGCCAACGTGTAATAAAGTGGTGGCCGTCAGGAAGCTGCCATCATTTCCCTCTGGTCACAGCTGAGATGATGAGGAGCCTGTGTACCTATCTGGCCAGCCCCTGAGGCCACACTGTAGCTATCTCAGCCCTTCTAGGGAATGACCACGCCCATGATGGAATCTCCTCTTTACTCTCCTAGCTCTGACCCCTCCTCAGTGCAGCGGCTCTGGGGGTCTTACTGGCATACAGTAGGATTCTGATTTTTCACATCATCTACATTATCCCATTGTTCTATCTTCCACAATCTGACCTTATTCCCTCTGCCTCTTAAGCTTTTCCATGGAAAAATCTGGTTGATTATTTCACTTTAATGGCTTAAAATATGAATACGATAGCAGCCCTTGGGGTGCAGATCATGACTGGTCTTACTGCCATGGTGGCTATCATTCCTTTACAAACTTCATAAGCAACAGGCTCTGCTCCAAGAAAATTACATTTTCCCCAACTCTTACAGCACTCTCCATCTTTCTTTATCCAGTAGTCCTTTCATCTTCGTCAAGATGACTCAACCATCAAAATTAAAACCTTTAAGGAAAATGCCAAAAGAAGGAAATGAGCTCATATTCATGAAGCCAGCCTGCTAAGTGGGCTTGAGGTTGTCAAGAGACAAACATGACAGGAGGTTAACAACTGTCTTGGCTGCTCTCGTTAGCCTCAGAAGTAGGATCTGAGTTCAGGTAATTCGCTGCTGGAAGGTTAAACCCAGAGCACTTTGAGCAGCTAATTCAGAAACTAAACAGTGTTTCCACTCACAGAGGGGAAGAACCCAGCCTGGCTTTCCCCTTTGGTTTCCTAATATCTTCCATTTAGACTTGGCCAATTTAATAAGGAGGCACAGAACAACATTCACCTTTTGGCTTTTGTCTGGGTGTTTCTCTATGCTCGAGGCCCTCCTGATTAGTTAGTACAGAATTCCTGCTCTGCCGGACTTTGGGAAAAAGATGAGGAAATGTCCCACAGAACTAAGCAAGACACTCAGAGAAAGGACAGCACTCCTTGGGACACCACAGGATGTGAATGGAAGCTAGAACACCCAAGGATGTACCCTGGAAATGTGATTTCAGATTTTGACCATGGAGACTGCCACTGTGAGAGTGACCAGCGATAGAACTGAAACACACACCCACACAGGAAATGTCCCCTGGCACAAAAGCTACTAGTGATTCCAAGATGTCAGGCTCAACTTGAAAACTGTAAAGCAATACAATACAAAACACCCACATCTGCCCTAGGAAACTTT
This sequence comes from Rhombomys opimus, assembly GCA_010120015.1. Taxonomy (NCBI): domain Eukaryota; kingdom Metazoa; phylum Chordata; class Mammalia; order Rodentia; family Muridae; genus Rhombomys; species Rhombomys opimus. Next base: position 3,883,467 of record REGO01000125.1, read on the forward strand.
AATGTGCTATTAGCATCATATCTGCTCATGTGGGTATGAAAACCCACACATCATCATCAACAACAACAACATCACAGAGCTTCAGGATATTTCCTGGGGTGGAAAAAGATGCAGAACCCTCATTACCACAGGTACCACAGCAAACTTCAAGCTGAGGGCTACAGTGGATATGCCCTGCAAGAGTCATCTCTTTGACTGCGGATCATCCTCTCCTGAGTAATTTGCTGAATCAAGCAATGCCAGGCCAAAAGAACGCCAAAGGGTGCGCTTAGCATGTGATGCCTCCACACGAAAGCGTGGTGTCCCGATGGCGGTCACCAGCCAAGCAGAGCCTGGGAGATTGGGCTGTTTCGCAATGTTCACCGGAGAGGAGAATGGGAATGGTGGTAGTGGTGGGGGAAGATGACAGAAAGGAGATTTTTAAATTATCCCAGTAAAGACGACTTAATATGCTTTCACTTAAAACTCTTTGGTCAATTCACCCTTGCTTAGTACAGAATTTTCAAAGCCTTAACAGAGTAGATTCTCTGCCTTAAGATTATTGCCTTCTTCATACCATCAATATCAAGAAGATATTTTTGGTGAAAGACTGAGTACAAATATCCTCTGATTCAGACATTTGCCTCTCCTCAGTGTGTCTTAGCTTCTGTGTGGATAGTCTCAGTGGGCATGACTCAGGTCATTTACTCTTGGCAGGGACAATGAGCAGTGCTTGTTACAAAGAGGCCACCTCTCAGCCAGGCCTGGTGCTGTGGCTTCCCTTGAGTTGTGACTATCACGGTCCTTACTGGGGAAGGCACCTGCTATCCTCACCTACTGAGTCCAATCCTCTTATGTTTCAGTCATCTGCTTGCAAGGTTGCCAGCAATCACCGTCAGATCCTACACATTGCTCAGTGGAGGAGAGCAGGGCAGAGTGGAAGGACAGAAGAACATCTGTATCCCTCAAGTACCATACAGTGATGATGGCTTCCCTGGTGCCTCGCGAACCCTTACATTCTGTCTCCTCTAAAAGTCATATAGGCAGGGATCCAGGCACAGGTACTTCCATTTCTAGCTCTTCTTCAGCTAACTGACATTTCTGATTTCTTTCCAATACCTGATTTCTCCTAGGACTGAGATATGGGGAGCAGCAGTATCCCACTCCATGTCAGTTTCAATTACCTCCTCCCTGTCTATCCCTATAAGGCTTTCTGCATTTTCAATATGCTGGATGGGAGCATCTCTTCTTGGATATCAACTGTTTCCTCTGCACATAGGCGCATAGTACACCAAGTTGGGATCTTAATGTTTTAAGATGGCTGTTGCAGTTAATTTAAAAGTATGGTCTAATAATGCTTATTATTAGCCATATAACTATTGCAGTGGTGTTATCTAACCCACTATTATAATCAATAAAAGACACAGACACCTGATAGGTTTTAGAGTAGCCTTATTCCACCTGTGCTAGGCAGACATTATCTCCTACACCACCTTTACCTCCCAAGCCCCCATCCTACATCATCTGATCTAATTATTTCTGTCTGGGCTACTTCCCGCCCATAATCTATAAATACCTGCACATCTGGGCTGCTTTCCTCCACCCATGCCAATCCAGCCATGTGCTCCCTCCACACTAACCATGGCTCCTTCTGCGTCCTCCTTCTCCATGTCCTCTCTCTCCTTCTTCTTCCTGTGATCCTCCTGTCCTCAAAGCCCACAAACTATAGCCACATCTACCCCATTCTGCCCTGCCCAGGTGAAGGCCTTTTAATCAGCCAATCAGAAATAACTGGGGAACATTCTCTATCATCACATGGTTACCAGAGACAGTTCAACATTATAACAATGCCCATGACAGGGCGGTAATTAGATCTCAAGACACTAAAATCAGCATTTGAAAACACGGTTGGACCTTCCTCCAACAGATGGCATTTAGAATTTAGAAAGCATATCTCTTGATATATCCAGAATTAAAGAACTTTGTGTTGCTGTAAACTTAAAACTTCTAGTGTAAGAAACCAGGAACTGAATAGTCACTTGAGTTTTCATTTTCTATTCTTGACTGAGCATTTTTCCTAAGGTAAAGAATGTCTCTTGTGGGGCTGGAGAGATGGCTCAGTAGTTAAGAGTACTGTCTGCCCTTCCAAAGCACCTGGGTTCAATTCCCAGCATCCACATGGCAGCTTACAACTGTCTCTAACTCCAGTGCCAAGGGTTCTGACCATTCATAACAATGCATAGAGAATAAAATTAAATATTTTTTTAAAAAGTATGTCTCTTGTTGAACAGTGGTAAGATAAAACACACAGAAATGTAAAGTGTATTTGAAAATATAAAGTATTTTTAAATGTTTCCTCTTTCTCATCCTCCTTTCCCTTCTCATCCTTTTTCCCATTTGAACCTTTCTTTCCTCCCCTACCCTTCTATATGCAAAAATGTCAGTTTCTAGGGCTAAAGAAATGGCTCAGTGGCTAAGAGCATCTACTGCTCTTGTAGAAGATCAGAGTTAACAGTTCTCACATCAGGCAGCTCATAACTTCCTGTAAACTCCAGCTTCAAGGAGACCCAACAGGTCTGCCCTCCACCTACTGGAATACACGCGTCGGCATACACATATACACATGACTTAAAAATAACACAAAGTTTTAAAACAGGTGTCAATGTCCAAGGAAGGCTTAGTGAAAAATGTAGCATATTGCCCAGGATCCCTGGAAGAGAAAGCAGGGAGGCAGAGATGGATACAGAACCAGTGATACAGACCAGACAAGTTAGTGGACTAAGCAAATCAGTAAATATATTGAGGATAAGGTGAACTAGCTTCCTGACTATCTGAAGAGGTTTAAGATTATAATTTTAGGTACAAAGTCATAAATTGTAGTAAGTGCATGGATGGATGCTAGATAGATATGATAAATGGAGAAACAGGCATAGGGGTATTATCAGTGTACATGTGATAGTGTTTTGATGGATCAACTTGATTAAGCTGAAACTCTCCTCGTGTCCCTCTCTAGACTCTTTATGCGTAGCATGGGATGCAAGGACATTGTCCCCTGAACGGTGGAGAGAAGAGTGCGGCTGAAGCATGTGCACACTTTCCCCTGTGATTCAGTTAACGGGCATCTAAGTGCCCTGTTAAAGGGCTCTGTGTAAAGGGACTTTAATTCCCCTCTTTCAATCGTTGTCTCAGAGGGACTACTGCCTACATCTGCTAACCGAGGCCTAGTCCTGGAAGCATCTAGCCCTCTTACAATCTAACCTAGGTCTAGAATGTTTTCAGCCCCTGAGACTTAACTGTTTAACAAGCTCACCCTTTCTTGTTCTTTCTGAGCTCATAGCTGGCTCGTGCAATGCAGCTCTTCTCACTCAAACTCTTCTCCCACCTGACTTATTCAACCTGGATTTTCTCTCTCGGCCTCTAAATTGCTCTGCTTGGCCTCAAAATAACTCCCTCGAAGATAAAAGCACACAAACTTGCTAAGGGGTGTCCATCACAGAGAAGGCCACGCTTATGGAGGATGAGATCTACGTACTTTCCATAACCATTTTTTTCTAAACCTAGGTCTAGGGACTGGAGACTTGGTTCTGTGGTTAAGAGTGTGTGCTGTTCTTGCAGAGGACCCAGGTTCAGCTTCCAGCATGTGGCATGGCTCACAGTTGTCTGTAACTCCAGCTCTAGGGGATCCAAAGTCCTGTTCTGGCTTCTGCAGGCCTCTGACTACATGCACATAGGTTGAGATTCAACACATATACACAGAATTATAAATAAAGTAAATCCCGAACGAAGAAAAACTAAATCTTACCCCTGATATTATTAAAAAGCCTTTTAACAAGAAAAAGTAGCCTTTGTCTGGACCTAAGCTTTAGCTTGATTGTGATTACCCTCTCTTCACCCCTGGATCGTTTTTCCTGACCCCTGCTTATGGACAAAGCTACAATTTGTACCCATAGCTGTCTGAGCCCACACATGCTCCCTTCCTAACCAGTCATCACTCAGACTTCTAAAACAGCCTCTGATGGTTGTACTATAACAATTCTCTCTCTCTGTCTCTCTCTGTCTCTCTCTCTCTCTCTTTGTGTGTGTGTGTGTGTGTGTGTGAAATGGCCTGTTGGTTCAGTTTTCCTGATCCAGCACTGATTAATACAGTACATATCTGGAAGTCAGGATGTATTTATAATTAATGTTTATAGAGTTCTTGCTTACTCCACTGAGAAGGTACAGGAGCAGCAACATTACAAACATCATAATGCTGGTGAGCACATCTAACTTCTAGATCTACACTCTTAAATACCATCATCCTGGAGCTAAGGTTCTTGAATAAAAGAAAATTCCAAGTCTGAAAGAAAGAAGGCCGAAACCATCTTGTTAGATCGGAAGATAGGCAAATGTTAAAGGCTGTGATGAGGACCTGTCCAAAGAATATGGAGCAAGCTTGAAGGGTTTGCATTATCTGAACGTCAAGATAAACAGAATATCACACATGCCATGAAAGAGCACTCCAGAAGATCACGTTACTAGAAATAAATAAAGCAAACAAAGCCCTTTCCATAGCAGAATGCCAGTCAACAAACACAGATGGGAACAGACAATGAGAGTGCCAGCTGGTCTAGCCCAGAGTCACCGCAGAGGCGAGGTAAAGGTTTGCTTTGTAGAGATAGCTTAGTTTTTGTAAAATTGAGTACTAAATGTTAATCAAATAAAGAAAAAAATCCTAATTTCTCCTAATGGGTACAGTGCTGTTTCTATGGTACTTCCACACAGAATGTGTGACCTCCGTATAAGCCTGGTTACATGGAAACATTCAGCTTAGGTTGAAAGACTGTTACATAATGAAAGCCTGTAATCTTCAGGGTCAGTTTTTGACTAGTGGAAATTGAGGAAACAAGACAGCCAAATTCAATGTGTGCTCCTAAAGAAATTCTAGACTAGAAAAGGAAAAGAGATATATGGTGCATTGGTTTGCCCCCTCCAAAACTCCCACTGAAATTTGATTGCCACTGTGGTTGTGCTTGGTGGGCCTTCAACAAATGATGTGATTGTTGAGCTGTATTAATGGAACTGGGTTAGTTCCCACAAGAGCAGGTTGTTTTTTTCTTGTACTGTGTTCCCATTGACTCTTCTGGCTTTCTACCACATAGTACGAGGGCCTTGCCAGAGGCAGCTGCCCAATCTTCATCTTCCCAACATCCATAAGTATAAGCCAAAATGAATGCCTTTCCTTTACAAGTGCAACAGGAAACAGGTCAAGGCACATGAGTTTGTAGGTAGCACGGCACCACACCAGTGCTGATTTCTGTACTGTAATTCCTTGTGGTGATTAAGAAGCAGAGGGTCCACCCGAAAACATCATACTCAAAATTTACCCTGCCTACAAGATGTGCTGGGATAAAGATAGAGCTGATATAGCAGAGACTGAGGGAAGGTCCAACCAATGCCTGGCCCAACCCAAGATCTGCCCCACGGGAGAGAACCAACCCCTGACACTAACCATACTCTGCTATGCTTGCAGACAGGAGTCAAGCAGAGATGTCCTCTGAGAGGCTCCACCCAGCAGCGCCTGGAAACAGATGCTGAGACTCACAGCCAAACATTGGGAGAACCTTGTAGAAAAGTGGGGAGGAGGAAGAAAGGACCTGGAAGTGATAGGAGACTCACAAGAAGACCAACAGAGACAACTAACCAGGGCCAAGGGGGGCCTTCTGAGACTGAAGCACCAACCGAGGATGTTGCATGGGCTGGACCTAGGCTCCCTACAAAGACGTAACTGATGGGCAGCTCAAGCCTCATGTAGGTTCCCTAGTAGGGGGACAAGGGGCTCTCTACAACATGGACTCTTCTGTCAGCTTTTCAATTACTTCCCCCTGGAGGGACTGCCTTGCCAGGCCACAGGGGAAAAGGATGTGCTCAGCCCTGATACGACTTGATGAGCTGTGGTGGATGGGAAGGAGGCTCCCCTTTTCTGGAGAATAGGGGAGGGGGAGGAAGAGAGGGAAGGGGGGGACTGGGAGGTGAGGCGAGATGGGGTTATGACCTGGATGTAAAGAAAATTAGTTAATTAATTAAAAATGAAAAAAAGGAATTTTAACAAAACTATAGTATCATTGAGCTGTCCTTACTCCTAGCATATGTTGAGATAAACATATATATATATAAAAGCAGAGGGTCCTTTGTATTTAGATAACTTTATATTGGACTATTTAGGAGTTATGAGCCACTCACTGTGTCAGAGCAAAATTAATAGGTAAATAGGCAATAAAATGTCACTTAGAATATAGGTGGAGAAAATCCAAGAGGCTTTAGTTGCTCTTTTCAATAGGTTTGAAATTGTCTAAATTCTTTAAACACTAAAATATTTTTAGTGTCATTACAGTGACTCAAAGGTGAAAATTTAGAAGCATTTATACTGATGTGGCTCAGAACAGATCCCCTAATTTCCTCTGTGTCAAGTAATAATGAGAAATGCAGATCTGGTGGGTGTTCGTTTTCTATTGCAGCAGAGGAAATTCCCACCAGCTTCCTGACTGAAAACAATACCTATTTTTGCTGTCTCTTTGTAAATCAAGGGTTTGGGCACAGTGTAAAGCTTCTTCACGAGCTGAATTGGAAGAGTGACTGGGTCTTCTCAAAAGCACGAGTTGCTGGCATTAAATCCCATGTTCTTCCTGGCTGTTCACTCACTCTCATGTTCTGGGACCCTGAGAGGACTCCATGTGACTCCCCATATCCATAGAATGCCTCTTCTCTTTGGCTATCAGAAAACACTCTGATGTTTTGTCCATCAAATTAGGGCAAACCCTCATGGATCAAAACTGGACTTTGTTCTCCAAAGGCCATGGTTTTTCAGTTCCTTGCTGTCTGGTTGAATTTGTCTAAAAGTGGCAATTCCAAAAGACAGCATTCAGTCCAAAGTTTAGGACAAAGTAAAGAAATTTCCTGACAAAGCACTAAATATGAGCGTTAATTTACAAGCTTACAGATGAGCTACTGTGTGTCTCCTACTGGAGCCACAATCCCCTTTCTGGTTGATTTCTCCAGGGCTTTTGTTTTTTTCTAACTGTTTATTGGTTCCTTGTGAATTTCACAGCATGCACCCCAATCTCACTCACCTTCCCTCATACTAGCCTCCCACCCTTGCAACCTCCCCCAACAGAAAAAAAAAAATCTGTTTGTGGAAGCTATAGTGTGCCGCAGTGGGTCCCACAGTGTTCCCTTTTGTCCACACTTCTTTGCTTGCAAATGTTCACTGCAATGAGTCATTGGTCTAGTTGAGGTCTTTGGCTTCTACTATACTGTCAACACTGGATCCACACAGGAACTCCTCTCAGATATCCTGCCATTGCCCTGTGTCATGGAGATGCTGTAGTTTTGGATCTGTAGGACCAGTCCCTTTACAAGCTCTAGCAGTTCACAGATGAGGTAGATGTTGGGTGGGCTTGGATTTGGGCCTGAGAAGTGCCTGAGCTGGTCGGCTCACCAGCTCTCCCACACCCACATGCTGTAAGTGGTAATTAATATTTACTAATAATTATCTTTTAGTAAAGCTGCTGTTAATCCTAAGCAGCTGTATAACCAAATCACCACACAGACACTGGGTTTATTTAGTTAACCTAGAACACAATGTTGGGCAATAGTTACTCCATCCTAAACCTCCAGGCCCTCAGTTTCCTAACATTTAGATTTCCCACATTATCCTTGCTTTTAGTGATATATTATGTCCAGTCCATCTCCACATAGTTCCAAGATCTCTCCTCCAGATCTGCTCCTAGCTCTCCTCTCACCCTTTCTCCTCCCACTCATTTCTTGACCTATGGCTCCTCCCCTCTTTTCTGTCCTCTGGCTCCTCCTTTTGCACAACATTGTAGCTAGTTGTTTTATTTTGGCCTGGTTACACACAGTTGAGACCGGATGCTTAGAATAAGTATCACAACGCAATGTCTGGATTGAAACCAGAGAGTGGGGGAGAGAAATCAGCATTTGAATGAACAAGGGTAAGGTGTATACATTTCAAAAGAACATTATACCAACACTCACACCACTGGGGCGAGCTCTCCAGCACTGCCTCCTGCCTCGGCTAGCTCATCCAATGCTGCGCCAGCAAAAGGCAGAGCCAGTCTTGCTCTCGTGACACTGGGGCCAGCCCTTCTGGCCACCATGGGTGGCAAGGGGAAAGGGTGGGAAAAGACATCTCTTCCTCCTGTAGGGTATTCTTGACCCCAGATTTGTCACAGCTACTGCAGCCTTGAGCATGATGACGCGTTGTGTGTTGCTAAGGTAACAGCGGCTTTTGTGACAAGCAGATTTGGAAATATTTTTAATAACTCAGAATCCTGAGAGCAGAAACTCAGTTGCAGGCATGACGGCACAACCAGGTCCACAAGTCGCCCACTGGACTCCAGAGGAAACAATAGGGGCACAGACTGTTAGTTACCACCTGAGAATGAGCAACTTTGGCGGCATGGGCCTCCCCATATGTTAGTCTCACTCTGTCTCAACATTACATAGGAGGGAGAAAAAACTAAAGCATTTTCTTGTCATTCAGCTTCGACATGTCACAGCATCCAAGGGCCTTATACTTCTGATCAGTTCCCAAATAGGTCCCAGGACTTTTTACAGTCTTTCTCATCGCGTAAATTAAATTAGACCTGGCTATAATTTAGTAAAAAGAGTACAAATTTTTTTCAGAAAAAAATAATTAAAATGGAGCTGCCCTATATGACTGAACAATCCTGCTCCAGAAGATCTGGGTTATTTAACAAAAATCACAGTGAACAGCATGAGATACCTCCCTATGAGTGACTGGTCAGGGAGGCTGGGAAGTTTACCCACCATTCTACATGATAATATCCTATTGATAAGACACTGCACACTTTGGCTCAGAACATAGAGCTTTCAAATGTTAGAAGGTACTCTGCTGGGTGCTGGTGTCACCCAATGTTCGCCTCTAACCAGGAAGGCAAAATGTGCCCACTGGCGCACCAATGGCATGGCTATTGTGGGCAACTAACCGCACTCTGATTGGATAGAAGGCCCACTCCACAGGAGGGAATTTCACGCTTGATACTCCAATTCTGGTCAAAATATGGCTGGAGAGGTCATAAACGCTGAGGCAGAACCTGCCATCGCGATTTTGCTATATGGTCAATTTGCTATTGTTAGTTTATTAAATGTTGTCAATTTGCCTTCTAAATATTTATGTTTATACCTGTAGCCTGGACTGCTCTCAGCCTTGGTCAGAGAAGCTTCTTTTTGCAGTGGGCAGAAGTTAGTACTAAGACACACAACTAGTCAAAGTGCTGAAAATAAGACAGAGTGCTCAGCCTAACAAATGTCTTCTCAACCATCACCATCACCACCAAGGCTCAGCAAAGATGGTGAAAAGGGAGACAAAAAGAATGTAAGAGCCAGATAATGAAGGGATGCTAAGAAATGCAAACTTCTGAAGTTAGCATGGCTATAACACTCATGATCCCACAGCGACTGAGGTGACCAGAACAAGGACTAAATAAGATCAAACCAGCCAAAATTCCGACATAGACGTCAGATGTGCTGTGCAAGCCTCATCACTTACTGAGGCAGTTGGTAGCTGCGACAGGAGAGAGAATTGGCTTTTTGTCTGTTTCTCTTGTATGTGTGTCCACTGGTAGATTTCTCACTCTCCAGCAGAAAGTCCCATGCCCATCACTGGTGGACAGCACTGACTGGACATAATGAGTTATTTTTTTAAAAGACATGAGGCTGGGAGAGGATCATGTTAGATAAAAACTTAGAAAGAGTTGGCAGGGGAAATGGGAGTGGAAATGATCATGTTTACTTGTACCCATATATGAAATTATCAAAAATAAAGGAAATTAATATTAAAAAACCAATAATGTGGGTTTTTTCACACATTGCTCAGAAGTCATAAACTTAAATCTGCATTAACAATGTCCTGGAGAATAGAAAGCAGGAAAAAAAAAAAAGAAAAGAAATGAGTGTAAAATCAGTTTTCATCTATCAAGTCCCTCAAGCGGCTGACTACCAGCCCCATCAAATGTTCTGGTTAAGACTATGGTTCAGGACTCACAGCTGTAAAAATAAGGCTTCACCGCATTAAATGACAGTGTTGCCTTTTCTGAGGTGCATGCCTCCGTAGCCTCAAGTCAGGGTATCACAGGCCTACTTCCTGACCCTGTAATCCAAAACTTTGATCATTGTCTTTGGGACACTGAGCCTGTCTCACTAAGTATCAAGCCAGCTATTACTAGCCAGCTCTATGTATTACTTTGAATTCCAACTCACACCAGACAAAAGAGAGGACAGGCGTGTGAAGAGAAGTCTGGGGGAGAATGATGGGCAGATTAACAACACATAGCAGTGGAGAGTGCACAGGCTCCCAACCCAACCATCTACTCCACATTGCCCTGGCACAGCTTCAGGTATGTCCCTCTCACCATTTGTTGCCCACATCCTCACCACTGTTACCCAAATGAAGGGTAGGAATGCCACCCACTCCCATCTAGACAAATTCCATTTGTTCTACTACATAGATCAGACTCCCCCACAGAAGACTTGGGCACTTGACTCTGTGAAGTAGCCTGTAATTATGGTGTTTTGTTTGTTGTGTTCTGTTTTCTCAGAAAGTAGAGAGGAAAGAGCAGCTGTTACAAATAAAAGATGTAAAAACAGTCTTTGCCATTGAAAGGCTCAGGGTTCTCCAGCCACTGAGTTTCTGAGATGATTGACTAGGCTAGATCCTGAATATCAAATCTACACACACACAAATTTAAATCCGCGTGGCTTTCAAAAAGTAATTACCTGCACTAGATAGTTTTCTGTCAACTTGACAAAAATTGAAGTCATCTGAGAGGAAGGAGCCTCAATTGAGAAAATGCCTCCTTGAGACCAGGTTTGTAGGCAGGGCTGTAGGGCATTTTCTTAACTAGTGATCAATGTGCGGAGAACCCAGGCCATTGTGGTGCCATCCCTTAGCTGGTGGTCCTGGGTTCTATAGAAAAGCAGGCTGAACAAGCCATGCAGAGCAAGCAAGAAGGCAGCACCCCTCCATGGCCCCTGTATCAGCTCCTGCCTCCAGGTTCCAGCCCTGTTTGAGTTCCTGTCCTTTCTTCCTTCGATGATGAACACTGATCTGAAAGCGTAAGACAAACCTTTTCCTTCCCAAGTTTCCTTTCATTGTATTGTTTCTTCACAGTAGAAACCATAACTAAAACATTCGCACAACCTTCAGTTGACAGAGTTGTCAGGCTCAACGCCTTCAGTCAACCCCAAGGAAATATAAATTTCTAACAATGTTTTTTATTAAAGCCTATAATTATTATGAAGATTATTATTAAGGGAAATGAAACGCTATTCTTCTTAAGGTTGTTTCCTGATGATTTGCGGGCATCAGACTCCTTTCCAGGGATCCAAATAAATGTGGAAAAAATGGTTAAGCAAGCTAGCAATCATATTTGTAGTCCAGTCTTTAATGTTGAAAAATTTAGGCTTAAGTGCAGTCTTGTTTGGAACAGTCTGACAGACTGGGCCAGTTGGGATCAGTAGTTTTCTTTGAAGCTGTCCTGGAAACAGGCTTTGACAGAACAGCAGCTGAAGCAGCTGAGGCTGGATCATGCAGAATGCTGATCAGCATCTTGTCTAAGGTCATCAGTGTCCAGTTCTTTCACTCTGAAAATATAAAATTTCTCACAAGCATTATACAGTCCTAAACTTAGAAGCGCATGAGATGTGCAGGAGGCACTGTAGAGGTACTTCTTAAACTCTTTCATTTACGTTTTTATTTCTCTTTCTCCACCCCAATCCCTTCCAACATCCCAGCACCGGGGAGTAGAGAAAAAGCATTAGTGGCAGAGGGGGCACAGTTCTCTTTAGCTGCTTCCTGCTGGTTAGGGTCATCCTCTGGTTCCTTGGAGTCAGTCCAGTCCTCATTTCAGGAGATCTCCATCTTCTTGTCTCACTGCATTAACAGCAACTAGGAGCTGCAGGGAGAAGCAGCAGCAGCCTTGTTCTTTCTCAGAGCTCCCCAACACTCTCTACGCTCTGGCATTTATTATCTCTCCAGAGTCCTCAGATTTAAACTCTCTTCAGCCAGCAAAGAGCTCAAATAGTTTGTTGCTGTGAACTATCTGAATCAGTCTCATATCCCATACCTGGGATTAAAACAAAAACACGTTTATATCCACGACAATGCACAGATCAATTTTTGCCCTTTGTATGAGCAGAAGAAAGACATCTGTCTTTCCATAAGCCAGTCCAGATTGCAAACCAAACTGTAAACTAACTTATCTGCGCCATTTAAAAGAATGCGTAATAAGTTTTGAAGACATTGTAATGTGTTGTCCAAATATCTTCCCCTGGGCCCTTGGGCTCCTTTGCACCAGGCTGAGCTGCCACGTGTCCCCCAAGAGCGCGTCAGATCTGTGGGGATAAGCTGGCTGCCAAAAGCAGTGAGACATCTCATCTCAGTCAGCAGTTAATAGTTGTTGGCTCTGGGAGGCAAGAGCTTGCATGTTCATCTCCCATCCTAACTTTGGGTCTTCACATTGATTATTAGAACGCCCCTTTTAGGCCAAAATGCCTTTTGGCACCAGTTCTCCCACGGGAGTCCCACCTCCAAAGGAGTCTGGCTGCGTGACATCTTACCTCTCCATCCATGCATATACACATGCAGAAGAGCATGTTACCTGCAAGAGCCTACGTATCCACAGAAAAAAAAGGACCAGACATCAAAAGAATGAGGACAGACCTGACGGACTCACCTTCTTCCTGTATAAACCGTGTGTATGTTGTGTGTATCCGTCCTCTAGATCAGTAAGGACGTTATTACCCATTATTAAGAAAAAACTTACATAGTAACTCTAAGGAAAAGGGCATCATTTTGAATCCTAGACTGTCTTTGGAGGCCACTTTATCTTATCAGCAGGGGGTCCTGTTCTGACTTTATTATGAAGACCAGGCTGGTCTAGAATTTACAGAGATCTGCCTGTCTCTGTCTCTTGTGTGTTGGGATAAAGGTGTGTGCTATCATCACCCTGCTTAAATATTTCATCTGAATTCCAAATTATTATAACTCTATCAAGTAAAGAAACTAGAAAATTCTAAGTTTGGGGCCAGTTGAGCCATATCACATTGCAACCGCAAAGCCCTGTCTACCATTCCTTGGAATTTGGTTGTTGCTAAAATGTGTCTTCAGACCCTCTCCAGAAATCGCTGACTAACATCTTGCAGCCAGGAAGCTCTGAGTTTTGGTTGCTATCAGTTTCCTATTTGCCTTCCTTTTTCTTTTTCCTTCCTTTATTCTTATTGCTTGTAAGTTAGCATTCTATTTCTCGGTTCTCTCCCTACCTAAGTCTACTCTGAACTTTCCTAGAGAGGGCATAGAAAACCATGATCATCATTGAACACATTGCAACAGCTCCATGACAACAACAGCCAAAAGGAAGCCACAAAAGATCCAAGCACCCTCAGGCATGGTGCTTTCCATTTCCCGCATGGCTCTAGGCCTAGCTCTCTCTAGCATGCTTTTAAGCCTGTTGTTCTACCCTCAGGATGTGGTTCAAGAGAGACCATAGCAACCTCTATTTGCTGCCCTCCATTAGTTTTGATGCAAGGCAGTAGGTACTCTTCAGGGAGCCTCACTTTTGAAATGCATTTGGCTTAGGTTCCCTGCTCTTTGGCTAAAAAAACACCTTTCACCCAGAACCTCTCGGGCTGTAAACTTAGATTCAAGCCCCACATTGGTTTGCCAAATGTTATAGAAGATATATGTTGCTAATAATGTTTATTATTAAAACCTGTAATTATTACAGTGGTTATTATTAACCTGCTACCATGTCAATATTGTATTTAAATAAGGCTGGTTTCACACCTGGGCCTGGGGCAAATATTACCCACTAAACTACCTTATTACCTCTCAGCCCTTCATCCCACGCCACTTGCTTTCCTTGCTCCTACCTGGGCTACTTCCCATCCAATATCCCCATAAATACTTTTAATAAATGCTTTTCATCTGGACCACTTCTCTCCAGGCCGCTCCTCTTCCCCGACCGCATAGCTCCTTACCTATGCCATAGTGACTCAGCTTCCTCCTTTCTCCTCTCTCACCTGTCTCACTCCTTCCCCCGAGCCTTCCTTCTGTCTTCTAACTTTAGCTTCACCTCTTATTTCTGCCCTGCCCAGGCTTCAGCATTTTTTATGGTTAATCAACTTTAAATTAGGTAAAGCAAGGGTCACACAATAAGGACAGGTGTGCATGAGAATGTGCTCATCTGGGCCAGATCTGGGGGCCAGTAATTAGCCTTAGAATGCACAGCACCAGACCAACCCCCAGCAGGTCAAGGTGCCCTAACATGGCTAGCTAACAATGAATGTTCTAACCCGTGGAAATGTGCCTCTTCCTTCAGGGGACCTGAATTTTCCTCCCTGCTTTCTCCTGGAGTTTGCATTGAAAAGCCAAAGCTTCAGCCCTCCCGGTTCACACAAAGGATTCCAGAACTTCACTGCAAAACCCTAACTGCTGTCAGTGATTTACAAGTATGCAAACAAGCCCCGATGTCCCCCCTCCTTCGTCTGTCTAGCCACTGTCCAGGTAGGAGTCTTTCTGGCTGATAGGTTCTTGAGTTCAGCCTTCAGCACTGCCGCAGTCCTGATTTTTGATGCTAAGATAACACTAACTGCTTAATGGAACCAACTGTCCTGTAATGGAACTCTGAGACCTCTGTTCCTCACAAGCACTGGAGAACCAAACTTAAGATGTCTCCATCACAGCCAGCAGGGAGCAAATGGTGAAAAGACCGACCACACGGGCAGTATCTATGGCTAGACTTTGAAGTGGCATCCATGACTCTACCTGGCACCTCAGCAGTGGGAACTTGGCCACATTCGTCCCCCTAAGTGCAAAGATAGTTGGGAAATGTAGTTTTGCTGAGCAGAAACCTTCTAGAAACAGTATTCTATGGAAGAGAAGCATGAGTCATATTCGGAGAGCAATATGACTTCTCCCCTAAAATGAAGATGGAAGCAGGGAACAGCAGCTGCTATTTACTATGTTCAAGCCCCTGCTAAGCACGCCACAGTGTTGCTGAATCTTCAGACTGGCACTCTGAAATATTCTCTTATCTCACTTTCAAAGATTAAAAGGAAATCTGAGTCTCCAAGAGAATACATTATTAGGCCAATATCATGTGATCAGTCGGGGAAAGACAAGGGTTGAATCCCAGAATATCTGACCATAAAGTCTATGTGCTTAAGTACTATCCCATCTGGCATCCCTTAAATTTGGCTGTTGTCACTTGATTGGGTTTTTCCTCTTGAGTTATAAACATCTATTACCAGACAAGTTCCTCCTTACCACAAGACTTGGAATGAGTTAGAGAGTCATCCAGGATCTATAAAATCCCTTCATACTCTAAAACTGTTTCTTCTTTTCCACTTCTTGATGCCTGCTTCTCTCACTCACCAAACTCTCCTTCTACTAGGCTGTCTCCCTTGAACTTCCTGGAGGGACGCCCACAGGTCAGCTCCCTCACACTGTTGCTCACACATCAAGTTTTTCCTGGTGAACTTGCCCCAAGTTGCTGAAAACACTTTTCTGTTACCCTTGGAGCCGTTCAATCAAAAGGCTCCTCCAAACATGCTTTGCCCCTTTTCACACGCCTCTCTCCAGCTCTCGGACGTCGCAAAGTTTTCCAGGCCCACAGTTTACGTAAAGCTCTGTCTCCAAGGTCTGTTTCATCATCTATTGGTTTTGTTTCTTCGTTGAAAAAGGACACCTTCAAAATCTAAAGCTTATGCTTAAAGTTGCTCTCTCCAAATTGGGTGTGTCACACCTTCACAAGGAAGCAGCAGCTAAGGTGACATCAGGGGAAGGAAATAGCAACAGAGGCTTCGTGAGCCTTCATTTGGATGAGTCTGGAAGTTTGTTTGTTTTCTTGGAAATCATGCATCCACCCAAAAACAAAGACTTTTTCACATAAGTTTAACAGAAATTTCAGTCTCAGTTTTTGGGGTTTAAACAACAACCATTAATAAAAGAAATTTAGATCCTGGGTTATTTCTTAAATAACAACAAAAACCTGATTTGTTGTTTTCTCCCCCAAACTCAACCATATTGCTAGGGAGGCCCTCAGGCCACCTCCATGACATTTTGGAATTCTCAGAGTCACAAGGATTTGGCTTTGGCCACATTCAACACCAGCTCTTCTCTTCTAGAACAATACTTAATGCACCACACCCCCTTCACAATGTCACCCTGGCTTTAGTGAATCGACATTTGACGAGTAACAATCTCAACCTAGAAAGTCTAACCATGTTGCTTTCTTCCGTGAGAATTTTCATGAGCCTACTTTTTTATAATCTCACCAAAATATAATAAAATAATAATAAAAGAATGTGAATGTGGAGGGATAGTGCTTTTCCCAAAAAAACATTGCTTACAACAAATAACTAAACCACCTAGATTGTCAGGTAAGGAACGGCTCTCTTCAAGTTTCTGATTGGAGGGTACCAGAGACTTTTGAAAACAGCACAGGCTAATGTCATTGCTCTTGGCCCTCCACCAAAACTTGATAAGATCCTGTTTTGTGCCTAGGACACATACAAATCAAATTAAATCTGGGGAGCACCGGTGGGGAAGGGGAGAGACGCCCACAGACAGGCCCTCCACCCTAAGGCACAGACAGGCCATAGATACACAGAGCCCCAACTATCACTACCCTAACTACCATTCCACCCACTGACAGGCAGGCCATAGGCACCCTCTTACCTACATGCCACGCAGCATGGGCAGAAGATGTCACCAAGGGCCCACCAGCTACATGGCCATCCTGCAGCAGTGTGCAGGTATCTGGCAGACAGGTGGGAGAGAAAAAGAAGTAGAGCCGCTTGAGCCTTATGAAGAGAGATGAAATGGAGACTCAAGGGTAGAGGGGAGGAGCCTGTTGTGAGAGGCAAGCCCTGCCATCTGGGGCCATGGTGGGGTCCTAGCCTGAGCTGCCACTGGGGGCCATGTCTGGGTGTGTGGCTATGTGGTGGCAGGGGTTGGGGTTGGTATAAATCCTAATAAACAGGCTCATGTTGCCACCAGAGAGCACGAGGATGTCCCTGGTTGAGGGGATCATGTGGGGGTCCTGGGACCATGTAGAGCCTGGCCTGCCCCTCCTGGCTAGGGTGCTCTAGAGAGCTGGCCCCACTTCTCCCAGCACTCAGGAGAGCTGGAAGTGGGCCCATTGCCTCCCCCATGCAACACAGTAGAGCTGGCCCTGGTGGCAGGGCTGTGGGTGGGCCAGCCTGAGAGGGTGAGGAGCGTGGGAGAGCTGCTTGGGTAATATTTTAAAGCACACTAGAGTGTAAATACAAGATTAATTCATGAGAATGCCAGCTAGAAGAAAGAAGCAAATCGAAAGTTCTTCTTTTCCCACAGGTACATTATGGAATTCTAAAACTAGAAAGGACAACAGAAACTATCATACCAATCACTTCCCAGATGAGGAAATTTCAGCTAAAGAGATCCTTCACCCAAGATAACACATTGACAAAAATGACACCAGATCCAAACTGTGCCAACACGCAGCTGAGCACGGCTTCTTACATAACTACTTCCCCTGGTGGCATCAAACTACCTGATCGTGAGACCAGCTGAACGCGTAAAGGTGAACTCTGAATCCTCTGCCTTTCCTGGGGCACAAACTGCGAGCATTACTGAAATTTCAGGTCATCCCGAGCGGGCCTGTCAACTTGGAAGAGCACAGATACACACACTTTCCTGAGACACTCAATAAAGGGTTGGCGGTATTATTGCTGGTATTTTTTGCTTAGCAACAGAAGGGCAATGGCGTATTAATCAGCAAAGGATAAATCATGGCTGACATTTCTTTTTTCCCCTAAAAGGCAAATTGTTTTTGCATGCATAAACTTGAACTGATGTGTTGAAACTGGTTATTTTTCACAATCCTGGTCATAAGCTTGCTCTCCAAGTGGGGACCCCAGTTGAAAATAGCTCTGGCATGAAAGCCACCAGTGGTATGAAATATTCCACGAAGCAAAGCCAGTATCTCCCTTTTCTTGAGTGCTCTATTATTCTCACATCTGATATGTCCACAAATAGCTTTTTAAACTGGACCAGGTATAGAAAATAGCCAGAAAAACCAAGAGGATAAAAAACTCAACAAGCTTGCCATCGATTATTTTAGCTTCCAAGAACAACAACCAAATTTTAATATTCAACAGCTTTGGCTAAACGTCTCTATAGCTTATATTAAGTTCAGTAAACTCTGGGTCAATTTGCTTACCACAAACAGGACACCAAGGGAGGGACCACAGAGAGTAGAGCCTGCCATTTACAGCCATACCCAAGCAACTTGGGCCTGATGTCAAAGTGAGAAGCGATAGAAAAACAGTTCACACTCTTTGAGAGCCATGTTTTAGGCTAAGATGTTTGCTCCTATGAGAAGTAGCGGGATATTGGCCTCCTCTTCTCATCAGCCAGCCTGTCAAGCAAATGCTAAGTAGCCTGTTTATGCGATAAGAAGTCAGTAAATAGCTGCGTTATTCTCCCAGGCCTGCAGGCCATGGTATGATATCAGAATGTCAAAGCGGATCTGAAAAGAGCTTTGTGCAAGATGAAACAAGTCTCTAAAGATAATCAGAGCAGCTGAATGACTTAGGATGTGGCCACAAATAGTGCCACACGAAGCTTGCTGGGCAGAGCTGGTGCCAGAAGCCCTCAGGAAATCTCTGGCTGGTGACGGAGGGCAGATGAGTGACACGGGAGGCAAGTCTTCCTCAACACAAACATCAGGAAGCTAAAAAGAAGGGAGCCAAGCCATAAATCCTAATAAACAGACATTTCAGTTTATTTTTAGTGCAAGTGTGCCACTATGGGACACGGCACTTTGCCCCGGGAGAGGTGAACTGCGATTTTTTCCTTAATATGAAATCTTCGGAGAATCACACGATAGATGGGCCGTCTGGAAACAACTGGCGTGTCTCGGCAGCGTTTGAGACGATTTTTTCCCCCTCTGTAAACCTTCCGTCAGTGGGAAGGACAGCCCTACCAAACTGAGGAGCCCAACCTGGAGGCCGCGAGGCTCCCCCTTAGGCCAGGCGACCTGCCAAGACTTCCAAGGCCAAGTCGGAAACGACCACATTGAGTCCATTAGGACGACCAAGAGATCAAAGGCACCCAAGCCTTCACAAAGGCAAAAAATTAAGCTGTTTAGTACTTGGCTAAATTCGCAACTGTTGAAGTAAATTTGAAATGAAATTCATCAAATTCCCCTCTTCCTGTGGAAAAATCCTTTAAGTTCCTCGGAGCGCCCACGAGGTGGCAGGAGTGCGCTTTGCGTTGGTGCACGGACCGTCAGCTCTCTTCCGGAATTAACAGGAACCTGTAGATGCCTGTAAACTACCAAAAAACGTGAACACCAAATTCATAGGGCACGGGGGTGGGAGGAAGGGTGGCTGGACCGGGAGGGTCAAATGGGAAAGGGGAAGAACAGCTAAAATTAAAGGCTATTTGAGGGGTCATAGAGAAACCTAATACAGTGGAAGCTTGCTAAAATATATACATATACGAAGGTGATCGAAATGCAATCTCCAAATAATGGGAGAGACAGAGCCCCAAACTGGACAACTCTTGTCACCAAATGAAGCTTCCACTCTAAGAAACAGCTTATATCTAATCGAGTTGTTGGCCAAATTGGACCCATGGCAACTCCCAAACAAGCCTTTACCTGAGGAGGAAGCAGATGGAGACAGATCACACTGGCGGCTCCCCACACACTGACAGTGAGGCCCTGTTGCTCACGACAACACCTACATAGCTCCCTGAACACGGAGAAGCCAGTCTGGTACCTCCCCAGCATCTGTGAGGGACACTGAGGCAAGTGTTCTTGACACTGGAAGGTGCTCTGCGTGCTTCAAACCCTGCCCCCCTCTGCTGTGTGCCCTGCTTGCGCGATCCACTATAGGTGCCATGGGGGCACAGCAGTTGTGGAACTAGCCAGTTCACTATCTGCTTGGATTTGAGGCTCACTCAATGAGACAGAATGCACGCCTGACACGGGGTGACCAAGAGCCTGAGACCAGGAGAGCCAGGCTCTCACAGGAAAGCCAAATGCTGCTGCTTTGCCAAGGACATGTAAGACCTGGGTCTCACAGCTCAGGAGTTCAAGATCGCGCCCTTCCCAGAAACTCCCCCAGACCAAGACTCGTTGCAAAAGCAAGAGGTTTATTAACCATTGCACAATGGGGTCACCCCTGCCGGTCAGCAAAGAGTGGCACCGGGAGACAAAGGCCTTTAGGTTTTTAAAAGAAAAATTGCGGGAGATTTGAAGTTGCAGTTTTGGCAATTTAGGATTGGATGAGGAAGCTATAAAGTAAGATAATTGGTTAGTCTTAGGTGCTCAAGCTTGGCCAGTCCTGCCAAGTGTGGATGCAGCTGCAATTTAAGGTGGGGGTGGTTAGCTCATCCTTGAAGATTAGGGGCTGCGGACTTTTGGCTGGAGGTCAAAAGCTACTCAGAAAAAGTCTGGGTTTGTTGCTAAGAAACGCTTTCTCAAAGACAAGGCTCTGGTCCTTCTTTTTGCTGAGTGAAGGTCATTGCTTGCTTGCCTTTTTTTATATCTGTCCTCACAGATAGGGTCACATTCCTCCATTCTCTGGAAAGGTACTAAGAGGCTTTAGCTTAACCTGGACCTAAAACTTAAAACTATAGGCTTTAGAAGACATACAGGTTACAAAGTTAGTCTAACCCTTTCAGACATAGCCATAGAACGACTCAGAATGATATTGTGCTATCCGCATCGGTCAGTGTCTTGCTCAGCCATCATCAGAGAAGCTTCGTCTGCAGTCGATGGGAACAAACACAGAGACCCACAGTCAGACCACATGCAGAGAGTGAGAGACCTAGGAGCCTTCAGTCCTGAGTGGGTGTCTCCACCAATTCCGTCCTCTCAGGGCTCAGGGAACTCTGGAAAAGAAGAGCTAAGATTGTCAGGGCAAAAGGGAATGGAAGACCCCAAGGAAACATGGCCTTCCAAACACAACAGAACAGACACACATGTGAACACTCAGAGACGGTGAGAGCAGGCCCTGCAGCGGTCCGCACCAGACAGGCTCCTCAGGCTGAGGGGGTGGAAACGAGTCCCCGTCCCTACCTCAGAAGCTCTCTCTAACTGATGAGCACCCAAAAATGAAAAATTCTTTTTCTCCAGGAGAGTCTCTCTGAGGGCGGGCCCATGCCCAGCAGTGGATGGCTAACACAAAATGAACGCATCAGCGTCTTTGGAAGTTCTTTGTCTCATAACCTTTTGTCAGACTCTTTTTAACCTTACAAATCCTTTACATGTGTATTATGGCTTCTGGTCTTGTGTTTTTATGGGATTCCTGTGTGTGTCTGTGTGTGTCTATATGTGTTTCTTATGCTTTTCTTTGGCTCGTTTGTTTGTTTGTTTGTTTTGTCCTATTCTGATTTGGTTTTGTCTTATTTTATTGTTTGTTATTATTTACATGCCTGTTTGTTTTCTAAGGAGAGACAGAAAAGGTGGGTGTGAATTAAGATGGGAGAGGAAGTAGAGAGGATCTTGGAGTTGGGCGAGGGAAAACCATAATCAGAATATGTTGTATGAAGAATATTTTCAATAAAAGAAAAAATATAAATACCTTTTCAGGCTACCAAGAACTATATTAAGTATGACGAAGCCTAACCATGCTTAGCAATCTATCTCTTTCTGTGTGTGTCTCTCTCTCTTTCTCTCTGTCCCTGTCTGTCTGTCTCTCTCTCTCGTGTGTGTGTGTGTGTGTGTGTGTGTGTGAGAGAGAGAGAGAGAAAGAGAGAGAGAGAGAGAGAGAGAGAGAGAGAGTGTGTGTGTAGGAGTTCGTGTGTGCAATTGTATTCTCGTGGGGGACAAAGGACATCCTCAGGTGTCCTTCCTCAGGAGCTATCCACCTAGTTTTGTGAAACCGTTTCTCCCTGAACAAGAACTCGCCAAGCAGGCTAGGCTCACTGGCCACAGAGACCCAGGGATCCACCTGCACAGAGACCATAAGCACGTGCCAGCACACCCAACATTTTCATGTGAGTTCTGAGGATCAGACTCAGATGGCCAGGTTTGCACAGCCCACCACGCTGGCACAGCTCACACACTTGCACGGCTCACACATTTGCATGGCTCACCATGCTTGCACAGCCCACCACGCTGGCACAGCCCACCACGCTGGCACAGCTCACACATTTGCATGGCTCGCCATGCTTGCACAGCTCACCACGCTGGCACAGCCCACCATGCTTGCACAGCCCACCACGCTGGCACAGCTCTCCACGCTGGCACAGCTCACCACACTGGCACGGCTCACACATTTGCATGGCTCGCCATGCTTGCACAGCTCACCACGCTGGCACAGCCCACCACGCTAGCACAGCTCAACATGCTGGCACAGCTCACACACTTCCACAGCTCACCATGGCTGCACGGCATGTACTTTACTGAGCTGTCTCTCCAGCCAAACCATCTTTCTGAATGGGAAATGAGAAAACCAAAGGCCTCGTCTTTCCTAGCAATGGAAAGGCCTGGGGTCTATGTCCCTCTCATTGCCTCCACTTCGTCCACCCGGCCACATCCTTACCCACCTTCGTTTGCTCTTCCTTAAAGGCTCATGCACCTCCTGAGTCACATGAAAATGTGACCTTGTCACTAAAGGATGAACAGGAAACTGCCCCAGCAGCCTCTTCATCCTGGACCAATCCTCAAAGCCTGAAGCTCAGGTTCTCCTACCCTGAGCACTGTGACCCTGTGCTCCTGTTGGACAAGCTAAAGCTAGCATCCCATCTCAAAGTCTTGAATTTCCTGGAAAGGCAAGCAAAATATTAATACATTCCACCACGAGAATCAAAACTCATTAAAAATACATCAAAATTCATGAGATGTCCTCACTGTTTGTTTCATGAAGTAAAAACATCTATTCCAACCAGATCAGGAGAGGGGAACAAATATTTTTTTTGTAGCTCCGATTTCACACACTCTGGTACAAAATGAATCAATAGCGGCAGGAAGGAACACAATCAAAGATTTCCTTTTCAACAGTAATAAATCTGATCCAACCCTACGTGGTATGGCACTCAGCATAGCTTGTAAAATCTGAAGTTGCCAAATTATGTATTTCAATAGTAATCCTTCACAAAACTAATAGGAAGTGCTAAGTTAGGACAAATGATCTCCAATCAAATCCAGATGCTCAGCCCACACTAGGTAGCAATTTATGAACAATTAAAAGCAGCGCTGACTCTTTCTCGGGCCTGGAATGTACACACGTGGGCAGGGACCCGTAGGAAAGCGTGGGTGGTTGGGCAGCCTGAGTCCCAGCTCTGTTTATGCTGAGACTCTGATATAGCTGAGCTTGGAAGCAGAGACTCTGGTGTGGGAGAGACAGAGGAGCCTTCCGAGACAGGCTGACCATGAAGAGACAGAGAAAACGCAGGTCCAGCACCAGAGGACCAGGGTTAGAGGTGTGATGCCGTTGTTCGCAGAGTGCAATGCTTTCAGCTCAGCCTGTCTGCTGGCTTCCAACCTGAGACTCAGAGCTGAGCCCAGGATCGTGGAGAAAATGCTGAAACATCTCGGCGTTATTGGCCTTCCTGGTGGTGGCCCCATCAGTAACACAGGCGATAATAAAACATCGCCACCTCAGTCTGGGAGATCGGTAGTGTACACAGGCACACAGGAAGCATCTGTGGTCCTGATGTTGCTTTGTGCCATTGATAGGGAAGAGTTATCCACAACCAGGGAAGCTATTTGCAAGCGAAGCCACATTGCAGTGATCTAGAATAGGAAGGTCTGTTGGGGATAAGGAGATGGCTTACTGGGGAAGGTGCTTGACAAGCAAGCATGAAGATGGAGTCCAGATTCTCACACACAGGTCAAGTAGAGCAGTGTGGGTCATAATCCCTGATTGGAGGAAAGAGGTGTGAAGATCTCCAGAGTTCATTGATCAACCAGCCAGGTCAGTGAAGCTCCAGGTTTCGTGAGGAACCATGCTTGAAAAGACAAGATGGAGAATAATCAGAAAGGACCACTGGATGTCAACCTCTGGCCTCTACATGTACATATACCCACATGCATTCATGCACATGTCCACACCAATGCCTACAACAATAAACATACAAATGCACACACATATGCACAGAGAGAGAGAATAGCAGGCTTCATGTTGTAACCAAGGGATAATGCACACATACACACACTAGAGTACACACACACACACACACACTCATGCATGTGCATGAGCACACGCTGTCCGTGTTCTCAACCTCAGAACCTGGTCAACCTCAGAACCTGGAGATGTGTTGCCACACACGGCAGATAGGACTCGGTGGCTGTGGGTTAAATGAAAGGCCCTGAGATGGGGAGATTGTGCTGGATGACCCAGCAGGCCCACGGTTAAGCAGCACAAAGGTCTTCCCTGAAGAGGGCAGAGTCGGAGGTGCTGGAGCGACAGAAAGAACCAGAAGGCAGAGAGAGCTTTGAAGACAAAGAGCGAGCCTTCAAGCCAAGACCTGCAGGCAACCTTTGGCAGCTGCGGGTTGTCTCTGCGGCTTTGGGTGGGGGCATCGCTCTGCCACCTACAATAGACTTCTAATGTGCAGATTATGAGAAAATGAGTGGGTCGTTTCCAATCACCGAAGGTGTGGTGATCTGTTACAGCAACGGTGGGGCTGTACTCTCTTTTGAGATCCTCCACAGTCGTTTGTATGATACGATTCGAAAGCTGAGATTCCGTGGAAGAGGCATGAGAAGGTGAGGGGCCCGCTCTCACTCACGGGGTCCATGGTGCAGTTTTGAGTAAGGTAACCCACCCCACATTTCTTTGGCAAAATACTGCCTGAGCTGGCACCATGGCTGTCACTTAAATCACCAGTATTCAAGACCCAAACATCACACATTATTTTGCTCTCCTCTCTTCCTCAGAGTGTTCAGGAGTCAGGTGTGGCCTCAGTACCCCAGGAATGATCTCACAGATGTGTGGGAGAAAACTCTTGATCCATCTGAAGTTGAACACCAAACCCATTCACAGCTTCTAGAGTCTAAGAAGAATTTAGCAATTCTTAGTCCTTTGCTCTAAATTTAGTTCAGTCCCTAAATTCACCCTGTTGATGGAGCACCCTGACGATCTCCTCAGGGGTCTCTCCCAGGACAAATAAGAATCCATCCCGCCCACGTGGCGGCCTAGGCTCCCTTTTTAATCATGTAGCTATTAAAGAGAGAGGGGCTGCTTTTCAGGGCCCAGAAAAGTGTTTAATTGTCTGTCTCCATCCCGCCACGTGGATCAGTTGTTTCTTCTCAGAAACCCGCATGCTAGGTCTGAGCAATGTAGACTTCCTCACAGCGGCCTCTACGCTGCGTGTTAGATTTGTCTCAAGTCTCTGACAACAAGAATCAAAAACCTTCAGAAGATTTCCAAGATTTCCTTCTAAATGATTTCCAAGCTTCATGTTAGCGCTGATGTCGTTTATGTTAATCTCTATACAAGAGCTATCAACGAGAGGTGGGGAAATGACAAGTTTTTTCCAATTGACTTTGTTACGGTTCCTGGAAGTCACAAATGGTCAGACAACATAAATGGAAACAATGACAGAGCTAAAGTGATGGGGGGAAAATCGCGTGAGCATGCCCGACCTGCCCCACAATCCACCCCTCTGGAGCTGTCGTTTGACAGTTAGGTGACCCTGGACAGGCCGCTTCAACTCTGTCATTCTGTCTCTTCAACTCCGCAAAGCTTCCCTGTTTAACAGTAAACATTTCATTCACCTGCCAGGGACATTTTTTAACAGATCCATCATATTTTCAAGTTGAAATTGGCACCAGAAGAGATGTCCCCCACTTACACTGTGGGGTGCAGGACTCCCCGAGGAATGTGCATGATCAGGAAAGCTGGAGTCTGTGTCCTTCCTTATTTGCCTCCCCACATGCACCACAAAGGTGGGCTCCCATCTTTATTGCCTCAGTTTACTGCACTTTATCATGTTTCCTTCCCAATTTGGAAGCCATCTTCCTTCAGCAACTCCTCACACTGGGAGGACCAACCCATCACTGCCTCTGTGTAAACTCCACGGTACCACAGCTGCTTACAGAAACCCCCTCTCCAAGCTGGCAGCGCCTACCTTTTGCGGCATCCAGCTAGAACTTAGGTGGAGGTCTGACCGCTTAATTCTTGTACTATTTCAGTTTTCCGTGTGTGTGCTCCCAACTTTCCAAGCATATCACACATCTCACGGGCAACAGACACCTTGTAAGCCATGGTTTAGTGTCCAGCACTCAGATACGTGCCCTGTAATTAGGAAGCTTTCATTCGGTTATTATTTTATTCTGAAAACTATGTCATATTCATAATTACAAAATAACCAACTGATAGACATGGAAGACACCCACTTTTTTTCCAATATAGTCAAGCCAGTAAAAAGAATTCTTTTTTATTTTTTAAACTTTTTATTGATTCGTTGGGAGTTTCACATTATGTACCCCAGTCCTGCTCATCTTCTCATCTCTTCCTATCTGCTCTTTGCCCTTGCAGCTCCCTCCAAATAAAACACACACACACACACAAGCAGAAGCGAAGCATAGGAAGCATCTCGCTGCGGAAGCTGCAGTGTGTCCCAGTGTGTCCCGCAGTGCATCCCTCCGTCCACGCGTCTTCACCTGCAGATATTCACTGCAGTGAGTCATCGGTCTGGATCAGGATCTCCGGCTTCTGTGACACCATCAGGGCTGGATCCTCACCCAGCCTCTTCCGGGTTACCCTGTTGTCGCCCTGTGTCAGGGAGCTCCTGCAGCTTTGGATCAGCAGGACTGGCCCTTTCACACATCCCAACCACTTTCGGATGATATAGATCTGGGCCTGGGTGGTAGCTGATCTGGTCATGCCCCAGCTCTCCCTGATCAGCACCGCAGGGCGAGCTCTCCGGCACTGCTCCCGCCAGCCCACTGAATGCAGCCATTGGTAGGAGGCAGGGTCAGCTCTCCCGCTCTCATGCTCCAGGGCCAGCTCACAGCCACCCATGCCCCCTGAGTCAGCTCCACTGTGCTGTCCAGTCAAGGCATGTGGCCTACTCTCCCAAATGTGGCAGCCTACAGGGGGCTGAGCCAGCTCCCCTGCTTTCATACCTTCAGGGCCAGCTCACGCTCGTGCCCACCACCAGACCGAGCTCTACTGTGCTCCTCAGGTGAGGTGCAGGGCCTGATCTCCTAAGTGCTGTTGCCCATGAGAGAAGGGGCCAGCTCTCCAAAGCACCACAGCCAGCAAGGGGCGAAGCCAGTTCTGCACAGCCTCTAGACATCAACGTGGCCCCTGACGGCTGCCCTGAACAGGGACGGCCTCATAGTCTCTAGTGGTGATACGAGCCACACACATCAACCCTGACCCCTGCTGCTGCATAGCCATGGACTCTGACAAGGCCCTCACTCGCAACTTGGGCAAGGACCTCATGATGGCTCCAGGTGATGGGGACAGACTGCTCCTCTCCACCCTTGAGTCTCCAGGTCCATCTCTCTTCATGTTGCTAAAGCTGCTTCTCTTTCTCTCCCACCTGCCCACCACTTAGCATATTGTGGTGGCTTCCACTGCGGCTAGCCGTGTGGCTGTCGGCCGCTGGGCGGCATTCTCCAGCAAGCAGATGGCCCTCTGTGCCATGCACTGGGAAGCAGCTCTGTGGGGGCCTGGTGGTCCTCACATCTCTGTCTGACTTCCTCCTCCAGGCTGTGCGGCATGGTGGTAGGGGAGGCTCTCTGTGTCTATGGTCCACCTGTGCCCTGGGATGGAGGACAGGCCTGTGGGTGCCTTTCCCCGCCCACCCCACGTGGCACGGCAGAACACAGGTCTCTCTCTGTCTTCTTCCTCCCGTGCTGTGCTGCCTGATTTGACTTGGTTTGATTTGATTTTTATGTGTCCTGGGCGTTAAACAGCTTTGGCCACCAAGCCAGGCATCAAGCTAGGACGAACAAAGGGCTGTCATCTGCTCTGCCCGTGGCCGAGAGAAGAACACCACCACCACCAAAATGTCTCTTCGCCCATTGCCAGGGGAGCATTCGGTTATTATTTATCCTCTGCATTTATTTATTAAGATATGTGGCAATTCATGATTGCTGAGTGAAGGGGTTAAAATGATTTATGTGACCTAAACTCTGAAAAACCTGGTAACTTTTTTGAAAAACCTTGATAAGTCAGAGTGTGTGTTCTCATCTCATATTTACTCTTTGTTAATATTATAGGACAATTTGTTGACAACTTATAACTACAAATGTTCCAAACAGGGTTAGGGCATGAGAACTGCCAAGCATGTTTCTATAATTGCAACTGACACAAAATGTTACAGATTAATTACATGACTCAGAAGAACACAGTTTGCAAACTTCAGAACTTTGTAAATGACCAAGGCAGACAGGCCAGAAATAACACTGTTTAAGTGCCATTGTAAGCTGCATGTTGAGTGACAGCATGCTTCCCACGATTTAATCAAGCTGGCTCTATGAAACGTAGCTGTCTCATTCCCTCAAGAGCAGTAAAATAGATGCCCTTTCTCTACTTGGCAGGTAGAGGGCCACCTGCCATTTCTGCCGTAACTTTTAAGTTTCAAGAATTTAACAGATATTTTAACTAATGAAAGTCAGATTAAGCCCTGAGTTATCATGAAAATTATTAGCCTAGATTTTATTTTAATACATATTAAAGTGGATTACATTTGTTAAGCTGTGTGCCTAAAGGTATAAGTTCCCAAATAGAGAAGAGTGTTGCACTCATAACATTTGACACGTGCTGTGTGAGACAGGGTACTTCCGGAGCAAAGCGGCTCCTCCTTGCTGGGCTCTGTTCTCTTCTGCTGTTTCATCCAAGGCGCCAAACAATTTCCCCATAAAAGGGACCTCAGCCAGTGCCACCTGGTGGTCATATTTGCACCTTTTTCCAACATACAAATTTTACTGAGATACCCGAATATTGAGTTTCCAGAAGTTAAAAAAAAAAAAAAAAAGATTCAAAACAAGTTGATATGGGCTTCAAGATTAATGCTAGCAACTTTAGGTCACTATGTTTTTTTATTTTGAGAAAATTTAAATCTTATGGTCTTTCTTCTTATCCATATCATATAACTGTTTACAGAATAGGAAAAATAAAGCCTTAAAGGGAATAAAATAATATCTTTGATTTAACAAGTGTCAGTAAATTGTGCCAACAAACTCTATTGCTTCTACCAGAAATACATGCTTCTGTGCACCGAATACTTGTCATATACCAGAAACTTGTGCTGTGTATCTGTGTTGCCTCAGTTAATTGTCCCAAGAACTCTATCAAGACAGCATCATTATCAACAATTACGCCATGACTGCTGAGAAAAGGAGAATTAGTCTCTCCCAAAATGAGCGCCCTGAGTGGTTATTCAACACAAAATGGTCAGTCCTAAAATCACATATCATGTACACACGAAGCACGCTACACAGCAGCAGGCGGTAGCTGTGCACTGTGCATATGCATATACACACATATAAAACAGTAATGGTCCAAAAGAGGCCGTCAGTTGGAGGACTAAGAAGGAAACATGGGAGAGCTGAGAAGGAGGACAGGGACGAGAGAAATGGTGTAATTATGTTTTAGTTCTTTTTATTGCAATTTTAAAACAGAAGACAGTGATTACAAAGTTAAGTGGTTGAGACTTGCTCACTTAACAAGTAAAAGAACCAAGATTCAGACTCATCTGTGGGACACCAAAGCCATAGTCCTCATGAGCATCACAATACTACTATTACTCCAAATGATGATGACATCAAGATGATGGTGATCATGAATATTATTACACCTATCAGCTTGTTTGCATAGTACTAGAAGGTGCTATAGAGAGAGAGTGAAAACATGAATGGTATTATTCAGCATGACCCTTAGATGTTCTAATACTAATCACCAGGCTTTTCCCACTGGTACAGTTGTAGCACACAGGACATGGAGTAACCGACAACTTCTGGCTTGCATTTGAAGCCTGCTTATTTATCCTCAAAACAAACAAAAACAAAAACTGGTCAAAAAGCCCATAGTTCAGTAGAGCAAATGTCCTAGGGGAGAACCTATTCCTGATATCTTGCTAAATGGACATATTGTCCAACTGCCTTCTAAATATTTGTGTTTCTGCACAAGACCTGAAAAAGGTCAAGCCAAAAAAAAAAAAAAATCAGTGAGCATTCCAAGAAACAGCACTAATTAGACTCGGTAATTCACCAAAAGAGAGGGAGGGGACATGCAATGAGAAAATAAGATGCTGTGAGGGACAAGATGGCGGCGCCAGGAGAACACTGCATCTGAGGAGCAGGACAACATTTCCCATACAGCGACCAAGAGACTGAACTCTGGGCCCTAAAACAACAGCGATCGTGTTTCTCAGGGGAGAACCCCCACAGCATGGGAACCAGTTGGGTCCATGCTCATGTCCCCCAACCAGAACCCGGAAGAGATCCCGGGTCGCGCAGGTACTAGGTCACCAGACCAGAGCCACACACCTGTGTGTCCTGATCACCTTCCCAGGCTGAACAATGGGCACAAAAACACCAGAGACTGAGAAAACCCCACAGGGAAGGAAGGAAACAGGACTGACCTTGGGTCACCCAGTCTTTCCCAAGAAAATGCGAGCCACCAGCACTGAACTGGGCTCCAGCTGTGAGCACAGAGACTTGCTGCGCGCCCAGCTCTCTGGCACAGACAGAACTGTGCACCCCAGGGCAACAGAGACTGACGGTCCCTATCGGGAGTAAATGGGAACCAAATTAGGCATCCAGTATATCCCTGGAAAAGATCCCACAGACCAGCGGGCACGCATGCTGCCAGCCCAGAGACCTGCTGTGCACCGGCTAGCCTGCTGCTACCAGGAGAGCAGTACTCACCTGCCACAGATTACCGCTTGGGTATTGGGGCACAGAGCCCCAACCTCAGACCTACAGAAGCCTGGGATCCTCGAGATCAACTCCCAGATATAGCTCCAAGGGGCAACCAGTTATCCCAAACAAAACTGACCAAACCACGGGACACCCAGGTTACAGTAGCAGCTCACCAAAGTTACTGCAAGAAACCCAGAAGCAGGACAGCTATCTCCAGGACTTCCCTGGGTGAGAGGAGAGCCCTCTCGACTAACAAGGATCACAGTCACCGCTCAGGTCTGTACACCTGAGGTGAGCTGTGTCAACTCCTGAAAAACATTGGCCATACAGTGACCACACCCTAAAAGCTGAGGAGGCTTCCTTCAGGAAAAACCATCTTCCTGCCAATGGGATTCTCTCCACCACAGGATTCCAGGACCCGCCAGAAACCCACCCAACACCTAAGATAGCCCAATGAGTAGAGGCCAGTGTAAAAGCTCACCCAACAAAAGACAGAGCAATATGGCATCTCCAGAACCCAGTTATCCAGAGGCAAGCAGCCCTGGACACCCCAGCATAAATGAAATTCAAGAAGATAACCTAACAGCTATACTCATGAAGAGGATAACAGAGGAAACAAATACAATATGTAAAGACCTAGAGGAAGATAAAAACAGATTATGGCCATCCATAAAGAAATAAAGAAAGTTGTAGCCAAACAGTTTGTGGCCCTTAGAGAGAAAATACTTAAATCACTGAAAGAAATAAAAGAAACAGAGGGTTGTTCAAACAAACAGATGAAGGAATTGAAGAAAAAATGGGAAAATACAGTCAAACAGGTGAAGGAAATCAACAAAACAGCTCAAGATCTGAAGATAGAATTGGAAAAATTTAAGAAAACACAAATGGAGGAAATTGTGGAGAGAAAGAACTTAGGAAAGAAAACAGGAACTACAGAGGTAAGCATAACCAATAGACTACAAGAGATGGAAGAAAGAATCTCAGGTGTGGAAGATACAATGGAAGAAATTAATGTATCTGTCAAAGAAAATGTTAATTCTAAAAAATCCCTGACACACACCGTCCAAGAAATTCAAAACAACATAAAAAGACAAAACCTAAGAATAATAGAAATAAAGGAAAAAGAAGATTCCCTCCTCCAAGGTCCAGAAAATATTTTCAACAAAATCATTGAAGAAAATTTCCCCAACTTAAAGGAGAGGCCAATAAGAATACAAGATGCTTACAGAACACCCAATAAATTAGACCAGAAAAGAAAATCCTCCTGCCACATAATAATCAAAACAGTAAGTATACAGAACAAAGAAAAAATACTAAAAGCTGCAAGGAAAAAGGCCAAGTAACATATAATGGCAAACCCATCAGAATCACACCTGACTTCTCAACAGAGACTATGAAAGCCAGAAGGGCCTGGACAGATATCATGCAGACCCTAAGAGAACACAGATGTCAGCCCAGGTTACTATACCCAGCAAAACTTTCAGTCCTCGTAGATGGAGAAAACAAGATATTCAATGACAAAAACAAATTCAACAATACTTACACACAAATCCAGTGTTACAGAAGACACTAGAAGGGAAAATACAACCCAAGAAAACTAGCTACTTTCAAGAAAACAAAGGAAATAATTGACCTCACTACAGTAAAACAAAAAGCAACCAAGCACACAAACTTATGACCACAGCCAACATCAAAATCAAAGAATCTAACAGCCACTGGTCATTAATCTCTCTCAA
The DNA here is from genome assembly GCA_010120015.1 of Rhombomys opimus. Classification (NCBI taxonomy): domain Eukaryota; kingdom Metazoa; phylum Chordata; class Mammalia; order Rodentia; family Muridae; genus Rhombomys; species Rhombomys opimus. The sequence continues at coordinate 3,916,081 of REGO01000125.1, forward strand.
CATCAATGGACTCAATTCTCCAATAAAAAGACACAGACTAACAGAATGGATGCATAAACAAGGCCCAGCAATCTGTTGCATACAAGAAACACACCTAAGTCACAAAGATAGACACTACCTGAGGATAAAGGCCTGGAAGATAGCTTTCCAAGCAAATGGACCCAAGAAGCAAACAGGAGTAGCCATTCTAATATATGATAAAATAGACTTTCAACCAAAATTAATAAAAAGAGATGGGGAAGGACACTTCATACTCATCAAGGGAAAATTCCACCAGGAAGACATCACAATCCTGAACATCTATGCCCCAAATACAAGAGCACCCACATTTGTAAAAGAAACATTGATAAAACTTAAAGCACACATAGATCCCCACACGCTAATAGTGGGAAACTTCAACACCCCACTCTCAACAAAGGACAGATCAACAAAACAGAAATTAAACAAAGAAACAATATCTCTGACAGAGGTCATGAATCAAATGGACCTCACAGACATTTACAAAACCTTACACCCAAACAGAAAAGAATTTACCTTCTTCTCAGCACCTCATGGAACCTTCTCCAAAATAGACCATATAGTTGGTCACAAAGCGAGCCTCAACAGATACAAGAAAATTGAAATAATCCCCTGTATCCTATCTGATCACCATGGAATAAAGCTGGACCTCAACAACAGAAATAGCAAAAAGCCTACACACACATGGAAACTGAACAACTTGCTACTAAATAACAACTGGGTCAGGAAAGAAATAAAGAAAGAAATTAAAGTCTTCCTAGAATTCAATGAAAATGAAGGCACAACATACCCAAACTTGTGGGACACATGAAAGCAGAGCTAAGAGGACAGTTCATAGCACTACGTGCCTTCAAGAAGAAATTCGAGCCAGCTAATTCAAGCAACTTAATGGCTCACCTAAACCCTAGAAAAAGAAGAAGCAAACACACCAAAAAGGAATAGACTGCTGAAAATAATCAAACTCAGGGCTGAAGTCAATCAATTAGAAACAAATAAAACAATTCAAAGAATCAATGAAACCAAGAGCTGGTTCTTTGAGAAAATCAACAAGATAGACAAACCCTTAGCCAAGCTAACTAAAAGGCAAAGAGACACCATCCAAATCAACAAAATCAGAAATGAAAAGAGGACATAACTACAGACATCGAGGAAATCCAAACAATCATTAGGACTTACTTCAAAGTCTATATGCCACAAAATTTGAAAATCTAAATGAAATGGACAATTTTATTGATCGATTCCACTTGCCAAAGCTGAATCAGGACCAGGTAAATCAATTAAATAGTCCTATATCCCCTAAGGAAATAGAAGTGGTCATCGAAAGTCTCCCATCCAAAAGAAGCCCAGTGCCAGATGGTTTCAGTACAGAATTCTACCAGACCTTTAAAGAAGAGCTAACTCCAATTCTCTTCAAACTATTCCACAAAATAGAAACAGAAGGAACACTATCAAACTCATTCTGTGAAACCACAGTCACCTTGGTACCTAAACCTCACAAAGACCCAACAAAGAAAGAGAATCTCAGGCCAATCTCCCTTATGAACATTGATGCAAAAATACTCAACAAAATACTTGCAAACCGAATACAAGAACACATCAAAGATATCATCCACTATGAGCAAGTAGGCTTCATCCCAGGTATGCAGGGGTGGTTCAATATACGGAAATCCATCAATGTGATCCACCATATTAACAAATTGAAAGAAAAAAAAACATGGTAATCTCCCTAGATGCTGAAAAAGCATTTGACAAAATCCAACATCCATTCATGTTTAAAGTATTGGATAGATCAGGGATACAAGGCACATATCTAAACATATTAAAGGCGATATATAGCAAGTCTATAGCCAACATCAAACTGAACGGAGAGAAACTTAAAGCAATCCCACTGAAATCAGGGACGAGACAAGGCTGCCCACTCTCTTCATATGTCTTCAACATAGTTCTGGAAGTCCTTGCTAGAGCAGTAAGACAGATGAAGGAGATCAAGGGGATATAAATTGGAAAGGAAGAAGTCAAATTATCACTATTTGCAGATGATATATATCATAGTATACCTGAGTGACCCCAAAAATTCTACCAGGGAACTCCTACAGCTGATAAACACCTTCAGCAAAGTGGCCAGATACAAAATTAACTCAAAAAATCAGTAGCCCTCCTGTATACAAAAGACAAATGGGCTGAGAAATTAGGGAAACAATATCCTTCACAATAGCCACAAATGACATAAAGTACCTTGGTGTAATCCTAACCAAGCAAGTCAAAGACTTGTATGAAAAAATTTTCAAGTCTCTGAAGAAAGAATTAGAAGAAGATATCAGAAGATAGAAAGATCTCCCATGCTCATGGCTTAGCAGGATTAACATAATAAAAATGGTCATCTTACCAAAAGCAATCTACAGAATAGAATCAATGCAATTCCTATCAAATTACCAACACAATTCTTTACAGACCTTGAAAGAAAAAATTCTCAACTGCAAATGGAATAACAAGAAACCAAGAATTGCTAAAACAATCCTCTACAATAAAACATCTTCTGGAGGTATCTCCATCCCTGATCTTAAGCTGTAATATAGAGAAACAGTAATAAACACTGCATGATACTGGCATAGAAACAGACTGGTCAATGGAACCAAACAGAAGACCCAGAAATAAACTCACACACTTATGGACACCTGATCTTTGACAAAGATGCCAAAACCATACAATGGAAAAAAATGGTGCTGGTCTAACTGGATGTCTACATGTAGAAAAATGAAAATAGATCCATACTTATCACCCTGCACAAAATTAAAGTTCAGGTGGATCAAAGACCTCAACATAAAATCAGGCACATTAAATCGGTTAGAAGGAAAATTGGGAAAGACCCTAGGACTCATTGGTACAGGAGACAACTTCCTGAACAGAACACCAACAGCACAGGCTCTAAGAGCAACAATCAATAAATGGGACCTCATGAAACTGAAAAGCTTCTGTAAAGCAAAGGACACCGTCATCAAAACAAAATGAATGTCTACAGATTGGGAAAGTATCTTCACCAACCCTTTATCTGACAGAGAGATAATATCCAGAATATATAAAGAACTAAAGAAGCTGAAAAGCAGCAAACCAAGTAATCCCATTAAAAAATGGGCAACAGAGCTAAACAGAGAATTCTTGATAGAGGAATATGGAATGGCAGAGAAACACTTAAAGAATGCTCAAACTCATTAGCCATCAGGGAAATGCAAATCAAAACAACCCTGAGATTTCACCTTATACCCATCAGAATGGCCAAGATGAAAAACTCAAGTGACAACACATGCTGGAGAGGTTGTGGAGAAAGGGGAACACTCCTCCACTGCTGGTGGGAATGTAAACTTGTACAACCACTCTGGAAATCAATCTGGCGCTTTCTCAGACAACTAGGAATAGCGTTCCTCAAGATCTAGCCATACCACTCCTAGGCATATATCCAAAAGAGGCTCAAGTACACAATAAGGACATTTTCTCAACCATGTTTGTAGCAGCTTTATTTGTAATAGCCAGAAGCTGGAAACAGTCCAGATGCCCCTCAACTGAAGAATGGATGCAGAAATTGTGGTACATCTACACAATGGAGTATTACTCAGCAATGAAAAATAAGGAAATCATGCAATTTGCAGGTAAATGGTGGGACCTGGATAGGATCATCCTGAGTGAGCTGTCCCAGAAGCAGAAAGACACACACAGTATATACTCACTCATATTGGCATGTAATATAGGATAAACCTATTAAAATTTGTACATCTAAAGAAACTAATCAAAAGGGAGGACCCTGACTAAACACTCAATCCCCATCCTGAAAGACAAAGAGGATGGACATCAGAAGAAGAAGAAAACAAGAAACAAGTTAGGAACCTGCCACAGAGGGCCTCTGAAAGGCTCTGCCCTACAAACTATCAATGTAGATGCTAAGACTTATGGCCAACTGTTGGGCAGAATGCATGGAATCTTATGAAAGAAGTGGGAAATAGTAAGATCTGGAGAGGACAGAAGCCCCACAAGGAGAGCAACAGAACCAGAAAATTTGAACACAGGGGTCTTTCCAGAGACTCATACTCCAACCAAGTACCATGCATGGAGATAACCTAGAACCCCTGCACAGATGTAGCCCATGGCAGTTCAATGTCCAAGTAGGTTACATAGTAATGGGAAGAGGGACTGCCTCTGACATAAACTGATTGGCTTGCTCTTTGATCACCGCCCCCTGATGGGGGAGCAGCATTACCAGGCCACAGAAGATGACAATGCAGCCATTCCTGATGCGATCTGATAGACTAAGATCAGAAGGAAGGAGAGGGGGACCTCCCCTATCAGTGGACTTGGAAAGGGGCATGGGTGAAGAAGGGGGAGGGAAGGTGGGATTAGGAGGGGCTTATGGGGGAGATAAAAAGTGAATAAAGTGCAATTAATAAAAGTTAATTTTTTTAATTAAAAAAACAAAAAATCATAATAAAAAAGAGTTTAAAAAAAAGAAAAGAAGATGCATTGGGGGGGCCTAGGAGGAATGAAAAGAAGATAGAAGTGAATATGATCAAAGTACATATGTTTCCATGCTCTAAATTGTCAACAAATAAATAAAAGATCATTTACAAAGATAAAAAGTTACTTACTGAAATCTTAAATTATAATAATATATCATGGGCCAAAGATAACTGTTTTCCCCCACCCGGCACAAAGGTCATTTGAACATCTGTGAGAACACAGACCCGACTGAATTTCCACAGTGTTTATAACACTAATGGAAAAGTTAACTTGCTTTATATCATGGCGTGTGTGTGTGTGTGTGCGTGTGCGTGTGTGTGTGTGTGCGTGTGATCATGTGTTTGCCGCAGTGTGCAACTGAAGGTCAGAGAACAAGCTTGGGTGTCAGTGCTTGATTTCCACCCTGAGACACTGGTTCTTTCTGGTTCCCCGCTGTGTGTGCCAGGCTAACTGGCCTGGAAACTTCGTGGATTTTCCTAGCTCTGCCTCCCATCTAGTCATAGGAGTGCTTGGCTTACAGATGATCCCTGCCACAGGTGATGGCTGCCACACCTGGCTTTATGTAGGTTCTGGAGATTTGAACCTAGGTCCTCAGGCTTGTGTGGCAGGTGCTTTACCTTTGAACCATCTCCTCAGTCCTGGACATCAGTGTCCTCTCCCTTTAACAAATGTGACTACCTCCAAAGATCTCCTCTTAGTATAATACTTGGAATGGCTTTGTATATAAAGTGCTTTAGAAACAGTCATTTAAGCATCTGTTCTTCAGCCAGCCTATTTCTAGGAGCCATTTCAGAGGGGCTCAATATTTTTGTTATATTTAACACATCCAATTAAAACAAACATTTTAAATGCAAGGGTGCTATATTTAATTTAATCTTTTATTGTGAATGGAGTATGTTCTTCTTGTTTCTATATGAGAGAAGTATCCTTTCTAAGCAGCAGACACTTGAACCACTTGAACACTTGGTGCACGGGTCATCATGTCGCCCACATTATCCCAACTCTGTGCAAGACCTGCAGCCCAGGGATCCAGAGAAGCAGCTAGGAAGGCAATACCTAGCTGGAAGTGTCAAGAAAAAAGTAGCATAAGTTTATCAAATAAAAGAGCACTGACCAGAAAACCCAGGGAAATGTGGGGGTTAGGGTAGACAGCCTGCAAAGACTCGGGTGGACGCTAACGAGGCTGTTCAAGCAATGCAAACTCTACTACCTACGGGCCAAACCAGGGGGGCTTCAGTGACACCTAAAGCCAAATAGCAGGGACCATTGCTCCCATGTAACTAAAGCTACGCCAGCCCTGTCCTTCCCAGCAACAGGAACAGCACCGGATGTACCAGAGAGCAGGCTGATGGGTGAGGCGATCCCCCAGATGTGATGCAGTCACCACAATGAGCCAATGTTGAGGCTAAAAGCATCATTGTAGCATTTCTTTCAAAGAGGAAGTGATAAACAGCAAATCAGCATAGCCAAGCGACGGAACAAGATAATCCACAGTCTCCTCTGCACGCCAGTATTACCCTGTGGCCACTGTCCATGTGAACACAGCTCAGAGGCCTTTTGTGAGAAACGAGCTAGAAAGCAAAGATATTCATATCCTGGTTTGATAGAGCAATTGTCCCGTGACGGCAGGAGAAAGTTACACAGACCCGAGCAGTGTGAAGCCAGACTCACTGGTGCAAAGGGCAGGTAGATTTATGCAAAGTATGAGTGTGTGTGACACCTCCGTGAGTATGAAATTAGAGAATAACCAAACACTCTCACTCCAAATGTGTCACCAAGAGCTCACAAATATTAGGCCTAACATAGTGGCTTAAAATCTCAAGTTTGTTATCTCAGAAAAAAATCAATGTACAGTGGAATATTGTCTTCATTCCCCACCAGGGTCTCTGGGATATATGAATCAGGATGAACAGGGAGCCGCCTATCAGGGCCCAGCGACCAGGGACTAGGTAACGGAAGACTGGAAGGAGTCTGCAGAGGCTTTAAAGCACCAAAGGGAGCTCACTTCAGAGTAGTGCACCTAGGCTCGTGGTTTGATGGGTGAGCCGGGAAAGACGGGTAGAAAACACAGTGACATTAGGACACTCCCGTGAAACCGCTGTGTCCCGACTAACCTGGCATGCACATGTGTGACTAGTAGTGTTACACACTGCTCAGACCCGGTTTGCGGAGCGTGAGCGTCCGCTGAGGGCTCTGCGAAACAGCCTCAATGCATCCTGTGACTGTAGGCACCACTGGACAGAGGTTGTGAGCGTGACGTGCAAGGCTCCTGGTTCTCCTAGGCTTCTGGGCTCTGCTTCTCTTCTGTTTCGTTTAATTTCATCCTCGGAGTTTTTCGATGGCACTGAATAACTGTTTTCCAGGAGGAGCCTTAAAATCATGGTTATTTCAGTGGTGAAAATGTACACTGAGCTTCTTCTTGACTGCTGAAGTATAAATCTCAGGTGGATGTAGGATCATGCACCAGAGCAAGCCAGCAGAATGGGCACAGAGGATGCTGAGAAGTTATGACATTACACAGACAAAGTCTAATTAAAATCCACTAAAAAGGCACTAAATTGGCATGTCAGGAAGATATCTCCACAGACACTGGGCTGTTGACTGCAAGTGGCTCTGATTCACTTAGAACTCCCTTCCTAACTGTTCATCTGATACTGATGGATATCACAATCATAAAAAGTATCAGCCCATTGGCCTGGTAATTTCTCCATAAGCATTTGACCTTAAGAAAACAACACAAATGAAAGAAAAAGTAATATGCAAGAAAACGTTCTTTGATGATAATTTGTGCAAATATATTTAACAATAGGATAATAAATTAAGTTGTATCATAATCTACTCATGTTATTATGAAGATCACATGGTGTGAGAAATACCCAATGCAAGTTATTAAAAAAAGAAAAACTATATGTAAAAGCAAAAGGCATTCATAAGAAAAATGTGAATCTGTACAAATAATTAGTTACATGAGGCATAGTTTCATATTTTTAAGGTTTTCTTTATCTTTTAAAGTATGTGTATATGTGCCTGTGCTTTAGTATGTGAGTGTAGTACTCATAGAGGCCAGAAGAGGGCAGCAGATTCCCCTGGAGCTACAGACAGTTGTGAGCAGCTGGTAGGAGCAGGAACCAAACCCAGGACCTCTGGAAGAGCAGCGCACACTCTAAACTCCTGAGCCTGCTCTTCAGCCAAGATGTCACATTTTAAAGAACGAGTTCATGTGAATACAAAGCTAAAATAAAATAAGTTTAAAAATAAGTTAAAATAAAGTTGGGGTGTGATGATACGTGATGGACACATGGCCTTGAGCCAAACTTAGTAGTTAAGGATTTTAAACCACCATACAGTGATTTTTTTAACCTCAGTCTGTCTTGATTTTTCTTTGATATTTTCCTATTGAAGTTTCTGTTGCTGTGATGAAGACTGTGACTAAAAGCAAGGTGGGAAGTCGGACTTGTTCCATTGTGCAGCTTGCACTCCGCCGTGAAGGCAGGCAGGGACGCGAGGCACCACCTAGAGGCAGAAGCTAAAGCAGAGTCCACAGAGGAGCACCGTTCACTGTGTCAAATTAAAAAAAACAAAAACAAAAGCAGAAAACCTAACCAGAACAGTTGTTATATTAGATAAATACCTAATTAAATTACATCACTATTTTTATTTTTGAAAGTTAAAAGTTGGGGGGGGGGGCTGAAGTTGTAGCCCAGTGATAGAGCACTGATCCAGTAAGGTAAACACAAGGCCCCAGCAACACACACACACACACACACCCCAAAATAAATAAACAAAGAAGACATAATGGAGAAATGCAGTATAGGGCTGGGGAGTTGGAAGTTTACAAGCCTGAGTTTGAATGTAAACTGAACAAATATTTCATTTGTCTTAGGATTTGGTTTTGGTGAGCGTAAAGTAGAAATAATTTCTCTTACCTCCTCGTGCTTAGGTAGCTGCTGACAGTTTCTGGAAATAGGAAGTGTCAGTAAGCAGCAGCCTTTAGGTGGTGTTTATGATGACTGGTGAGGGCAAAAATCCACATGTGCAGGAGGGGACCAAGGAAGGAGAAAGAATTGTCTACAGGATGCAATTGCTGGGAGAGACAGACAGGAAGTGTGTTTCCAAGTCTGTGCAGGAGTGGCTTGCTACCTGACTCCTAGGACACTAGAGCAGGTGGTAGCACCTAGATGGATCCCACTATCATGGAGTCTCTTGAAGGCTTGGGTAATGTCTCTCAAATCAAACAATGCATAACTTATCAGAGGTGCTCCTCTTCTAGGTACACACAATAAATGGAAACGTGTCAAAAAGATATACACACAAGTGCTCATAGCATTTCTGAGATGCAGAAATATATATCTCAAAGGAATACATATCTCAAAGGAATCTATGGTATAAACAGTGGAATAGTACATAATAGTGAAAATTACAGCTGTTTCTATCAGCATGGACAGATATCAGAAACGCAAATTTGCAAAGTAAAAGCAGGTTGCAACACAAAGGAGAAGTAAAATGGTGTTTTTATTATTTAGCAAAATAATACTGTAACTAACACTGTATTTTATGGCACTAATCAAAAGGAATGAAATATTAAACAATTAACCAAAGAGGTATAGAACTAATGCAATGAAAACTGCAAATCATGGATGACAGAAATTAAAATTTAAAGTATGAAAAGAAATTAAAATTTAAAGTTTGAAAAGAAATTAAAATTTAAAGTTTGAAAAGAAATTAAAATTTAAAGTTTGAAAAGAGCATATTGGTGCTTTGAAAGACAGTACTGCTGCACCATCAAACGCTGGCCTGGGAATGTAGCTCTTGAGCGCTTGCCTGGCATGCGTGAGTGACTGTTTCCTGCCCATCAGGACGGCTGCAATCACAAAGCAGAGTAAGAATCATTGCAGAGAAACTGAAAAATCATGTATTGTTGGCAATGCAAAAGGTACAGCTTCCATGGAAAACACAGTTCTTCAGTACCATAAACAGAATTCTCATATAGCGGAACTGTCCTGCTTCTTAGAACATGCTACAGTCTGGAGGCTGTGAAGTATGCTTGGCAGCCAAGGCTGTCTTAGGAGGCAGTGCGGTGGCAGGACAGGCCGCTGGGCACATACCCTTCAAGGGTTCTGTGGGATGTTTCTTCACTTTTCTCACTCTGCTTCCCAGCCCAGGAGATAAGCGGGTGTGCGTCTCCCACAGTGAGCGGGCCACTCAGTCTTGGGCTGGACTCTCCAGAATTGTGAACAACAGTTAACCGTTTTAGTTAATTGCCTCAGATAGTTCATGTTTACAATAGAAGACTCATAGATGCCAGAAATACTTTAAGTCAGAGATTCAGACATCACAGTCATATCAGTCTTGTTATCTAAAACACAGAGACATTCCAGGTGTTCGCTGCTGGAGAAACCAAAGGCAAAGTGTGAGCCAGACACTGAGGCACCACCATAACCCCACACCGGGGAGACAGAGGCATGGACCTCTGAGCTCTCGGCCAGCCTGGTCTGCAAAGAGAGTCCAGGGTAGCCAAGGCTACACCGGGGGGTGGGCAAAGGGTGGTAAATTCGTGCAGTAAACTATTATTCCGCCTTAAAAAGTTTCTGACATTTTCTACAACATGGAGAAAACTGGAGGACATTATTACAAGTAATGTCATAAATAAGAAAAAAGGAGGGTCAAAATGGAATGATTCCACTTAAACATGTAAGACCTGATATTGAACTTGACCTTTAAAAAGGTTGAGGAGTAATTAATGTATCCACAGATGCACCGTGTTTAAGATAGTCAAAATCATAACAGCAGGAAGTAGCGTGGTGGTTGCTAGGGGAAATGGGGAATTATTATTTAGTGAGGGCAAAGTGGCAGGGTTTTTTTCAGCTGATTATTCAGGAATCTCACATCATGCACCCCAATTGTGCTCACCCCCCAGTTCTCCCAGGTCGACCCCTCCCCAGTGATCTCCCCACACACCATAGACACCAACATGGCCTCCAGTGGTCAAACCACAGTGGTTCTTCTGAGGAGGACTAATCCAGGAAGTGAACTTCTGCCAGGATCCCGCAGCTGGACAGCAGACTGGGGGGGGGGGGGCAGGTGGCCCTGAGTCTGTAGGCTGCACAGGCTCCAGGCTGCTTGCTGCACAGCACTGCTGACCCTACCGGAATGGCAGCATGTCAGCCTCGGTTCCCCTCTCCCGCCTGTCACTGCCATCAAGTCTCCAGGTCCACCTCTCTCCAGGGCATGCCCTTAGCTCCATTTTTCTATCTTTCCCACCCCTCTGTCACATGTTTGTTCACCCTAGCGGTGCCCAGCACCCTGCTGAGCGGTGGTGGGCAGGCCAGGTGTCTGCCCACCGAGTCACAGTTTTGAAAGCTGGGAAGAGTTTGGGAGAGCCAGAGTTAGGAATGATGAGGATGACATTTGCGTTAACCGCAATTTTGAGATGTGTGGAACCCACAAAGATGCAGCTAACATAAGCAGCAGCGTTGACCCCTGGACACGTCTCCCAGATCACCAGAAACCTGCACAGCAATGCGTAGTTCACGGCAGTCAACTGGAGCTCAGCTCTGCTGTGTCCACACCGTAGGATCTGCCAACGATCGAAAGGAGTGCACCATTGGAACATGAGGTGTGTTTCCAGACAATCACAACCCAATCCCAATGGCGGGGCATCCTGCGTAACACCATTTATATAACCTTCTTAAAGCGACAGAATTATAGAAATGAAATAAATCCACGGTTATCAGCGGTTAAAGAAGGGTTTGCATTGGAGGAAGTGGGTGGGTGTGTGCCACAGGAAGACTTCGGATATCCTCCGGCATCACTGTCTGGCTAGCATTCTGATCATGACCTGACGCTGCGATTTTTCTTCGGATATCCTCCGACATCACTGTCTGGCTAGCATTCTGATCATGATCTGACGCTGCGATTTTTCAGGATGTCACCACCAAAAGAAAGTACTTGAAGAGTTCACAGATTACTATATTACTTCTTACATACAATTATCCCAGCACTAAAAACTTTTTAAAATGTTAATAACAAGTAGCTGGGGAATGCTACCATCAGTAAAGTGCTT
>REGO01000125.1:3930620-3969802 GCA_010120015.1 Rhombomys opimus
TCTCTCTCTCTCTCTCTCTCTCTCTCTCTCTCTCCCTCTCTCTGTCTCTCTCTGTCTCTCTCTCCACACACACACACCCCTGAATTCAGCACGCTCAGCTGCCGTGGACCACACACCTTCATCGTCATTGTTCTCTTCCTCCAGCCATTTGCTATTAGCCTCAGCTCCTCTGCGCCTGTTGCTGGATGTAGGTGGAGGACAACATGCCCGTGCCAACTGCTCTTGATTTAAACTGTTGATGCCAATGGACAAGTAGCCACTGTTGTCTCACAGCCCCACAGCACCGTCCACTCTCACCTTAGCTGTCTTTCCGCCTCCACATAATCACTTCAGGACTCTGCTTCCTATTTCGGGATCCGCCTTGCCGGTGAGCGCCCACATGGCCCCGCACCACAGCAACCGTGGCTGTCCCCTGACCCTCCTCCTGCTACGGTGGAATGGACCGTACACTTTCCTAGCCAGTCTACACTTGGCGCCTTTCTTGCCTAGTTGTACATTTGACCAACGATTCTTTCATCTACCCAAATACTCTACAAAATATGGTTTTTCTCCTAAAGTCATAAAACGTTTTTTGTTATTACTGAGTCACTCCACAGGTACATTATTCTTTTAAATTTCCTATTTCTCATAGAAATAACTCGAAAAAATGAGTTACCATCACATTTCTACGCTCCCTTCACGAAAACCTTCTGTTTCAAGCAGGAGCCTGTCCTGACCTTCCACCGCTGCTCATTCTGTTTAGGTCAAATCTATGGACCTTAAATCTGTCATCAATCAAACTTCATGCTATCCAATCTTCCAACTATATTTGATCCACCACTCAAAACTTCCTTGTACAAACATCATTCCTTTAATCTGAGGACACCTCTTTTTCTCTTCTGGATGTCTCTGTCTCTCTATCGATTTTGTTTATTTTATTTTTATGCATGAGTACTTGCCTGCATGTATGTATGTGAACCATGCATGTGCCTGGTACCTTGCGAGGCCTGAAGGGAGTTCTGTGTCCCCTTGGACACATGGCTGTGGAGCTGGGCCCTCTGCAGGAGCAGCAAGTGCTCTTCACTACTGAGCTGTCTCTCCAGCCCCAACACCTCTTCCTCCCCTTCCTCCCCTCTCGCTTTGTCTCAGCAGTGGTTGTATGTTTCCTCCGTAGGAACATACTCCTTAACTCAAGCCAACAGACATCCTTTACCACCCTTCCTTACTTATTGCCATTCTCCTATGAGTCCACAGTCTGTAATTGTTAACTCTGTGTGTACGTTAATAATGCCAACATCTTTCCTTAATCCCTGACATTTCTTGCTTTTAAGATATTAACTTTAGGAAATCCCTCTGTAACCCCTCCACCCCTGACACACACACAGAGGCATCCCAACTTCAGGAGACTTACAGTGACCTCAGAGCTCTCATTGCTCTTGGCTGCATCTCTGAGCTCCACCCCTAAGAACATCCTCTCACTTGCAGAAGTAGCTTCTTGACATTCCTGAAGTAGGTCACACAGCCCCAGCCTGAAAAGATTCGCACTTAATGTTCCCTCGTTATCCACATGCCTTGCTGTTTCAAGGCCTTCAACTCTCTGGCAAAGTCACAGTATCAGCAAAACCATACTGATGACGCTATCAAAACAGCCCCCCCCCCAAGACAAAAAGGTTTCCCTTCTCATAATCCCCCCCGTAGGACTTATTATCACCTAACAGTTGAGGTGTATGTTTTTTAAACTGGAAAGCATTGGCTGTTTTATGTTTCCTGCACCCAGAACTTAGCAGTAAGTGCTCACAGAGAAATGGTACATGAATAAGTCAGTGGTTTTTGCATTATCTCTGTGCATTCTATCTGTGACTTGACATTCTTTTAGAGATGTTTTGTTATAACTTATTCTTGTTTTTTAATAAATTACCCCCTTTACTGCTATCAGCACTCACTGTCTCATTCTCTATTGTGCTTGCAAGATCCAGACGCTTTTTGAGCATTAGAGTAAATATTTTTCTCTTGCTAACTATTAATTTTTCTTGTTGGCAGTTAATATCAACTCTGTTGAAATCTTCAACTGGTTTGAATGTTCTGAAATTATAAATGTCTTGAAGTCTTTCTCTTTTCCCGTTTGATATTTTAATATTTATTTTAAAAACAGAAAGGGGTGTGTGGGGAAAGGGATAGTGAAACATAAGGAAGGGTTCTATTAAATAAAAGACCTCCATCATAGCAACGACTTTAAGGCTCTAGAGCGAAAAGTGTCTGAATGCAGCCCTGTCACTTTCCTGTTACAGCCTCCCGTGTCACTTAAATAAGCTATGACCCTGCTGGAATTTCCTTTCCTTGTTTGTGAAATAGAGCCACCAGAATGGAACAATCTGATGCATACAAAACATTTAACCCAACAATTAAACTCAAGCACGTTCGTTATAAATGAGAGACCATTGATAAGCAGAACTTCAAGCCTAGCCTCATCTGAGGCACTCCATGAAGCTAAAGAAGGGCTCAGAATCACATCCCAAGATGCTCAGCCACACAGGATGTGTGTAAATCTAGAGTTGGAGGTAAGATGCCACAAGTAACAAATGCTGTTGAAATAAGACTTACTGGGGAGGGACCCAATGGGAGACTTGGCTTTTCCTGAAGGAATGCTCTAATTATATAAATTCCTTAGCATTTTGCCATTGTTGGATGCATAACTTTGAGGTCTGAACTTGGGTATCTGGTGTGTAGAAAAGAAGGCAGACTAGCTACAGATTACTAGAGCTGATGAGGCTGTGGGTAAGGTCGGGTTGCTGAGTGGACTGCATCATTCTAGAGACAGCTGGCTTTCTTAGACAATTAGGAAGAATTCTTATCATCACCTGGATGAGCACCATTTTAAAAAGGCAAGTTTACAAGTGGAGAAAGCTATCTTTTTTTTTTCAAAGCATTATCAGCTTCCAATAGAGATTTTTAAAAAATACAACCAGCAGAGCCAATGCATAAGCAGATCATATTATGATAAACTTATTAATCCTAACTTTCAAAATGATTTGTTAATCGTATATAAAACCTGTATGCAAGAATCAGTTCTCATTGGTGAGGAAACTAGATTTGAAAGGAATGGTTAAACTAAAGGAATTTTTAAAAGCTAAATATGCTAAGCACACAGGGCCTTGGAACCAGCAGAGAGCATCAGAGCAACGGGAAGAGAGCCAAGACGTAAGTGGAGCAGAGGCTGCTGTGACAGAAAGGCTGCCACTGCTGCCCCCAGTCCACAGTCTGTCTGTCTTACCCAGCAGCAGCAAGGACCACCATGCGGTTTTGCAAGGCCTCTTCCTTCTGTGGAAACCCCACTGTGGGAGGCTAACCGGTGAGTCGCGAAGGAAAACAGGGTGTGTGCCATATCTAGTTGACTGAGCCAGAAACTGTTTCCTGCGGAAACCCGGATAACCTAGGTCGTCTAGAAGTCAACCTGGAGGTCTGGAGAGGATTCACTACCCAGGAGCTGTGTGCGTCCTTCAGATGACCTAAAACTGGTCTGCTTCTTGCAGTGGCAAAGTAATTAATTAATATTAAAATGTAGATTCATGTTTGATTAAAAAATCTTAGTGCCCAGGGGCCATTTTTAAACCAACCTCCTGCCAAAAACACCTCAAAAAAAACTAGATGATTTTTTTTTTTTTTTTAGGTCTGTGAAAAGGCATTGGAGATTTCTTGAGATGGAGGATTTATAAAATAAAAAATCGATAGATGATTTGGTGTTGCTTTTCCGAAAGTGCTGATTCTGAAAGCAGCACCTGAGAACCTGAATGTAGACTTTGCTCAGCATAGTATAAATACTGTTTTAAGCTGAACACAGATTTCTCATAGCTTTTCTGGTCTGATTTACACAGAAATTTCTGAGAACGGAAACTGTCTTCAGTCGGGCAGTCTCTCCACAGAAGAAGCAGGGAATAAACCCACCACAAACTCCCTCTTCAGGGAGTTGCCTGCCACATAGGAGACAGAGAGGCACACCAATCTTTCTCCTTTGTTTGTTTTTTCAAATATATATATATATTTTAATTCTAGATAAAACAAAATCAATTTTGAATTATAGAATTCATGCATATTGTATAGTATATTCACAAGACTTTTTTTTCTGTACAGCCCAGGCAGAACTTTCACTTGTGAACTCAACCCTTTTGCCTCAATCTTGGTACTAAGAATTTTTTTCAATATTTATTTATTTATTACTTATACAGTATTCTGCCTGCAGGCCAGAAAAGGGCACCAGACCTCATTATAGATGGTTGTGAGCCACCATGTGGTTGCTGAGAATTGAACTCAGGACCTCTGGAAGAAAAGTCAGTGCTCTTAACCTCTGAACTGTCTCTCCAGCCCCAGTCCTAAGAATTTTTAATCAAATTGAATCTACATTTTAATATTAAACAAATGTCATCAATTATCCAACAATGTTTTCAAGTGTGTATTAATTAAAACCTGAATGTTTATAAGAAAAAAAATAATGAGAATTGGCCAGTGGGTAAGTAAAATCCATGGTGCTGGTTATAGGGGACTGTCATAGAAGTGAAAAAGAGAAGAGATGGCGAGAAATTCACATATTGTCATCATCCGATCCACCTTCTTCCTTCAAAGGCTCCACAGCCTGTTTCTCTGCTCCCTCCACAGCCTGTTTCTCTGCTCCCTCCACAGCCTGTTGTTTCTCTGCTCCCTCCACAGCCTGTTGTTTCTCTGCTCCCTCCACAGCCTGTTTCTCTGCTCCCTCCCTTCTGTCATGTGGAACAAGTTCATGTCTTCCTTTAGTTAATCCGCCAGCCCAGCTGAGATCTACTTCAGCTTCATCAGATACTATGTAAATTATTTTTGCAGCTTCTTTGACTACACCACAGTAGGTCATTCCGTGCATCTGAAGCTTTTCTATTTCTGACTCCACGCAGCTTGCCTGGCTTTGCCAATGGCACAGCCCCAGTAACCACAGGAAACATTTGATGGGTCAACCACGCACGGCTGCACACCATCATCCCGCTGTAAGACACTGGCATGGAACCAAAGCCACGGGTCTGAGAGCAGTGACGTGTGCGTAAGCCCGTATGAATGGTCACTCTGTCTGCAGGATGTTGGGAATGTGACAGCCAATTTAGAGCTACAGCTGGACACTTCTCTTACTGTGTCATTTGTCTGCTAATAAATGAGCATCTCCCAGCAGACCTGCTCCTGCCATTCCAACATGCTGACCAACACTGAGAAGCCTTCTTCATAAAGTGTAGACAGGACCAGAGCTTCTACCCTGCTCCTGCCATTCCAACATGCTGACCAACATTGAGAAGCCTTCTTCATAAACTTCAGAAAGGACCAGCTTTTCTACCCCAAAGACAACATCGTCTTTACAACTGATCCAATAGCTTACTACTGTTTCCACAGCCTTCGTGGCAACTTGAAAACCTCCCCCATCAGGAGGGAAGGTGGAGGCTGACACAGCTCTTATGCCTCGTGGTGCTAACCCAGCAGGTTGCAGAGAGCTTCCAGGCCTGAGACTGCAAATTATCATTTTGTGAGCAGGTGTTTTAAACTTTCTTATCTCACATTTGCTCTTCAGAAAAACCATTAATCTCTCGTAAAGAAGCCTATCAGCTAAATAAACTGTAATTAATAAAAAATAAATAAATTTTAATAAAAGAAGCCTATCAGCTCCCATAAAAGTCTCATGGGGCCTTTATTTCCAAGCCTTTTCCCACTAAGTGAAGTATAAACTCCAAATTCTAATCTCTCCTTTGAGTTCACCATCAGTGAGCCCGCCTATGAGCATATGAACTGAAAATGTAAATGAGCTTTTTCTCCTGCTCATCTCTCTTTTGTCAGTTAAAAGGATAGAGAGGAGAACCCCTAAAACTTTCACAATCACTGGATCCAGAAAGATACAAACTCCACAGAAGAGAGCCTGTGGAAAGCACAGCAGATGCTCTCATGAATGACATCCCAGAGTCGCGCCAGGGTCAGAAGGGGCCACAGACAGCCTCGTCCTCAGGAACACGCCAAGAAGACAAGTCACTCAGTCTTGATTAGCGCATGAGAAGCTGGCTTTCATGGCTGATCACAAGGCTAGATGCTTGCCAGAAAATCTCCCTCCACTGTCTGGAATCTGAACTATTCTTTACTGAACACTCAAGATGCCTGGCACTCCTATATTTAAAAGCATGCAAAATGGTGACAGGATTGAAATCAAAGACATAAAACAGATACTGGGATGGGACGTCACTAATAATAAAGTTGTAAGATTCCTTTTTAGGATGATGAAAGCACCCCAAAACTAGTTTGTGGGATTGCTACACAAGTCTGTTCCAAAGGACCATTGAACTATTTATTTTGAGAGATTGAACCTTAATATTTGTAAATGATAGATGAAAAAAAAGTTGTTTTTTAAGTAATTCATTCATTAAAAATGGGGGGGGGGACTGAGAATTTTGGAATGGTGAAAAAGTCACACACAGGGAACCTCTCTCTAGTGGAGCTACTGGGGGTGGATGAGTTCAGCTGAAGACAGGGCACCAGGCCCAAGATGCCAATTCTACCCAAGTATAGATAGCAGTACCTGAGCTTGGAGTTTGGAAGAACGCTCTGGGCTGGAAATATAGTTTTTGAGCTTGTAACATAGACAACCTAGAGACAAATTGACATCACCAAGGGAGTGAGAAAAGAACAGGATCAAAGAGCTTAGAGCTGTACCAATTCAAGATGAAGGAAAGAGAACAGAGAAAAAAGGAGGGACAATGAACAGCAGTAAGAGAGGGAGAGAAGGAGCAAGAATGAATGGAGAACAAAGGGTTTCAAGGTTCTAATAACCAGGTAAAGAAAGTGTGTCTAAGAAGAGGGAGTGAAAATAAGAAAAGGACTGACAATGAATCACTGTATTGACGGCACGGAGGCAACCAACAACACATAAAAGCATGCTTTTCAAGGTCATCCAGAAATGCCTACTCACACTGAGTTCAGTTTTAAAATGGATGACGATAACTAGAAAAAGGTAAAAGAAAATAACCAACACTTTCTAGAATGAGAAAGGGGAAGAGAATAAACAAGCTGATTTTTTTGGCCAAAGGGATAAGCGAAATGAAGAAACAGACTGTATCCTCCATTAGGCATCCGGTCTTCAAATTTAATTGATGACGAAATTACTACCTCATTAAAAAACAGATCTGAAATGGATCTGCACACAGGAAGTATCTACTATAATGTTTAAAACAATTGTGATTAATATGCTTTAGAAACTGAGACACGTGGTTGAGAATATCAGTAGTTTAAAACACTGGAAATTTTATAGCTGAAAAGATGCCATAAACTAAATTAAAAAATCAATGAATAAATTGTTCAATTTTAGATGAAATAAAGCAATTCCATGTCTGTTCATAACCAAATTAATTTGCATTATACCAACCATTTCGGAGATAAGAAGTCTAAACTTTAAGCAAAAAATTAAAAAAAGGCATATCCTCTAGGGAGTCTCCACTTGGAAGAACCCACCAGGACTGAGCAGGTTTTACTCCCACAAATTTGAAGAGAAAGGCCACTGACCCAAATCATCATGACCAAATTAATTAAAGCAAGCTTTTTTATCCATATACATGGGCTGCTTCTCCCTAAGGCAGGGTTCAAGAGGTCAGCATTCAACATGGGGATTGTTGATAGCTCAGGAGCAGGTGTTTTCCAAGCAGAGGATTCGGCAGGCAGTGGACAGTTATAGAAGGAGAACACAAGCCTAACACCCTCTGAAACAAAGACATGGTTGCCAGCTGCTCGTAACAAGGTGGTCAGAACAATCGGTGGTCAGAACAACCTTTTGAAACAAGGGCATAGCTGCTGTTTCCTGGAGCAGGAAGTACAGAACCATTTGCAGTGAAGGTTACAGGTGCTGCACAGCTCAATACTTGAGAAACAGAGAGTTGATCATAAACAGGAATGAACCTAGTTTGTCTTTACTATGAGATGGCTTTCAAGCCCAAGATGAAGGCAGGGTAGCTTATCACTGGTTCTCTGTGCTTCTTTGCTCTCTTTAGCTGGGGACAACAGTCAGTTCCCTCCAGGGTGCAAAAATACCAATAGGAAACTTGCCACTTTTTTGGTGTGAGAAGCCAATACAAAGAATGTAGAGCCACTGAGGCAGCCGTGAGGTGAGGGGAGATACCACTACCTCCTTTAAGGACCCCTGTCCAGAAATTACCCAAAGTGATTAGAAACAAGAGTCCATTTCGGTTTCAGGGGAGGATGAATGGTGTTGACATCACTGAAACAAAGCTTGACGTGCACCATCAACAGTTGGGTAGGTACTGCATGTTGTTGATTTTTTTCCTCCTCCATAAATATATTAATGTCCTCACCTTTGTTGATTCTTGTGGAGAAAAAAAATCCAATATCAAATGATGAGCTGACATGTTACAATTCAAAAGAATAATTGATGACACTGACTCGATGCGAGACAGAAATCTAGCTGTGTTACAGAGCTGAGCTCACTTAGTAGTCACAGCAAGCCTATGGTGTCTGGGGTGCTGCTCTCCTCACTCTACAACGAGGGACTGAGAGGTTCTGTAATTCATACAAAGTTGGTGTTGTACAGCCAGCCCTAACAGCGTGTCAGCATCACCCCAACTCTGGGCAGGTAACATCACAGGAGAGGAGGCGGAAAGAAGGTAAGAGCTGTCGGAAAGGGCAGAGTGTGTGGAGCTGTCTTCCGGCATGACTCAGCGGTTGCACTGTTGACCTCTCAGCAGCCGTGATTAACGACCTAAGACCTACCTACACAAGATTGGGCTGTCAGCACTCCATCATGAGGTGAGGAGGGACTCTTGAGGCCCTGTCCCTCTCTCGGGAATGAGAGGCCGTTAGTGGTTGCTGTGGGGAGGGAGCCATTTACTTGAGTGGTGTAGCGGCCAGTAGGTTGTCCACGCTTCTGTAAATAACCCCTCACCCAAGTTCCCCTTAGCCATGCTGACTGACCTTACTAGGTCCCACAAAGGTTGCCAAGGGAGCAAAGCAATCCCTAACCACACTCAGTTATAAAAGCTATACACCACAACAATAACCAGCAATGCAGTAAAGCAAAGCCAATACGGGTTTATTAAGAAAAAAATGAGAATAATTCCCAAGAATGGGAGGGGCTCCAAAAAAGAATAAACATTCACTTATTTAAAACTTTATAAAAACTTACGAATGTTCAGGTTTTGCGTTTCTAATGTAATTGACTCATACCTGACCTTCAGAACCCATTAATTTAATCATAATCCATGAAGCTTCTTACGTGCTTAGTAGACTTCTCCCCAAAATTGTAAAATGCAGGAACATTCTCGTACCAACGACCATAGAATGATAGATACTCAGCGCAATTGGACAAGCTGATCAGCACCTCTGTTTTGCATAGTTCTATGCACATTTAGAAACACAGAAAGCTAAAGATGTGGTTTCAAAGTTTACGATTGAAATTGAATTCTACAAGTTGCATTAGTCTCCTTTAAGTAACTCTGGGATAGTAACACAATTGTCTCTCAATAGCCATGAAAGATTGATCCCAAGACCCACACATGGACACCAAAATCCATGGACAATTGAGTCCCTTATGTCAAATGGTATCATATTTGCATATCGTCCCATGTACTGAAGTTATCTCTGATTTTTTATTCCTTTTCCAGCATAATTGTTATTAAACAGTTGTCACACTATTTAACTCAGAGAATAATTATAGGAAAAACATCCACATGTTTGCAACTGCTGCAAAGGGTCTAATGAAATCAGGAATATTTTGAACTGGATGAATATAAATAAATCAGAGAATGATGTTTACCTGTAAAAGCACATTAGCATTGAGACTAAGACCTACATTTTAATAATTACATATATCAGTAAGCCAGATAAACATATTGCAAGAATAATTAAATAATTAAATATTAAAAATAATCTTGCCTCAGTCATTTGCATAAATGTATAAAGGAAATCCTACATGACTGTGGATGATTTTTTTTTACCAATTCATTTTGTATATTTGATACAAAGAACTTGAGGGAAAAATAATTACGTTACCCCAGAACATACAAGATCATGAAAACCATTTGTTAAAAGAATCCACAGGTAGTGGACTAGTAGTTATGTGGCAATAACACGGGTTTGATGTGCAGGAGAATTATTAATGATGGAATTCATAGCTAAACTGAAGACACAGCTCAGAATTAAAAAGAACAACAACAGAATAAATACCAATAAAGGCTGTCTTCTAGCTAGTGTTTGGTGTGGGAGAGAGAGAGAGAGAGAGAGAGAGAGAGAGTGTGTGTGTGTGTGTGTGTGTGTGTTCCTATGCTGCCCAGGCTGACTTGTGGTTGAACACCTCATGTCTAGGTTCTTTCATAGGAGAGATTACAAAGACATTTTGTTACCTCAGTATAACTAAGACCTTGGAGAAAAAAGATATTTTTGAGAGACTAGGTGCACTCTCTGAAGCATGGCTCTGTCCATGGAGAACCAAACCAGATTCCTGGTATCTGAGGCCACTTGCCAGTGAGCACAGCCACTCCCGTCCCTACGCCCATGGTTGTGAGGCCTGCATTTTGGCCCCTGACCTCCCAAGCCTTCCAAGCCCTCACTTCCAAAGAGATTATAAACAGGGCTGGTCTCCCGTGGAGGTTCCATCAGTCAAAACCAGGCAGGGAAGCTGAAACCACCCTCCAGACACTGCCCCTGGGGTAACGAGAGGCTGAGGAGTCGGCAGAGCAGGCTAAGGGGAGTAGGAAGGGCAAGTATATGGAAAGAGCATCAACTAGGTGTAGGAATAAAGCTGTTAAAAGGGAATTCACAGGCAGAATCCCAGAGGGAAGAGCCCCCAGCTTGAGCAGGGGGCTTGGGAAACGACTTCTGCCGGGAGCTGGGCGTGAGCCTGTTGTAGAGACCTAAGGACCAGCAGACGGCTCTGAGTAGGGCCGTGTGGCGATGGAACACTGCTCTGCAGGTGCCGGCTTGTGCGGTGTGACAAAGCTCTGTAGAACCCCTTACCAGCGGCAGCCGGGGAGCCAGCCCGCTCTGTCGTGTTTGGAGACTGAAACGCCCTCCTCGGGCTCGTGTCTTGAACACCTGCTCCCTGCCTGGTAGTGCTGTTTTGAAAGACTGTGGTGTAGATTGTGGCAATGAGTCAGTGGGGATTGTTGGTCTCTGGAGGCTGTTACTGTGCCCCCTGGTTCTAGAGACAGATACCAAGCTAGTATCATATACTTCATTGCCACAGACAGAACCTCCATCCGAACCTTCCCCTAAGAAGAGCTGGAATCCGGAGCCAAAAATAAATCTTTCTTCCCACACCTTGTTTCTATCAGGTGTTTTGATAAGAGACAGGAAAATAACACAGGTTACCACAACAGACTGTCACGGACTGGGTGACTGACCATGCAGCGGAAATTGATTTTGGTAAAATTAGAGGCTGCAAAGCCTAAAACCAGGGCGGCATCAGAGCCAGGGCCTGGAAAGGACCTGTTTTCTGGCGTGTGTGTGTGTGTGTGTGTGTGTGTGTGTGTGTGTGTGTGTGTGTTGCTCAAGACCTCCTATGTTCTAAGTATGGCTCAGGCCCCATCCATAAGGGCGCTAACCCCACGGGATGCATGATCTAATTAATCCCGAAGACTTTAATTCCTAACTCTATTTTCTTGGGAATAAGATTTTTACTATGTGAAATCTGAAAGGATACAGACATTCATATTTCCTGTGAGTGGGGAGAGATGGTCCAGATGCAGTGGGGGGAGAGGGGAGGGGACAGGGCCCCAGCCCCTAGAACAACTGACTCCATGATGGAAGCACCACTCAGGCTGTAAAACTCAGCATGTCCACAGTACTATCTGCCATGAATGAAAACAAAGTCCATAGCTCTGGGAAAGTCTCAAAATGTACTAACCTTGCTTTCTAGCTTCTGTAGTTCTGCTCCTGGCTCACTGTTCTTGTTAACTAAAGTATGTCAACATGGGTTTTGTGCTTAAATGTTCAACCTGAAAAAGGCTCAGGGCTACATTGGGATCCTGAGCGCCCAGTGTAGTCTCCAGCTGGCTAATAAAGACCTTCTGTTGTCCTAAGCCCATGTTTAAGAAGTCTTCTCCAATGAACACTCCCACAACAGGGGGACCTGTGGAAAGGAGAGGGTTGTGGGAAGGGAAAGCCAGGAGAAGGGAAGTGAAGGCAAAAGGAAGCTAGGCATTGTTACACGGAAGCTGCGTCTAACAGAAGGCCTCCCTGAACCCGCAGCAAGTGTGTGCTGAGGACCAGGCTTCAGGCTGAGGATCAAAGGAGGACAGGACATGCGGGTGGCCAAGCAGTTACGAGCTTATACACCTGGGTTTTCCTCTCCACTTCTCTGGGCTTCTGTCACAGAAGAAGACTCAGTACGACCTCCACTGCCGAAGGCCACCATCGGAAAAGCCAAGAGTCCCTGAACGCACCATACATCCTGAACTGTCTCCCAGAAGATTCCACTGTGATTTATATTTAGATCACGAATCATTATAGTCACAAAAAGGCACAAAAACAAAGCAATGGCCTGTGACTTCGCAGAAGGGCAACAAATACTCACTCATGGATAAATTATTTCAACTCATACTTTATCGAAAGAACCAAGTGCTTGAAGGATGGCCTCCATGTTGCTGAACGACATGATAGTTTTGACTTACAAGGGGATTTTTCAGCCCTTTCCAAGTCCTGAGACTAGAGGCAGAAGAAAGTACAAGTTTGGAAGACATTTCACTGAACCACAACACTGACCCCTGCCCTGTACAGAACTAGCAGCTACAGTGCCAGGCTTCACTGTGCAGAAGAAAATAACATTTTCATATTTCAGTCTCTCTGTATTCCAAAATTTAACACTGGTGCCTTAGATCATGAATCTTCTCCTAGTTAGCCTCAGCTCTCACCTTGACATAGCCCACAATTATCTGGAGAGGCCTCAATCAGGAGACTACCTCAAAGAGGTCAGCCTGTGGGCATGTCGTTCTTAATTTCCAACTGGCATATGAGAGCCCAGGCTACAGTGAGCAGTGCCAGCCCTAGGCAGGTGGGCTTGGGCTGCTTAACAATGCTAGCTGAAGCTGGGTGCGGTGGTGCATGCCTTTAGTCCCAGCATTCAGGAAGCAGAGGCAGGCGGATCTCTATGAGTTCAAAGCCAGCCTAGTCTATAGAGTGAGTTCCAGGACAGCCAGGACTGCACAGACAGACCCAGTCTCAGAGAGAGAGAGAGAGAGAGAAAGGCAGGTGAACGAGCCAGTAGACAGTCTTCCTCCGTGGTTCCTGCCTCTGCTGTCACTTGTTACTGGCCAGGCTTCCTTCAGTAGTGGATCGTATCAGATGAAAGAAGCCTTCCCTCCCCAAGCTGCTTTGGGTCGTGCTGTTTGTCACAGCAAGAGGGAACCAAACTAACACAGCTTTGTTGCACGCTTTGCTGGAGTGAATGTAAACTCATGGTGTAGAGGAAACAGAGAGTTACAACTCAAAAAAATCAGTAGCCCTCCTGTATACAAAAGACAAAAGGGCTGAGAAAGAAATTAGGGAAACAACACCCTTCACAATAGCCACAAATGACATAAAGTACCTTGATGTAACTCTAACCAAGCAAGTCAATGACTTGTATGAAAAAAAACTTTCAGTCTCTGAAGAAAGAGTTAGAAGAAGATATCGGAAGATGGAAAGATCTCCCATGCTCATGGCAGGATTAACATAGTAAAAATGGCCATCTTACCAAAAGCAATCTACAGATTCAATGCAATTCCCATCAAATTACCAACACAATTCTTTACAGACCTTGAAAGAAAAATTCTCAAATGCATATGGAATAACAAGAAACCCAGAATTGCTAAAACAATCCTCTACAATAAAAGATCTTCTGGAGGTATCTCTATCCCTGATCTCAAACTGTACTACAGAGCAACAGCAATAAAAACTGCATGGTACTGGCATAGAAACAGAATGGTGGATTGATGGAATCAGATAGAAGACACAGAAATAAACCCGCACACTTATGGAGAGTTGCAGCTTCTAAAGAAAGGAAAGTGAGGAGGAGAAAGGTCAATGCACAGAGGCAAGGACAGCCTCCCCCATCCTCACAGGAAAACCCTGGAGAGGGAAATACACTGGGCAGCTGGGATGGGAAGCTAGCGTGGGTTTGGGGGGTGTTTGCCCCCTTCAGTGACACTGGGGAAACCTTTTCAAAGGTTGCAGCACACCTAGGCAAAGGGGGTCCGAGCACAGGGCTCCTTCAGCTGCCACAACGAATCTATAAGATCCAAAGCTACCATGCTTGGGAAGATTAAGTGGTGGCGTCATCAGGCTGGTACATGGGTATTTTAACGAAGTCCAGTGACCCTGTGACATGGTAGACCCTCTGTCCTGAAGATCTGTTCACAGCCAGGCTTCAGGACACTCAGCACACAGGAGAGCCCTGACTTGGCAGGAAAAAGGACTCAAGAGTTTGGCTGTAGGTTCCAGCAGATAAAGCAGTGGCCAAACATCTGAAAGATGCCATCTTTACACAGACTGGTGAAGACTATGGGGAGTCCATGAACATCAGTCAGTAGGTCCCAAGGACAGCTGCCCCTCCTCGGGACAGGGCCCAGCAAGTAATCCCACATGGAGTCACCACCCTGGGGAAGAGAAAAGCTAAGGGCTTAAAAGTCTGGGAAAAAAAATCGTTCATTTATCCATCCCACGACCCTAAAAACGGAGAGAAGAGGAAAAGGCTTTGAGTGGTTATCCTGGGAGCTGGGGTGAGGTTCTTTGGTAGGGATGTATAACACTCCTGAGCTGTGGGTTTGATCCCCAGTGTTGACTGAAAAACAAAAAATAGAATGGACAAACGTGATTGAATTAAAGAAAATTCAGGACTTTTTTTCTAGTGCTCAGTTTCCATGAACACCGGTCTCCATATAGAGCTTTAAATCCGCCTACCTCAGGAACATATGCTAGGCATCCCTAAGCTAGAGCGCAAAGATCCACCTCATCATTCAAGCCTCCTTTTTCTATGCCAGTCAAAACAGGCCAAGTCCCTTATCCACAACGCTTGGGACCAAAATTTTTCAGATTTAGGATTTTTGGAATATTTCAATATACATATGATCCAAATCAAAAAATGAAGTGTACACACACACACACACACACACACACACACTCATACAAAGGTAATTTTATATTTAACACACCTGCACTACTCTGACTATGGCTCATCACATAAGGTGCAACATGGAATTTTCTTTCTTTCCTTTTTTTTTAATTTTATGACTTTATTATATATACAGTGTTCTGCCTGCATGTACACCTGCATGCCAGAAGAGGTAACCAGATCTCATTATAGATGGTTGTAAGTAACCATGTGGTTGCTGGGATTTGAACTCAGAACCTCTGGAAGAACAGCCAGTGCTCTTAACTTCCAGCCCCCGACATGGAATTTTCTATTCATTTTACCAAGTGCTCAAAAGGGGGCATTTGGAATTTGGATTTTTAGATTAGGAATGCTCAATTTGGATAGTAATTTGTTTAACTAGCATAGTAAGTAAAGGGTTAAGTTATGTCCCACATTTCTTCCCCAAAAGGATGCTACTGGGATTCACAGCCCTCTTGGGACTGCACCCATGTCACTCACAAGCTTGCTGCTCCTTCCGTAGCTCCCCAGCATCATCTTAGTACCTCATGAAGACCAGGAGAGACAGGAGGCCTGCCCAGGCAGGGACACACCTTAAGTGCAGGTCCTGAGTCCCAGCTACAGAGGCTGAAGGCCTCCATCACCGGATAAGAGCGGTAGTTGTCAGCAGCAGCTTTTAAGGATGCACTGTGGTGAGCCATGGAGTCATACCTGATCTCTCCTTCCTTGTCTAACAGTATGGAAACGCGTGGCTGTCTCAGACTATGGAGCATGGTCGGTTGATTTTACAGGAGGTTCAGGCAACCCTTCTCCCAGAATGTGCCACCCACAAGGAAGAGTAGAACGACACTGTCGCCCATACCACTGTTTCTAGGCAGATTCCTGAAGCCCTGCCCTTTACACAAAGGTCTCCATTGAAAACCATCGCCCATGCTGGGATAAAAATCAGGCGAAACTTTATAAGGTTAATTCTATGGTTGCTGAGGATGCTTAGTGAAAAGCCTACTATCTCCCAGGCTGGCTACCAACATGGCTACAGCGTGCACCAAACACGGAAGACCACAATACGACTTTCAATAAAAAGTGCCACAACCTTTAAGTTCATTGACTAATTACCTGATGGCCTCTACATAAAATGATGAAAACATGTCCTATTGCATACCAATTTAGCAACTACTGGGGTAAATAATTTTACTAATTTATATTAACATAAAGTATGGATCGTCCCAGGCAATTTGCGTTTGTGTATTTGTTTTCTGCCTGTGTCCGTATATGTGTTTCTTATCTCAACTATGTAATGTTCTTTCATTTGGGAACATTCACTGCAGTGAGAAATATTTTTTTAAAGGATCATTAGGCTTCATTCATGGTAGCAGTTGCCATTTCAAGGCATTAATCTCTGTACTGGTTGTGATAGCTGTATCAGGTCCCACCTCCTTGGTTTAATGCAGGAGAATTCTCCTCTTGCTCATGTCAGTCCTAACCAGTTGCTTAGAGAAGATGGAGTAAAAATTGCACTCCAGACATTCAGCATCCAGGTTTCTCCTTTCCCTCACCCCTGAGGCCACCCGGGAACACACAACCAAGGTGAGAAGGGGGTCGTTCTAAAACTGTGTGAGGAGACCACGAAGCAAACGCAGCAAGTATTCCTATATCTTGCTAGCAAGATTGAGAATATAGTTTACCTCTGGGTCTGGGCAGAAATGACCAAACAACTTCACTTCTAGAATCTATCTTAAATAACAAGTACAAATACAGAAAACTTTATACATACACTATCTCTTATTACAGTGAAAAACCCGAAAGCAATCTACTTACGCAAAATCACTTCAGTTAAAACCCAGTGTGGTCATAGGACAGACATAATCTAATACGCTAATGTTTGAAAGTTTTATTGAGCTCCTACAGAAACACTGAGGAATGTTATAAATGTAAATAAATTGAAAGTAGAGTCATGAACTTGACTTACTGATCACTACATTCAGCTATGTGTGAGGTAAAATAAAAGATTGTGGGAATTTTCTAATGACTGAAAGGCATTGTGCTTATGGAAACATTTAGTGCACGCCTTGGATAGGGTAGGCAAATTGCTAACGGTGTCACGGTTCTCCATAGTGGCTGCTGCCTCTGCACCCCACAAGATGAAGCTGAACTGCAGCAGACAGAGATGCTGGGAGACGGTGGTGGGTAACTCCCACTTCAATCACATGCTACCACAGTGGTTGGTAGGCATGGCTGGGTGAACGGAAGTGGCAGGATCCTGCCAAATGTGACCGAGGGGACTCTTGGGAAAGAAATCTTCCCACATAAAGGAGCACGCCAGTAAGTGCAGGACCCTGGGTTCAATCTTCAGTGCTACAAAAATGAACGAATGGAAAATAAAGAAATGGAAATTAAGAAAGGCCAAGCCTTGCAAGGGTCAAGTCCCACTGTCCCCACTCTGCCTGTCGGCACTGGCCAGTTATGTGTCAGGCACTATCTTTAAGCAAAGTGGTGATCTTGAGGCCAGCCGTTTACCACATGATAATGAAAAGCCAGTCTGCTTAGGACCTTTGGCCACGCTTCTGGGATGCTGCACTGACTCTGAACTAGCCAACTTTAGACTTCTTTTTAAGTGATGCTATTAAATGTCTTAATTCTTTAGCTACATTCAGTGGAAATGTTCTATATCTTCAGCAGAAAATACTCTCAAATAGCACATGATGCTTCCTCTACAGGCTTCACAGCCAGCTGGTAGAAGGGAGATTTGAGCCTGGGCTGCTCAGTCACTAACTCCCAAGAACTCTGTGTAGCAACACAGTGAAAACAAAGACTGCCTCTCCCACACCTGCTCCCTACCTTTACACTGACGTGAAGAAACAGAAAGCATGCGCTGTCCCTGCAAGCCACACTGAAACTGCACATCATTGCATCAGCCACAGCCACAGGAAGCCGTTTTCCTGCCATACCCTGCTACCTCCAGATACCCAATGACTGCATTCACTAAATCTGTCATTTCTATTGCAGGGGTCTCCAAAACTCTCCAAAACATCTTTGTTACTGCTTCTCGGCAGATCTCTCAAGACAGCATGTATAAAGGTCGAGTTGAGTGTGGAATGGAGACCAGCAAAACACGTCCTTCTCTTGCCTTGCTTCTCACTAAGATAAATTTATCTGACTTTTTTTCAAACTTGAAAATTTGTGCTTAGGGAGGACAAGATTTCTCAGAAGGTAAAGGCCTACGCTGCCAACTTTGGCGACCTGAATTCGGTCCTCAGGACCTACATGGTGAAAAGAGAACCAACTCCAGAGAGTTATCCTCCAGCCTCCACACAAGCAGAGAGTAAGTGCACTCTAATGCCAACACTCAGAAACACACACACGTGATTGCTTTTTAGATTTTACAAAGGAGAAAATGTGCTTTGAAAATCATATCCTCTGTCTCTGAGACTGCAGTTTCTCCCACACTGTCTTAAACTTCCTATTTGACACCCTCTAGAAGTTTTCTTTAAACACACACACACACACACACACGCGCACACACATACCTTCATGCAAATCTACACTGGTAAGAAAGTAGAGAATGGAAATGTTGACTATATTGCCAAAATCGCTTTCAGAGTAATTCCTGCCAGATGTGAAGGTAGCACATTTTACACTTTCTCCAGCTTATAATGGCATCAAATGCATCATGGCATGGGTCTCTGGTGTCCACATTTAGTTGCCTGTCCGCCTGAAGCTGATACATAACACTCTGTGGCTTAGATGCAAGGTCTTGACCTAAGGAGGTCCTCAGGAAGGTAATGATCTTTCTGATCAAGAAATATGTGAGGCCAGGTGTAATAGAAGTTTTGGTTTCTTTGTGTGTTATGTAAATATGTTTTTGTTTTAATCACAAGTGTGGGATTTTAGTTGGGCTATAGTTTTCCTGAACCTGTTGTCTCGTGTGGGGCATGGCTTTTGCCAGCTGGTAATGGCCTACCTCGTGCCTCTGAGGATGTAAACTGAGAGCCAAGAAAAAGAAGGCGTGCCTTTTGGTGTTGGTGTGTGGTGAGTAGCAGTTTGGAGAGACCAGAGACAGATGGTGTGGTGGTTTGGAGCAGACAAGTGGGCACAGCAGCAGCTTGGAGGAGACTGCTGGCTGTGTCTGCAGCTGACGGAGCTTGGTGCAGTGCCCTAAAAGACCCGTTGACCCTCAAAAGCCAGGACAAGAAAAAGGGACCCTCTTTCCACGAGCCTTCTCTCTTCTACACAGGGTAGGAAGGTTGAAGCCTAAACAAGCCAAAAAAGTAGAGTTTTAAAAGTGAGCGCTACAGGCATGGGTAGTGTGCCTGTAATCCCAGCAATCAGACTGCTACTGAGTTCAAGATCGACAAAGGCGTCATAAAGAGTACTTGGCCAACCAGGGCTACATATCAAGACCCTGTCACAAAAAAAAAAAAAAAAAAAAAAAAAAAAAAAAAAACAAAAACATTGGCCATTTTTGGGTTGTGCCCATAGAATACTGTGTGTTGGGCTTCTCCTGATCTTCTGCTGTCATTTACTGTGACAGAGGAGTCCTGGAAAAAAGTCACTCCTGCTGATGCAGGCATGCCCCTGTAAAAGGCAAAAAAGCTCCTGCAATCAAATAAACGAGGGCTAAAAGGCAGTTGGTGCCCGTGAGTTCTTATTCTTTTTCCTGTGAGTCCAGGAAGATAACATGCATTTAAAACTGTGAAGAAGAAAGATTGCAAATGCCTGCCTTATCTACCAGTCCACACAGAGTGAGAAGTGAAAACAGACTTCCACTAGTTAAAATAGAGCATTTCAGATCCCAGTGGGAGAGAGCCCAGAGAGATGAACTCTAAACACTCCGACTTAGTTGCTATCGCATAACTAGCCATGTGATAGTCAATGCTAGAATGTCTTGAAATCTCCTCTTT
Organism: Rhombomys opimus; assembly: GCA_010120015.1. Lineage (NCBI taxonomy): Eukaryota > Metazoa > Chordata > Mammalia > Rodentia > Muridae > Rhombomys > Rhombomys opimus. Next base: position 3,950,622 of record REGO01000125.1, read on the forward strand.
CAACAGCATCAATCTAAAACTCTTCAAAATTAAAGAGCCCTAGGCAGTGTCTCAGCACAGGGGCAAAAAGCAACCACATATTTGCCAAGATGTCACAAGAATGTTCTATCCGCCACTTAAAATAATATTCTTCCCCTCTGAAGCCTCTTGAACTAGCTCTCCAGAGGCCAGCACTGCTGATGTCCACACTCCTACTAGGATGGCCCATTTAGGCCAGCTTAAGGCATTCAATCAGTGGGGCCTTGCTTTCAGTTTCAGAGGATTAGTCCAGGAAGCCTGGAGACAGGCAGGTAGCCATGAGGCTGAGAGCTTATATCCTTCCTGATCCACAGGCAGGCAGGCAAAGGGAGAGACTGGACCTGACATGGGCTTTTGAAACCTCAAATCACACTCCCAGTGATACACCCCTTCCAACAAGGCCACACTCCCTCATCCTTCCTAAGTAGCTCCACTAACTAAAGTGCAGGCCTTTAAGCATGTGAGCCCATGTGGGCCATTCTCATTCCAACCACCACAGAAGGGAGCCTGATACGGTAGACCGGGTTCAGCCTAATAACAGATCAAGTTTAAATGGACGTGTGGGTGCTGAAGAAGTATTGGATCTGAAAACGAAGAGCTATGATTGACAGGAAACAACACTGACTCTGTTATGACTCAGCCGACACATGGAGTGAGAGAAAAAGGAAGAACTGAGGATACTCACCATTGTTCAAGTGAACAATGGTCAACTGTAGGAGTTTGGGAGGCAAAGGTGGGAAAAGAATATGCAATTTGGGACATCATTGTTTTTAATATCTATATAGCATGTCAAGATTAACTTAAGAATTCACTGGATACATAAGCTGGACACACTGCAGGAAAGCCGGTAGAAAGTACTGACTTGTGTTCTTTTTACTTTGTAATCATCTATTCGCATGCTACTCACTCTAATAACGGTTGGGGTGGTAACCTATACACACAGTAAAGCCAGAAAATGGAATGGCACCTTATTTACTGGTAGCCCATTTGAGACAGCAAAGGGGGGGAAATCAATGGCTAATTTCTACATCAACTCGCATATACTGCTTCCCCAACAATTATTTGTTCCTTGTGTATCATGTGATCATGGGCATCACGGGAAAAAAAATCCCAAAGGAGTTTTGAAATGTGGTTTCTGGTTCTTTCTCCCTCATTAGCAATGTGACCCTAAGCACCTCACCTGATCTCTCAAAGCACTGTGATATGAGAGAGATGAATCATTCAGTCTCTTCAATGTCTTCCAGCCTTCAGTGGGAATCCATGCTGAGCTCTGTTGCATGGCTCATTACCCAGGCCTCTCCTCTCTTCAGTGACCTCTAGTTGTCCTTCAAGGTACTAATCAGCACTTCAACTTGAGAAGAGAATGGACGATGATAGGTTTGCTCTTCAATAACAGTCAGGACAAGGAAATATTAAAAGGGAGCCTGACATTATTAAAATTGCTGTTTAGTCATGATGTTTTTGGCTGATCTTAGTCCCAGCCTATCCAAGAAGGCTATAGATGCTGGAAATTCATTCTACATCGAGAAAGACGATTCAAAGCAGGCTCCTTTAAAGGTACATGATGCCGCCCTTATATTGTGACCTTCCCATGCATTGTTTTGAAATCTTACCTTTATGATTAAAAGCCCTCAGAAAACTGAGACATGGGTTTCAAGAAAGAAAGCAAACCTAAAGCTTTCTCTGTCAATATGATTATGAACCAAATGACCTGAATAAACAAAGAACCATCTTCCTGAAACAGCAAAGACCTGTGAATCAGAGCAATACTCTTGGGAAATTCTCAGTAGTCTACACAGTGTTTAGGACTTGACTATCTTCATGAATGCTACTTGTAGGCTTCACACTTTCCCGATGGCCTGCAATTCCCTTTCCTATCTCCCTGTGTAGAAAACGCACACACCCTGTTCTTAAGGGAGTGGACACCATGATCCCAAAACGTGCTTGTTGAAAGACAGCGGCTACTTCCTATTCATGGAGTTTTATTCACTAAGTCTAGAATGGGCTCCAAACTGGCATTTTAACAAGTTCTCATCCTGATGCTGGTGCTGGTGCTGATGCTGGTGCTGGTGCTGATGCTGGTGCTGATGCTGATGCTGATGCTGATGCTGATGCTGATGCTGATGCTGGTGCTGATGCTGGTGCTGATGGTGGTACTGGTGCTTATGGTGATAGTGGTGATGATGCTGGTGCTGGTGCTGCTGCTGCTGCTGCTGCTGCTGCTGATAATGATGATGATAATAATGATGATAGTGATGCTGATGTTGATGCTGATGCTGATGCTGGTGCTGGTGCTGATGGTGGTACTGGTGCTTATGGTGATAGTGGTGATGATGCTGGTGCTGCTGCTGCTGCTGCTGCTGCTGCTGATAATGATGATGATAATAATGATGATGGTGATGCTGTTGTTGATGCTGATGCTGGTGCTGGTGCTGATGCTGGTGCCGATGGCTCAAGGACCAGGCTGTTAGAAGCAGTGACTCTAACTCCTTTCTGTGGCAAGTACTCAAGTCCCTTTCTCTGTGTAAAAATAAATGGGATGGAGAGAGAGGGGCTTCTCTCTTTAGAAGACTGAAGTCAGCACAACTGCTGAAACCTGTGGTGCCAAACTGTTCCATGGAGCTGAGCCTCCCCACCTCCACCCTCCTCTCGGCAACGCCCTCGAAAGGAAAGCCAAGCCCTGTTCACACTTCCAGGTTCCTCAGTACGTTCAGCAGGCTCAGGCCCTGGGCTGTGAAAACTGCAGCAGCAGCAATAAGTGTCCAGGAAAGAGAGTGAAATGCAGGCTTCACAGAGAATGCATGAAGCCTGAGAGTGTGAGTTTTCAACGCTTCGCTGGCGAGGCTATTGCTGCAGTGCTGACGAGGGTTGCAGTGGTTCCCAGGCTGGATGCACATTACAATGGACTAAGGGGTTCTGACAGCGTAGTAGCTAGTCAATTCTTGCTGCTGTTGTTAAGATTTATCTATTTTTATTTTTATTGTATATGTGTAAATCACTTACACGCTTGTGTGTATGTGTTCCATGTGTGTGCCTGGTACCCACCGAGGTCAGAAAAGTGCATCATATACCCTGAAACTTGAATTACAGATGGTCGTGAGCTGCCGTGTAGGTACAGGGAATGAAACCCAGGTCCTCTATCAGTAACAAGTGCTATTAACTGCTGAGCAACTTATTGAAAAGTGTGCCAGAGTTCCTAAGGAGTGGGCTCGGGCATCATTGATTTGTAAGAAGCTCCTCCATGGTTCTAACGCCTATCCAGAGCTAAGCCCTGTGGCTGTCCACGTAAAGAAGCATGGCGCATTCAAATTACTCCTTAAAATTCAAATTAGTTTGTTCTAAATTTTAAAGTTTTATTCACTTGTAATTCAATCATGCCAAACATATTATGTCTCTCTATATTTGGCATAAAATCACATCTCTACTCAACCTAGACAGGCAAGGCCTAATGTTCAATTCTGGTTTAGCATTTACTTAGGGTTTCACGGGATATCACGCTTTAAAATATCATTACTGGGAAGGTGATACACACCTGCATATCCAGGAGGCCAAAGAAGGAAGATTTAGAGTTCTGGGTTAACCTGATCCCCACAGTGCAGTCCTCATTCGAAAATTCAATAGCTATTTTGTAGAGCTATGATTACGATGCACATTTTTCTCAAAGATAAAGCAATATTCCTCTGAGACACTGCCCTCAACTTCAATGTCAGATGTCACAGAATCTGGCCTTGAAATCTTGATGTCCAGAGAGTTCCATTGTTCTCACAGTTTATCTTAAAGAGGCAGATACAAGATTTGTTTTAAAAATCTATTTTAGGAAAAATTTTACAATCCATATTTCCCCAGAAGATACACTAGTGGTCTTTTTATCGTAAAAGAATGCTCTTTTTATTTGTTTCAAGATGGGGTTTCTCTGTGTAGCTTTGGCTGTCCTGGACTCGCTTTGTAGACCAAGCTGTCCTTGAACTCACAGAGATCTGCCTGCCTCTGCCTCCTGGAATGCTGGAATTAAAATCATGTGCCACCATGCCTGGCTTTCAAAAGAATGTTCTTAATAGCATACTTTCAAGTCACCAGAATTCCCTTAAAATATAACACAATCTACAGCCCAGTTTGTGCCAGCTCTCCATAAACCCATCTGTGCCACAATGTAAGGAGTAATGGGGTTGGAGAGATGGCTCAGCAGTCAAGAGCACTGGCTGTTCTTGCAAAGGACCAGTGTCTGGTTCCCAGCGCCTATCAGTAACTCCAGATCCAGGGAATCCAATACCTTCTTCTGGTCTACAAAGCACACACATTGTGCACATGCATGCAGGAAGGCAAACACACACCACATAAAATAAAAATAAATAAATATTTTTTAAAAGAAAGAAATACTTATGTGGTTGACTTCAATGTTTAAAGAAGCAACTGAAATAATGCTAAATCTTCCAGATGTGGATAATTACTTTTATCATTGTTCTAAAAATAGGGATGCATGGTCCATTCCTTGACCCTGACTCCTGGACTCTAAACAACAGAACCTTTCTCCTTGGCAGGATATAAATTAAGGCATCATATACAGTAGGAGAAAGAGGTCGTAGCCAACCTGCTGTTGCCAATTCTCAGGATGATAAGCAGCTCCAGGATGCACTTAGTCGAAGAAAAGCTGAGTGAGGAATTAAGCTTCTCTAGGGCCTTCTGGTTTTTAAAATAATAAAAGACTGAAATGAAAAGCTTTGGAAGACTAACAGTTGAAAAATCTTTATTAGTTGAGCACTCATATGTCTTTCCAGATCATCTTAAATTTCTAGGCAATTGCAATCATGAGAAAGGTACTAAAATCCCTGTGGCTTGTATGTAGGAGAATGGTGCCAGGTTCAATAAACTGTGCTATCATCGATTTAGCATCTAACAGAAGGAAGGAGTGCCAGAAGTAAGCAAGGGCTGCACACACACACACAAACACACACATACACGCACATTTTCAGCTGGACTGAGAGTCTATTCTTATGGTTCAATGAAAATCAGAAGGATCCTTTGAGTGTATTAAAGGGAAACAATATGGTAGCTATAATCTGGGCTGTTAATTCAATACTTTGAAATCTGTCTTCCACCTTTTCTTCCTTTTCTGAATTTTTTCTAAAATCATCAGTGGTGTCCCACAGAGAGCACATATGCCAGACATGAAAAACACTCCACTCTCCCTCCCAACCAAGGCCACTCAACTAAAGTGAGCGGCAGGTAAGGCCACTATGGTCCTAGGGAGAAAGTCTAGATGGATTATTTGGAATATAGTAAGCACTCAGACAAGGGAAAATGTGATCACGAAGAATTTTTCTGAATTCAAGGATATTACTTTAAATCATTTTCTAAAATAAGTAGTATGTTAGGAATCAAAAACATGCAAATTACCTTTTTCTAAGATGAGGGGGGAATCACTAACTGTATCAATATAAATCTGCACCCCAGGGGCCGTGACATCTCTTAAGTGTGGAAGAGAGATAAATGGAGTGTGCTCAGAAGTAGGCAGAGCCCGTTACAGTCAGCTTCCTGTTTCTGATGCAAAATGTCTGTAGTAGACAACTTAAAATAAATAAAAGTTTACCCTTAGTCCATGGTTGCAGTCCATATCCCAGTGGCAGTATTACCGCTGAGCCCACAGTGAGGCCTATCGTGGCAGGAAGTTGGCTGGAAGGAACTACTCCTTCTGTTGGCCAGGAAGAAAAGAAGAAGAGGAGGAAGAAGAGATGGCCAGCAAGTCCCACACCATGACTTCCTTCCATTAGGCTGCACCTTTTGAGATTTCTACCACCAATGGTGCCAAAATTTGGTGGGCACACCTTTTCAATGGCCCTTTGGAGGACATGTTCAATCCAAACCATAACAGCCAAAGCTAATGAATGCTAAATAAAATAACCCCATGGAATGACTTCTAAAATCCTCTCTGCAATCAGAAAAACTCTGTCTTTGTTCCTAACCGGTTCAAGATCTTTCTGACAACTTGATTGAAGGCATTTGTGTCCCAATGATCAAATTTTTAGTCAACTTCAAGAACAATAATAATAATTGACTCAATGAAATCACACAAAGGTCACAGCTGACTGAACCAATAAACTAAATCTCATTTGTTGAATTTAACAAGAAGAAAATAAAATTCCTTGACCCAGCGGATCTACTGCTTCCTGAGCCAGGTTGGGAAGGGACCTGGGGGGGGGAAATGCCAAGAGATGCTTTGGACAGAGCCAGGCAGAGTAGAAAAACACAGCATTACTCAGTGTTACCTTCTTCATCATGCACTGTCATTTTCATAGCTTACATAATAATACAGTGTTTGTCCATGGCTGTGATGGGAACAAAGGGACGAAGAAGGTGTTTTTTTACCCCATAGCTGGAAATCACAAGAGTCATTTCATTCACACAGAAAGCAGAGCACTCAGCCAGAATGAGGAGCAGGCAGCACCTTCAAGGTCCACCCAACAGCAAACCTCATCATCTAGCTAGATCACAGCCCCAAAGTTCCACAACCTCTAAGGCAGCATCACCAGTTGGGGATCACATATTCAAGGTCGGATCTATTCAAACCACAGTGAACACCAGCAGCTACTATGCATTCAAGTTTCAGACAGCTGAAAGGCAGGGTCATGCTCCCACTCTGTAGCTGTTTTAGCTCTAGAGAAGGTGTGAATGCCTAACACCTTGCTGTCATACAAAAGAGAAGTGTCAATTGTGTGCTATGTGTTAAAATGTTCATAATCTGGCCTTCCATTGGCTCTTCATTCTGGCTTTCTGTAACTCTCTCCTTGTTTAGTTGCTTAGGAAAAGCATCTGGATTCTCTTGTTTGTTTGATTGATGATTGATTGATTTTGTTTTGTTTTGTTTTGTTTTGTTTTGTGTCAGGGTTTCTCTGCGTAGCTCTGGCTGTCCTGGACTCTCTGTAGACCAGGCTGGCCTTGAACTCACAGAGATCTGCCACCTCTGCCTCCCAAGTGCTGGGATTAAAGGTCTACACAACCACCACCCAGTGCATATAGGTTCTTAAATACTGCTAATATCCAGTGTTAATTGTGCCTCTATTGCTCAGCTGGGCACTTATAGATGAGCCCTAGCAATGTATATCTGGCAGAGTAGCTGTTATCAGTATTTTAATTCTGTCCTTGTTGATTTTCAAGGGATCTGGAGAGGTACAATCAAAGAGTCATGAGTCAGCCTAGATCACCTTCTATGCTGCTTAGTTTTTGTTAATTTGACACAAACTAGACACATCAGAGGAGAGGGAAATCCCACACGTATGACTGGCTCCATCAGATTGGCATGTCGGCAACTCTTTAAGGCATTTTCTTGATTAATGATGAATGTGGGAGGGCCCACCTCACTGTGACAGCCCTGGGCAGCCTGGTCCTAGTTAGACAAAAAAGCAAGGTGAGCGAGCCCTGAGGAGAAGCCAGTCAGCAGCACTCCTCCATGGCTTCTGCTCGCTCCTGCCTCCAGAGTCCTGCTTTGAGTTCCTGCCCTGCCCACCCTTTATAAAAGATCCAGGATTGTGATGTGTACTAAAACCTTTTCCTCCCCCAGGTTGCTGTTGGTCATGGAATTTTATCACAGCAATAAGAAAGCAGACAGAACACCTTTATCTGCTCTGTGAAGCCAGATGCTTATCTACAACATCTTTGGCTGTCTCAGAATAAAAGCTCTCATTCCAAGCCCATCAAGCTTGCCAACAACAAAAACTTAACCTTAGAAGGCACTTTCATGGACACTTCAAGCTTTATCTTGCTGTAGAATGGCTTGATAGAGTTACATAGGAAATGACACGATAACAGTCTCAGATCCATTGCCACTAGGATCCCACTAAGGAAGTAATTTCAGATTTTAAACACCTTTCGATTATGGTAGTGATACAGATTGCTTAACTACAGAAAGCAAATCAAACACATGGGTATCACACGTGGGCATCTCACATGGGAGACCAAAGCTAAAACTGACAACAGTCCAGGCTGACAGAGTTCTCCAGGTTCTCCAGCCCTGTGAGGTTGCGTTTTATCCTGACATCCAGTTGCCCTGGCTCAAACCCATATGCCAAGCTCTGTGGGCAGAACAGAACCCCTAGCGGAGCTTTCATTTACTTGTTCCAACTATTTTTTATTGAGAAATTACTGTGTGTCAAGCTTGACCCTAAGCACTAGAGACAGGGCATTAAGAAAAGATAAAGACAAGTCCTTCCCTCGTGAGGTTACACTGTACCTGTGTAGGCAGGCCCTGTGCGGGGTCCATCCTGCAGTCCACTGCTCTGCAGCTCTACAGCCGAGTAGCTGCTGCACCCTTTCTTTGCCATGCTGGGAAATATCACTTCTTCTTTCTTCATTCCTCATCAGTACAACTGGGTGCGTGTCACAGGCTTTCCTAGGGATGAAAGTTCTGATAGGTCACAGCATAATGAAATGTAAAAAACATTTAGCAAAACGGTAGTAGTAGATTCTCCCCTATAACTTAAGATTTGTCTATCCACGGGTTCTTGGCCCCCAAACAGTGCCAGGGATGGGTTCCAACTTGTGGTTATTTCCAAGCCATTCATGCTGGTATTCCTATAGATTAGTGCCTCTTCCAACCCTCATCAGAGAAGCCTTTTATGCATTAGATGGTAATTAACATGGAGATCCACAACTGGACAAGATGCAGAGAACAAGAGACCGAAGAATGCTTAGCCTCAACTGGGACACCTATGTTGTAACAGGACAAGGCAGTGCAGAGGTTCCTCCATCTTGTGTTCTTGCTGAGGCCATTTCAGTTTTAACTAAAATTTGATCTCCTTGATGGAGAATTCTTTGGAAAATTATCCAACTCTATTCTAGGAACCTGAGGTCAAGATGCCCCAGCTAGCTTACCTTAGCTTCTGCTAAACTGCCTGCTTTTGAAACAAACAAACAAACCCCTCTCACCAGCCACCCCTGACCACTGATCATCACCCAGCTGTATCGTGAAATACCAGGGTGTGAATTTTTTCTTTTTTGGAAAAAATCCAACTTTCTTCAGGTCACAAGTCTCAGAATAGAAGGAATATATACCAACATAATAAAGCCTATCATTACAAACGTACAGCCAGCATTACATTAAATAAGGAAAAACTTGAAGAGTTTCTATAAAAATCAGGAACAAGATAAGGGTGTCTACTCTTTCCACTCTCCTTCAACATAGTGCTGGAAGTCTTAGCAGCAAGACAGGAGAAACAAATAAAAGAGATATAAATAGGAAAGGAGACATCGGAGTATCTCTATTTTCAGATGATACAATTCTACCTAAGAAATTCTAAAGAGTCCACTAGAAAACTCTCAGGATCGATAGACACTTTCAGCAAACCCTAACCCTGATAGATACTTTGAGCAAAGCAACAAGATACAAAATCAACATACAAAAACCAGTAGGCTTTTCATATACCAATGGCAAACATACTGAGAAAGAAATCATGGAAAGAACTCCATTCTTAATAGTCTCAGGAAATAATAATAAAATGCATTGGAATAAATATGACCAATACCTTTATAAAAACACCAAAGGAAGAAACTGAATAGACACTTAAAAATGGAAATCTTACCCAGGATCATGTGTTGGTATAATGCTCTTATGGAATGTATACAATTTACCCTTGTTCATTCAAATGCTGATTTCTCCCCCCTACTATCTGGTTTCAATCTACACATTGTATTGTGATGCTTATTCTAAGCGTCACCTGTCTCAAGTTTGTGTAAACATACCACCATTTGTTCTCTGTATTGTCAATAAAACAACCAGCCAGTGCTGTGCAATGGAAAGAATAGGGTGGAACATCCTAGTCCAGAGGGAAAGAGATCTGCAGGAGGGGACTTCAAACCACGAGGAGAGATGAACCGGACCTAAGATATAACTAAAGGCAAGTATAATATGGGAAATCTGAATGGGAGGAAACTATGCAGGCTTGGAGGTTTAGGATGGAATAACTATTGCCCAGCATTGTGCTCTAGGTTAATTAAATAAATCCTAGTCTCTGTGTGGTGATTTGGATATACAGCTGGTTTAGGAATAACCGGTGCTTAACTAAAAGATAACTCAACAGTAAATATTAATATTCAACAACAATCATGAATTTAAAAATCAATATTGTAAAACTAACTATTCTACCAAAAAACAATCTACAGATTCATGCAGTCCCAGTAACATCCTTGATAGAAATAGAAGAAACAGCCGGGTGGTGGAGCATGTCTTTAATGCCAGCATTCAGGAGGCAGAAACAGGCTGATCTCCCAGTTCAAGGCTTCCCTGGTCTACAAAGCAAGTTCCGGTACAGCCAGGCTACACAGAAAAACTATGTCACAAAACAAACAAACAAAAACAATAATAACAATAAAATAAAACAAAAATCTTAAAATTCACATGGAAGCAAACCAAAACAAGACAAGACCCAGATAGCTATAGCAATCTGAGCAAAGAACAGGTACTATTGGAGGAATCACCATCTTGATTTTAAATCATACTGAAGAGACAGAATAATAAAAGCAGCCTGTTATTAGCATACAAACAGACACGTGGGTCGATGGAATAGAAGACCCAGATACAAACTCAGGAAACTACAGACTCCTGATGTTTGACAAAGATTCCAAAAATATGCATTGGAGAAAAGACAGCATCCTCAACGAATGATGCTGGGGAAATGGAAAATCTACATGTAGAAAAAGAAAATTAGATGCCTTCTACACAGAAGACTCTAAATGGATCAACATCCTCACCGTAAGAGGGGGAAGTAGGGATATACTTGAAGATATAAGCATAGACTAGAGAGACTCCCAACCTCCACAAAGAGGCTTTTTGCAGTGGGTAGTCATCAATTCTCTAGGCGCATAATTGGTCACCTTGCCAAGCAAAAGTGAGTATTGAGTGCTCAACCTTAAGTGGAACATTTAGGTCCACCTCTGGTGTAGTTCCTTGGGAGCTGTCCACCTTGCTTTTTCAAACAGGGTCTCTCACTGACCTGGAGCTCACCCATTAGGCTAGAATAGCTAAGCAGTGAGCCTCAGGGATCAGCTGTCTTTAGCCCTGGGCTGGGAGCACCAGCATGCATTACCACACCAAGCACTAGCCGAACCAGCTAAACCAATGTAGCTATCTGCTGCCCTCAGATAAGAACAGCCTGCTTGGTCGCTGTGTCAAGAGACCATAATAAGCAATTGCTGTTTGAGAAATCTCAAGAAATTAAATTAAGCATTGAGGACCTGTCTGGATCTTTCAAGTAAAAAATAAAAACACAAAAGAAGAACTCTTAAGAAGAGCACAGAAGCCAGGACCAGTTAATGTTTAGCATAATAGGGAGGTGCTTTGGCGTCCCATGACTTTGTTAGAGCCTGTGATGGAGTTAGAAACACATGACACGGGTTCTTCTGGTTCTTATTGCTGGTTAGGGGAAGTTCTCAGATAGTTTATTCTCTGTCAAAACCAAGAAATTTAACCACCTTTCAACAAATTAGGTCCTACCTCAAAGCAAAATTACAACTTTTGTAAGTTTCTGAAATGGTGTGCCTTTCTCGCCTGAAGCAGTAAATTGATCGAATGGTTTGTTTTAGAATTCGCCCTTAGAAAATGACAACGGGACAGTCATCTAAGTAGTGCATGAGAACAGAACCACAAGTCCTGGCTGAGACTCAAGAGCTGTAAGACTGTGTCTCAATAAAGCCCTGGAGGCTAACCAAGCAGGCATGCTATCAATTTTCTCGGAAGACTGGACTTTCTTTTGAATCTGAAGGAGATGCTATCTGCATCTGCAATTATACACGGATCTGCAATTATAAAATAATGTTAGTAGTGTCAGTTCTCTTCAAATCATGTAATAATCAACAAGTAATAAAATCTTAATGGCACCAAATATGAAACTGAGTCTGAATTTGCTACTACTGGCCGTAAGTGCAACTGCCCAATGCTAGAAAGAGCAAACCAACCCTGAGGAATGGGGTTCAACTGACGGGAGGTGGTTGCTGAAGTAATATTGCTGCCTGCACTGTAGATCGGCATGCTGGGTCAAACTAACACCTCCAAGAAGGCGGGGTCATAGCTGAGAGTAATGGAATAAATGAAGGGGCTGTGCATGAGGAAAACCCAGTATCATGTTTGAAAGAGGCTCAGAGCAAGCCACAGCGTTGTGTCTTAGCTCGCTTCCTCCAGATGCCTGAGGGAGAAACCGCAGAATGCTAAGCTCATTTCTGCTTTTGAAACCTCATCTGCCTGAATGCAGGCTTGAGAACCTAAGGTGCCTTGTTCCGGAACACATTTTATTCATGTGATAGGATGGATGGGGGTTGATCACTAAAGTCTGAATGGAACCCTGATAATGAACCAGGATCACTTGACTTTTGTTTTTCAGGTTATACATTCTGTGCTGGATATTGGTATAACTGGTAAGGTGAGGTGAGTGATTATAAGACCGATACTGAAGGTCAAGTAATTGGGAAATTTAATTCAAATTCTCCAATGCCTTCTTGGACACCAGCTGCCCATTATAAAAGAATGGGTGACCTGTTGGATAATAGAGGATGTCACTGGCCGTTGTCTGGTTCCCAAAGCATAATCTAAATCCTTAGAATTCCCTGAGTAATGGGGAAATTTTATTGCTTCCATATTGATGAGCTTTTTAAGTCACACTTGAGTTAATAAGAAGGCATTAGATGACTCAGGATGCGAGCCAGTCACTCACCAGAAAAACCAGCCACATGATTTATGGTTAGGGAGTTGAGCCGGCTTGATCTCTCTCCCGTGGGAGGGTACAGACCAAATTCAGTCACACCATCAATGAATGAACCCCAATATAAAGCTTTACCTATGAGAGCTCAGAGGCGTGTCCTAGCTGGAGAACACGTCAAACCTCTGGGAGCATGATACACTAACATCACCTGTGAGCTTTGTTCGGGGCCCTCCCCAGCTCAACTCATTTGGCTGGTCCTGGCTTGAATCCTTGATAATAAAAGTGTAATTGTGAGTATGATACGGTCCTTGATTCTAAAGGACATGCTCCATGCTTTTAAAAATTATCAAACATGAGGAGGTTGGGGCAACCCCTTGAATTTGTGCACAGTTAATCAGGAACATGCGACCTGGGAACTGCCCTGTAGCTGGTGTCTAAAGTGGGGCATGATGAAGATTGCCCTTTAACGTGTGGAATCTGATGCCAAAGAGTCACTAAGTGTATTGCAGCCTAACAGTTTGCAACAAATTCCGGTTCAAACAAGAATAGCTATTTTTCTGGGGATGGCAGCACACTTCTTTAATTCCAGCACTCGGGAGGCAGAGGCAGGTGGATCTCTGTGAGTTCGAGGCTAGCTTGGTCTACAAAGCAAGTCAGGGACAGCCAGGGCTGTTAAACAAGGAAACTGTTTCAAAAACAACAACAAAAAAACAAAAAGAACAATAACAAAAAAAAGAACCATCTTATGACACTGGGATGCTGAAAAATGAATAGAAAGCTCTGACTCTTGGCAATTTTTAACTGAAAAGGTGGGACTTTTTTTAATGGCACAAAATACAGTCTTAACTAAGCTCCTCAACTTTTTACTTAGGCATCTTTTAGCTTCTGACTTTAGAGAGTGTTGTGAGAGTTTAGCTGGATATTCAGATGAGTCAATTTTAACTGTAATGACTTCAATCTTAATAACACTGCCTGTCAATGTAACTTACTTGTTGACATTACTGGAACTACTCAGTTTGGGCATAACTTAGACTGAAGGATACATGCAGGTCAATGTTGAAATTATTTATGATTCATTGTTAATAGAGGATGCCCTAGATATTTCAAGAAAGGAAGCATATGCAATCTGGTAATTTATTTGCATAATAAAGCCTTTTGTGGGTGTAATGTGACAGTAGCATAAACAAACATATTTGTGTATTCCCACAAGGCCAGAACTTATTGAATAGCAACAAATTTGCAAAGGTCAGCAGCTTCAATGACAGAGGTTTGTCATATAATCCCACCTACTTTGGTAATCTGGCCAAGGCAAAAGGAAGGTTCTCTTATTTGAATCTCAGTTACTAATATGAACTTTCATATCACATGTCACCTAGTGAATACATCTATCTCTCTATCTAACCTCACATATTTGGGTTACAAAATAAATGCAACTTAAAGAGATTGCAATAGAGTTCAAGGGTTTCCAAAGTGGGTTGAGAGAGTGTGTATTGAGTAGATAAGGAGCCACAGCAGGGCCAGAAGATGCTGGATCTGGGTTCCAAGCTGCAAAGTTCAGATGTGAGGTGAAAGCTTGAACAGGGGTCAGAAAGCAGAAAACAGCAGGGTCAGGTCTTGGTCCAGATAGGCAAGGAGGCAGATGGATGGTCAGGCAGGCCCATAACCAGTCGGGGACCAGGCTGAGTGGAAGCTCCAGGACAGTCAAGGAGTCCCTTTATTGTGGAGGTTTGAATGCGAATGGCCCCGCGTGCTTACAGATTTTAATGCTTGGTCACTAGGGAGTAGCACTGCTTGTGAAGGATTAGAGAGTGTGGCCTTGTCAGAGTAGGTGTGGCTTTGTTAGAGAAAATGTGTCACTGAAGGGTGGGCTTTGAGGTTTCAAAAAGCCCAAACCAGTCCTAACGTCTCATCTCTTCCTGCTTCCTGTGGATCCAAATGTAGAACCCTCAGCTAGTGCTCCAGTCCTGCGTCTGCCTGCCTGCCACCCTGATGACCATGGACTAAACCTCTGAAACTGTGAAGAAGCCCCCGTTAAGTCCCTTCCTGTCTAAGAGTTCCAGTAATCAGGGTATCCCTTCACAGCATAAAACACCTCCATTTGCCAGGCCTGAGACACACACCAATAAACTGATAGGGAGGCTCCTTCTCCAGTCCCAAGAAGTCACTTAGCAGTCTGTTTTAGATGCTCTAGTTTGTTTTCATTTTAAAATTTTTGCTTGATGCTAAGTAGAGCCTCCTGGAAGGAGATACTTCTCGATTGAAGAAATGCCTCCATGAGATTAGATTGGCCTGTGACCACATCTGTGAGGAACTGTCTTGATTGACAATTGATGTGGGTGGGCCCAGCCCACCTTAGGTGGCACCATCCCTAAGCAAGCGGCCTGGGCTCTATAAGAAAGCTAGCAGAGAGGAAGACAGAGAAAAACAGCAAGCAGCATTCATCTATAATTTCTATTTCATGTTCCTGTTCTGACTTCCCTCAGTTTCGTAGAATACAGAGTAACTCAGAGTAGGCCATAGCCTGATCTCAATAATGCTTGTAATTAATTTAGTGAATAGAGAGCCCCAAAGAAGAAAGGATATTCTTGATGAAAGACCCAAGAGTAACAGGTAAGGGTGGCACCTTAGTCAGTGTTTTACCGCTGTGCAGAGACACCATGACCAAGGCAGCTCCTAGGAAAGAAAGCATTTGGTTGTGGGCTGGCTCACAGGTTCAGAGGTTAGCTCATTATCATCGTGGCTGGGAACATGATGACATGCAGGCAGACCTGGTGCTGGAGGAGCTGAGAGTTCTACACCCTGATCTATAGGCAGAGACAGAGAAACCTCAAAACTCACCCCACCCCCAGTGACACACATCCTTCAACAGGGACATGCCTCCTAATCCTTCTAATCCTATTAAATTCCCAATTTCTGGCTTTAAGGTGATTCTCTAAAGGATGAAAAACTGGGACCTCAAGGGCTCGTGCTAATCTTGTGTTGTTTGAAAGTGTTAAAAGGGTGTTTACATTGTCTCCAACTGGACTCAGGCTTTCTCTACTTAAGGGACTGGAACAGAGCCCAGTCTGATTGCACAGGAAAACTTTTAAAAAAAAAAAAAGAAACCTTTGGGTTAAAAGCTGTAATGCCTCTAGCTTTTATAAACTCCTACTTCCTACACAGCTACGATCTTCTATGCCACTCAAGTTCTTCTAATTACCTTCTTATTATAAACTAAATATTTCTGTAGCTAAAAGTTCAAATGTTGGAATGCATCCCTGTGATGGTATCAGGACTGGGGCTTTTGCTAGGTGGCTAGATCCTAAAGGCAACCCTTCATTAATAAGATCGGCCCCTCTATAAAAGTGGTCAGGGAACATCACCATTTGTCCACCACGTGAGGACACATGCTACCATCAATAAACCCTTACCGTGTATTGAATTTGCCAAGACCCGGGTCTTAGACTTCTCAGCCTGTAGTCCTGCTAAAATTAAATCATCCTCTTTCTACACCACTCCATCTATGGTATTTCGCTACAGCAGCCAGAACAGACTAAGGAAGTTTCTGTCAGTTATTTTCTAAGGTTTCCTCTAATGTTTGACTCTACAATGTTATTCAGCTCAGATTAAGAACAAGGAATGAAACCAAGCACAAGTCATTTTCCATCTACCATCAACTTGACTGACATCCTACAGTCTAAGTTTATATACTGAATTCTAATCATCAACAAGGTGACACTCTTAGAAGATGGGGTGTCTGATAGCTTTGCTCTCGTGAATGAGATCAAAGCCCTCATAAATAATAAGTCCAAAAGGATTTTTTCTCAACACACTTGGTAAGGACACCGTAAGACTAAGACAATGAACTGCCACTCAATACCAAATCTGTTGGCATCTTCATCTTGGTCCTCTCAACTTCCAGAACAGTAAAAAATAAAATTTTGTTGTTCAAAGGACCACTCAGCCTGTGGAATTTTGCTCTGTCAATGCCTACAAAGGCCTAACATTTGGAGATTGGTGAGGAGGGAATGGGAGCCTGTCAGGCCATACAAGGACAATAGGAGCTGAATTTAGGCCTAGCAGAATAAAGGTCTTTAGGTTCACAACTGCCTGTGACTCCAGCTCCAAAGAATTCGATGCCCTCTTCTGTCACACACACACACACACTTTCTCTCTCTCTCTCTCTCTCTCTCTCTCTCTCTCTCTCTCTGTCTCACACACACACAAACACACAAATAAATAAATAAGTCTTTAAATAAAAAAGGTCCTCTTACTGATTATCAATGGTGAAATCACACATTTAGAAACATAGGCACAGAGTGTTATAGCACAGATACAAATTTAAGAAGCAAGTGGTCTTTCACAAAAAGTGTAAGAATAAGCTTGGAACCAGGCTGGTCGCTCTTGCCTTTAATCCCAGCACTTGAAAGGCAGAAGCAGGTGGATCTCTGTGAGTTCAAGGCCAGCCTGGTTTACAAATCGAGTCCAGGACAGCCAGGGCTATACAGAAAAACCTTGTCTCAAAAAAAAAAAAAAAAAAAAAAAAAGAATAAGCTTGGACTCAGCAAAGGAAAGGCAAAACTTTGGTCCTTGAGTTATGTGCAGTTCGCTGGCCATTTATATAAATAGAATTGGATTAGAACACAGCTTTATATGCATTTTGTCTTTGACTGTTTTCAAAAGGATTGTGTAAACCCTTTTCTCTTTCATCCTGATAATTAAATTTCTATCTCTTTTGCTTACTTCTGGGTAATTGTCAGAATAAGAGATAGCTTTTGAAAATGTAGGGTTCAGTCTTGACTATTTTCAATGTTCTTATTTCTTCCTCTGATGACAGTTCCAGCTGGGTTGGTCTGTGTGTCCATTAAAAGGCAAGCCAACCGAAGGAAGTCAGAACACTCCTATCTATTCTGAGTCACCCACCTGGACTGTCTTGTACAAGCAATGTAGCGAAATTATAACTAACTGTAAGAAAAGGTCAGAGAACAATGCCTTGGCTAATCAGTAGGACAACCACAACTCCCAGAGGAGGAGGGATGCCAACTGTCTATGAGAATCTTTCTTTAAGACATCTGTTAAAGTTATTTTTATAGAACTGTGATTGTTTCTCAGCTTCTCTCTTAACCTGGCTATCACACTCTTTTATATTATTTTAACAAGCTTCACAGCATAAGAACTGAGAAGTTTTAACTCTATTCTTAACCCACTGAGCTAATTTGGCTTCCTCCCAGCATGCATCCCAGAGATACTTGCATTTTGTGTCTTTATTTGTTCTAGCTCCTCTTCTGACGTCTCCTGGATCTCTGCCCATGGCTCAATCATCTCTACTACCTCCTCTAACTTCCTATCCCCTGGCTGGCAGGAAGTCCAGCTCTGTTCTCTCCCTGGTTCAGCAATTGGCTGTAAGCTGCTTTATTGGCATGTCAGGAGACACTCAGAAAGTAGGGTCTATACAACATTAAAACAGGAGAATCTCAGAACAAGGATTGCAACCAGATATGGGGTAGGGTACAGAAATCAGCATTTGAATTATACAATAATCTTATGCCTACAGACATCTTCTCAAAGAAAAAAAATGATCTCACTACAGTTGGGCAAAATCTGGGTTAGAAATTGTTCAAGAACCTTACATTTGCCTGACTGTTGGCTCTCTCCTGCCCCACCAGGCAGCTCCAACCAGGATTTGACTGCTGTTTCCCTTAACCTGGCCCAGGAAAAGCAGGGCTCCCACATGTCAGCTCCCACGCGTTTCCAGTCATATCTCTGATGCTATCACCATGTCCACCCTTGGCCATTCTGTGGGCTAGACAAATATTGCCTGATAGCATGCACACAAAGAGGACAATCAAGATAGACTGTCTTAACATGGTTCCCCTGGGAACCTGGAGGTGGGAGTTTAGCTCTGTGGAACAGTACTTGCCGTCACAGGACTTCTGGATCAGTCTCAGCACCCAAAACAGACAAACAAACAAATCGGAAATGAACTGGGAATCTTTTTGCCTTCCAGCTGTCAAGGTATAGGTATCCTGCACTCCCTGCCTGATATAAACTCTTCCTAGGGGGACTTAACAGTTTCGAGCATTGTCCCTCTGGAAGCACCATGTGAGTCTTAGGTCTGGACTGACTGAGTAGAAAATTGAGTAGAAGCCAGCAGTTAACTTGGCTCCTTCCCTGAATCGTGGTGACTCGTGTCTTATGATGGTTACCAGGAGACCTTTAAGTTTTTAAGGAAATAACGCAAATAGGTCAAGTGGCCCTCGAATGACCAAAAGTCTCTCAAGGCGTCCTGGCCTTGAAGCGGGCAGAGAACTTCCCTTCCCCTCTCTTCCCTTCCCTTCCCTTCCCTTCCCTTCCCTTCCCTTCCCTTCCCTTCCCTTCCCTTCCCTTCCCTTCCCCTCTCTTCCCTTCCCCTCCTCAAGTGGTTGTTATTGTTGTTTGAGATAGGGTCTCATGTAGACCAGACTGGCCTCCTTCACTATGTAGCCAAAGCTGTCCTTGAAC
>REGO01000125.1:3969812-3980170 GCA_010120015.1 Rhombomys opimus
TCCCTTCCCTTCCCTTCCCTTCCCTTCCCTTCCCTTCCCTTCCCTTCCCTTCCCTTCCGTTCCCTGGAAGATTAATTAAGTCAATATACATAAAAAAATAACCAAAATACCTATTCTTTCCACCACTTGCTATCACAAAGAACAAATCACCATGTCCAGGGTTAACTCCCAAGAATGCCAAGTCCTCAAGCTTGCTTCCTCAGCTTCATCATCTCAGATGATGGCCTCTCTGCTGCTCAGGTTGCCACAAGAAAAACCAAAGCATACTTTATACTTCTCCTGTGCCTCTTCTCTAAGCTCACTAGCGATCTTACTGGCCATAAATTTTAAAGTATATTCAGAATTCAGCTCTTCTCATGACCTCTGCCAGGCCAGCCTAGCCAAAATGGCAAGCTTCAGTTCAGTGAGAGACTCTGACTCAAAAAAAAAAAAAAATGTGGATCACAGTTTCCATTCTATCGCTTCTGTTTGCATGCACATGAATGCACATGCTTGAACATGTGTCAAGTGCATACATAATACACACAAGAGGGGGAAACAACAGTTGGGTGTGTAGGTAGATAACTATAATCCAAGACTGAGGCAGGAGGATTCAGAGTTCAAAGCCAGCCTGGGATATATAAGAAGATCCTGTCAGAGAGAGACACACACAGAGAAGCATTCAGGGGATCAATGTGTCATATGCCATTTCACACTTACACTTCTGAACCGTAGAGATGGGTTCTAGCAAGAAGGGAGGAAATATGTGGTAAACAGGTAAACAAGCTGAGCAACAAATGGGCGTTTGGAAATCTCAATAGCTTTTCTAGACTTTAACACTTTCATTAAAATATCAAGCATTTCAAGTCATTTTTTTAAATTCAAAAGTCATGTTAACTCTTTTTTATTTATTTATTTATTTCTTATATATACCAGTGCTCTACCTACATATAACACCTGCACACTAGAAGAGGGCACCAAACCTTATAATAGATGGTTTTGAGCCACCATATGGTTGCTGGGAATTGAACTCAGGACCTTTGGAAGAGCAGCAAGAGCTCTTAACCTCTGAGCCATCATGTTGACTCTTTAAAAGTCAGCATAGGACAGCATGGTGGCGCACGCCTTTAATCCCAGCACTGAGGAGACAGAGGCTGGTGAATCTCTTGGAAATCAAGGCCAGCTGGTCTACATAGCAAGGTTAAGGCCAGCTAGAGCTACATAGTGAGATCTTGAATGTTAAGAAGTTCTCCAGAGTGTTAATATGATCTCTAAAGTAGTTGTTTATATTGCCATGTGTTACAAGAAAATTCAAGTTGCCTAATGCTTGGCAGCCAACATCCAGAAGGTAGGAGTTGGTAAAAAGGAATCAATTGCATCCAATGGCTTACAGGTCTAAAAAATGGAGGGGTTGTCTTCACTAAGCTCCATGTCGGGTTGCTCAGGGATACAGAGGTGTTCTATACAGGCTTTATACTCTGCCAGAGATGGGATCATGAGCCTGATCCGGGATCTGGAAGCTGTGAAGACTCAGGTGTCAGGACACTCTCTCCAAACTCTTCCCACTATAGGAAGCTCAGAGGGCGTCAACAACAAGCCTCGGGTTCCCCGGACCTCTGTGGTTACTCATCTCTGTTGTTTCCCTCCGCCCCAGGCCCTGGAAACTGCCCACCTCTTCCATCCTTCTGAGATACATACTCAAGCACTGGAATAAAACTTCCTGTAGACTCATTTCAGAAAAGGTCCCTGGTCCTCTTTCTTTCTTGCTTTCTTTTTTTTTTTTTTTTTTTTTTTTTTTCTTGCTTTCTTTTTTTTTTTTTTTTTTTTTTTTTTTCAAGACAAGGTTTCACTGTGTAGCCCTGTCTGTCCTGGAACTCACTCTATAGACCAAGTTGGCCTTGAACTCAAGGAGATCCACCAGCCTCTGAGTCTGAAGTGCTGGGATTAAAGATGCGTGCTACCACTGCCCAGCTCCTGGGCCTCTTTTGTGCAGAAATGTGGCCCCTATACAAACGGAATGTGGGAAATTTCAGCTAAAGTAAGGAGGCATAAACTATAATATTATTTTACAACTAGACAAGGAAAAGGGCCCAAGATCCCTTTATACCTTCAGATCTTCATAGAGCTAAGAGATAAACCAGAGGTTTGTAAGGCCCAACAATAGGAAACTGCATAGGAGTTCTGCAGAAAGGCAAAGACAGCTCATCCTGAAGACTCCTGCCCTTTATGTGTCCTAACCACCATATCATGACAAGGTAGAATCCTTTTAGACAAAGGAACCTCATAGAAAACAATGCCCCCACCAGACTGGCCTGTGGGCACACCTGTGGTGCATT
This sequence comes from Rhombomys opimus, assembly GCA_010120015.1. Taxonomy (NCBI): domain Eukaryota; kingdom Metazoa; phylum Chordata; class Mammalia; order Rodentia; family Muridae; genus Rhombomys; species Rhombomys opimus. Next base: position 3,972,128 of record REGO01000125.1, read on the forward strand.
TTCTTGATTGGCAATGAACCACGTCAATGCGGGAGGGGCCTGCTCACGTGGGCAGTGCCACCCCCCCCCCGATGGTGGTCCTGAGTGCTATAACAAGCTGAGCAAGCCACAAGAAGCATGCCGGTAAGCAGTGCTCTGCCAGGGTGGCTGCTTCAGTTCCTGCCTCCACATTCCTGCCTGACTTCCCTGAATGATGGACTGCACGCTGGCAGATGAAATAAACCCTTTCCTCCCCAAGCTGCTTTTGGTCATGGTATCACAGCAATAAAAATCCTAACTAAGATGCACCAAGAAATCTTGTGCCAATGATCTCTCTCCTCCACAATCCCCTGCCCCTTATGCCTTTTTCTAACTAATGCTTCTGGAAAGAAACAGCACCCTCTTCATGAGGAAGTGACAATGGGACAACGAACCACGATAATCCATTCCCCTTCTCTCTCTCTCTCTCTCTCTCTCTCTCTCTCTCTCTCTCTTTTCTTTTTTGTTGTTGTTTTCTGAAACAATTTCTTTTGTTTTGTTTTAAGACAGGGTTTTTCTGTGTAGCCTTGGCTGTCCTGGACCTGCTTTGTAGGCCAAGCTGGCCTTGAACCCATATCCACCTGCCTCTACTTTCCTGAGTGCTGGGATTAAAGGCAGGCACCGCCATACCCCGCTTACCTCCAGACTCCTGAGGGCTGGCGATACAGGCGTGTACCACTATGTCTGGCCCCTCCCCCCTTCTTGATGGAAGATTTGAGATTGGCTACAGAAATAATTCTCAGAGATTTTTCTACATGATTCTGACTTTTGAGTGCTCATAAAGGACTTCTCAGTCGTATTTTCACACCACTTCAATGCAGATGAGAAATCCCGTATCCAAGGTGCCAAACAAGTGTGGACAGCTCAACCACAAGTCATTAACCCAATTTTCTGATGAGGCAACAGCCTTTCCTGAGGCTAATTCCCAACTGCAACTATCAGGTCAATCAATAGGGACAATCATTGGGAACATAGGTCCAAATTATGAGTCAGTGTTTGTAAGAAGGAACAAAACAGTATGTTACCTAAGCAGAGAATTTACAAAGACTGACAGGGACCCAAAGTGGAGGAACTCCTGCGTTTCTCGGTGAGCGCCCAGATGCGGCTTTCGGAAAACCATCCTGGAATGCCTGAGGGGGGGTTGTTCCTAACCAGCCTCTGACATTCAAACAAAGCGTTAACGAGTGGACGGCCATGGGCCCCAGATTCCCCCCCTCCTCAGGGTGCTTAATAATAAAGATATAAAACAGGAGGGAAAGCAGAATGAGAAAGAGAAGAGACACGGCAGAGAAGAGGATGCATCCAACGCCAGGCATTGCTCTCGCTAACCCCGTCATCTACTCGGGGCTCTCCCTGGACAAGCGCTTCCAGCCTCTACTCTGGCCGAAACCGCCATCTTTCTCACTCTCCTCCTTTAACTGTTTCAAGATTTCCTCTCGCCGCTTGCTTTGTTGTTCCGAGAACTGGTGCTGTGTCACGCGGGCAATCAATCACTTGGCGCTACCTCCGTCCAGATGTTTCAACAGGGCTAGTGCTTTGACGATATAGAGATAGAAAAGCCCCAGGAACAACACGATTCCTACTGCAGAGTTTCTTGGGACTCTCACTGCCTTTCCTGGACGAAATAAGGGGCTTTAAAGTGACGAAGGTAATGCCATCCTGTTTTGGCTCAGTTTGGGGTGAGCTTCATTCTCAGCCCCTCTACTCCCCTCTCCACAACACTCACAGCTGCCTTGGCAACACGTTTGAGATTTCCATGGCCTTGACCATGGCGTTAACCAAAATAATTAGCAAGTCATGTCTAAAATAGCTATTTTTTCTGCCAAGAATGAATGTTTCAGAGGGTTACTCTGCCCCTCACCTCACTGCTGTATCTTGGGGGTTTTTCCTTTTAAGACCCTGTATTCCTGAGCTTGGGCACCAAGAGACTTTTGAAGGCTCAAGCCCGCTCTTGGTCTGGCCATCAGTAAAAAGAACTTGCAACTTTTTAAAATTGATTTAATTAGCATAGAAACTGTCTTGTGTGGATCACTACATTGGAGGCTGCAGAGAGATTCCTCCAGGTTCTGTGGGACTCAGCCTCACACCAGCCCTGCCAGAGAGGTAGTATTGGGGAGATGCCTCCAGCAAATGCTCCAGCACCCAACTCTTCTCACCGAGTCCCAAGAGGTCTGGAGTGACTGCAGAACTCCCAGGCAGTCTCCTACTGTTGGGGCCTTACAAACCTCTGGTTTATCTCTTAGCTCTATGAAGATCTGAAGGTATGGGCCCAAGATCCCATACCGCACGCTCCCAGTGCCAAAACAGAATCCTCTCACACTCTTAGGATGTGAGTCTGCATTTTGAATTCAGTTCTGGTTCTGGCTGAAGATTCCCAGTGGGAATCTTCTGGTTAAAGGGGAGATGTTGTCGTCTCTTCTCTTCCTTCTCCTTCTGGACAAGAGGGATGGATAGTCAAGGCCCTTTTCCTGCTTTAGGAAGAACATTTCTAACTAGAGCTTCTCCCCAGTCCTTCACACTAAGTTGGGACGCCAGCTGTGAGGAACCCTGTGCCCTGTTTTGCCTCTCATGAGAGATGGTTTCCTTTCTAAATGAGTTGGCTGGGCATTCGTTCATGTGTGAATGATTGAATGCGTTTCAGACAAGTTTGGCTCAGGGAATTGGTTAATTGATTTCTTGGTTTGGCTGCTGGGGTTTCTGTTTTGTCTCGTTGGCCTGGAAAGGGAGTTGTCTCATCCCCATCCCCTCAAAGGGAGCTGACGGATTGAAATTCTGCTTGGTTTTCCAGATTCTGCCAGTAGGTGGCAACCTCTGCCGTTTTTAGCTGTTTGTCTTCTGTTTGCAAAGAGTATCTCCTTTTCTGTCCAAGATGGGAAATCATCCAATCAAACCCCTGGCCCAGGGCTCTGCAGTGTGGGGTCATTCCCGGCCTTAAACGAACTCCCATTCCGGGCCTGCTTTACCTGGCAAGGACTAGGCAAGCTGTACTCCTGCCATGGGCGCAGGCCCAGCCCCATCCTGGGTGCAGCAACTCCTGCTGGCAGCTGGGAGCTGGGGAGGGGGCCGGCGGACTAGAAGGGGGAGCAGCGCTTTCAGCTCTGTACAGGGCCTGGGCTAGGCGGCCGTGGCACTTCCAAGTACTGGAAGGCAGAAGCAGGCAGTTGGCGGATGCTCCACCAACGGGGAGTCCAATGCTCCCTGTCAACAGACTCCCCGCCACCCACCTCTCCTACCTCTTCCAGATTTATCCCCTCCCCTGCAACTTGAGGCCAGTCCATCAGGCCCAACCCCATTCTGTCCACCTCCTCACCCTGCGCCTGTCCCTAGTTCACCCACTTCCCCTTCTGCATTCTACTCCTTGTCTCTTCCTCTGTGGCTGTTACTATGCCACCTGATAAAGATAGCCAGTGTCCCACCTGTTGCAAATTAGTATACTTCGCTCAGTCTCCTCCAACTAGACCATCAGGTCTACACAGACCTTAAGGATGCTTGCTGCTCTATTCCCCTGGTGCCAGCTACCCAGCCCATATTTACCTTTGAATGGACTGATTCAGTCAGCTAGCCTGGACACAACTACCTCAAGGGTTCAAATATTCCACTGCACTACACACACACACACACACACACACACACACACACACAAACAAAAACTTAACAGGATTCAGGACGCCACACCCTAGTTCATCTCTGCTCCAGCATGAGGACGATCGTCTATTGAAAGTCACAAAGGACTTGCTGCTCCAGGCATTTCACCGCTGAGAAGACTCACTCTGCCAAACAGCTTCTCCATACAAGCCCCCTCAAGGTGGGAGGACTCCAAACCAAGAAGCAGGCACAAGACTCCCAGGGGCAGCAGGGATAGTGCAGGCTCTGGATTCCTGAGTCAGATGACAGTGCAGACTCTATGCTGTCACTGTAAGAGACCAGCCTTTGAAGCAGACAGAAACAGATGACCACACTTCCTGGGAACTGACGCAGAATCGAACCTGAGCCCCAGCTTTAGCTACCAGATGTCACTAACCCAGTCTACCTTTTTATCCATGAGGCTTAGAGCACTGCAAAGGGCATTTTGTCTCAGACCTTAGCCAAGGCCTGTACCCTATCTGTCCAAGAGTCTGGACTCAGTGGCTGCCCCTTAGTCTTCCTGTTTGGGTGCCATAGCTGCAGCCACTATACAAGTATGAGAAGCTGACACGCTCACCCCAGCCAGAACCTGACTTTAACAGCACCCCCAAGCTGAGGAAAGCATTTGAAGAGGGACACATGGACAATTGTTTTAGTCACTGTTCTGTTGCTGTGAAGGGACACCATGGTGACCAAGGCAACTCTTATAAAAGGAAGCATTTCTTTTTTTTCTTTCTTTTTTTTTTTGTTCAACAATCCCAGTGTCTTTCTTTTCTTTAATTAAATTTTTATTTTTATATTAATGACAGTTTGTTCACTTTGTATCCCAGCTGTAGCCCCCTCCCTCACTCCCTCCCAATCCCACCCTTCCTCCCCCATCTCCTCCCATTCCCCTCTCCAAGTCCACTGACAGGGAGGTCCTCCTCCCCTTCCACCTGACCCTAGCTTATCAGGTCTTGAGCCTTGCTTATGGAAAGGTTAGACTAACCTTTCAGATGGTTAGTCTGTTCTCATCATCGGGGGGATCATGGTGGCAAAGGCAGGCATGGGGCTGGAGCAGCTGAGATCTACATCCTGATCCACAGGCAAGCAGGCAGAGAGTGAGAGAGAGAGGTCCTAATGTGGACTTCAAAGCCCACTACCAGTGACATGCCTCCTCCAACAAGGCCAACAAACCCTAATCTCACCCAAATGGTCTATTAATCCTAACTGATGACTAAGCATTGAAACATATGAGCCTTTGGGGGTCATTCTCATTCATTCCACCTCGGATGGCAATGTCAAATGCTCATACCACTCAATATTAGAATCTGTTTCAATCTCACATGTGTTGCGGTACAAAGTCTCAACCCTGTGACATTGATGTCTGATGGCAACCTGGAGGTCCCCCTTCACGACTGTGAGGACTTGCTAGGCATATCTCAGGCTGTCTGGGGCCAGACCTCCAGGACACTCTCATACCTAAGGCCTATTGACTGCTGAGGGAAAGAAAGAAAGAAAGAAAGAAAGAAAGAAAGAAAGAAAGAAAGAAAGAAAGAAAGAAAGAGGGAGGGAGGGAGGAAGGAAGGAAGGAAGGAAGGAAGGAAGGAAGGAAGGAAGGAAGGAAGGAAGGAACTGTTAAAAACAAAGAAAAGGAACCCTGTCGTTGACTATATTATTGGTCTGTTGTAAAGGATCTTCAGTCTCTCCAACAGGTCCAGACTGCAGTCCATCCTAGGGTTCAAGATGCCCTTCTGGTTCTCTCCTTGGCCCAGGGACCAAGTGTACATCAAGAAGTTTCAGAAAAAAAGACTTGACACATGCCTGGAAAGGACTTCACACTGTCATCCTGTCAACACTAGTTGTGATTAAGACTGATAGATATCTGCCTGAATTCACTCTTCCCTTGCCAAGCCTGTTCCAGACCAGGGCCAGAAATGGACTGTTTCACCTGGACCAGATCTACTCAGGCTAAGACTCTGTCACAATATGACTCCTGTTTGGATATATATATATATCCATTTTCTTCCTCTTACAATGCTCGTCTCACAGTTACTCATATCTCAGAGACTTGGTTTTCTTGCATCACCAGTCTCGCCTACTGTGTGACCTCAGGACATCTGTGTAATGATCCAGTTTTGGATGCTTGTCCGTGTACTCCCCGAGTGAATGCTTCCCCGGGACCAGAGAGGCCACCCTTACCCCTTGTGCTGCCCCAGCCGTGCAGGAGAACTGTTCCTCTCTCCATTCCAATGAAGTAAATTCCCTCTGAAAGTTAATCAAAGAATTGCCTCCATTTGGCTCATGATTCCCAGGACCCAGTATTTACTTATCCCATAGCCAAAATCCAGGACTTGAAAGTAACTAAAGAAATGGGAAAGTGAAATGCCTAAGTAACACCATCCTGTTCTGACGCCATTTTGTGTTTGCTTTTACAATTCCCTCCACCTCCTTCCCCATGCTATTCGTGTCTGCATGGGCAACACATTTGAGATTTCCACGGCCTTGCCTATGGTCCAGATGTGTTAACCAAAATAATTGGCAAGCTGTGTCTAAAATAACTACCACGTTCCACCAAGAATGAACATTTCAAGTTACTCTGACCCTCATCTAACTCTACTGTAGCTGTGTGGGTTCTGCCTATAAAAACTCTGTATCCCTGAACTTAGGCACCAGGAGATTTTTCCAGAGCTCAAGCCCACTCTTGGTCTAGCCATCAATAAAAAGGACTTAAAGCTTTTATTCAGCTTAATCGGAGTGGGTGTCAGTAACTACCTCACATTGGTCATTACAGCGTTTATGTAAATAAATCAGAAAGGTTCCAAGAGAACCGAAAGGGCTCGTTGGATTAGGCTGCAATTGCCAAATAGATATCCACTACAATCACTGGATAGGTGTCTTGGCTGTTGACAGTCTTCTTCCACTGGGGTACCTCTAGTCATTCTCCCTGATGTTTGGACTCCGTCTTATTTATCTAGCCTCTTACTTATTTACCCCTCTTCTATGATTTATCATCTCTAATTGAGTCCAATCTATTCTTCTTAGAACTATCTAACAAGGGATACATTTAGACACAGCTGGAGCACCCTGCTGAGCTGGAAGCCTGTGGTTTCTCCTCCCTTCATTCTCTGTCTATGTTCCTGACCACAGCCACTGCTAAAGACTTAGCTGGCAAGGAATGGGGGACCTTGTTGAAGGCTGTATGCAAAGAAGAGTTCTCAATCCCTTTTCCTTATAAGGCTCTAAAGCCCCTGTTCCTTGAGCACTCATGAGGCAGGAAGTCTGAGGAAATTACCAAGATTTCATTATGCATTCCCTTCCTTATTTCACATTAAATGAGACAAACTGTCCATCCTCGCTATCCAATCAGTAGGAAAATGAAGTATGGCCTCCTGGTTGTATTTCTGAATCTTTAAAATCACTGTCCACTGCAAAGCCCTGCACATTCATGGTTCTCACTGGATGGCAACCAGCCCCACTCATAACCTTCCTCTCGTTATGACCAGCCAAGAAAATGTCAAGAGAAAATTGTTCCCCTACACATGTCCTGAAACTTTAAATCAGTAATACTTGCTTAATTGGGCCTGGAAAGACAGCTTGGTAGTTAAGAACATTTGCCTGGGTTTGGGTCACAGACATTTGTAACTCCAGTTTCAGGAGACCATACACCCTCTCTGGCCTCCTCTGGCACTGCACACACAGAGTGTGTACATACATACAGGCAAGCACTCATACACATAAAATAGAAATAAATAAATAGTTAAAGTTATTTTTAAATAAATAAAAATTAGAAATTAAATTAAATTAATGAAATAAAAGTTAAAATTATGACCTACAGCATATTCATAAATATAAGATTGGTGAAAATCTCATACAAATTTGGAACATATATTAACGGGTGTATTTATGTATAAATATGTGTATGTAGGTCTAATGTGTGTCTTTGGACTTCTTAAAGCACTGAAAATCCCAAAGTGAGTTCCAGGGAAAGAAAAGAAAAGATTCAATTTTATCGTTACCAAGTGCATCAAAGGCTAACACGGCTAGCAAAGAGGAAGTCTGGCCAACGCCTCACTCCTCTGAGGCCACTTTAAACAGTGAAATCACCAACAAGCGGAAAGGTGTGAAAACACTGCGACCCTCATACGCAGAGCAGAAGCGCACTGCTGTGGGATGAGCTGGGGAAAGGCAGCTTACCCTGGTTGAGGTCACCAGGGAAGCTGCGCGCCTGTCGCATGGCTCCAGTTGCCACGAATCCCTCTCGTGTGGGTGAGTGATCAGGAATGTGTTGTGTGTGCCGAGTTGGGACTTGCAAGTAACTTTTATAATGTGTTTGAATTCCCAGATTCATCAACAGTGAAAAGCAGCTCTGGAGATGGATGGATTTTTTTTTTTTTTTTTTTTTTTTTTTTTTTTTTTTTT
>REGO01000125.1:3980315-4048678 GCA_010120015.1 Rhombomys opimus
TTTTTAAGAACTGTGGTTCCTGTGAAATAGGAAAATATGCTGTATCTGCTGCCTCTCTATGGCTAGAACACCATGAGCAAGGCAATTTGGAGCACAGCGTTTTTGTAGAAGGAAGGTTTACTTTGGGCTTACGGTTCCAGAGGGATAAGTGTCTGTCGCCGCTAGGCAAGAGGACCAGTGAGCCCCAAATGGGACTTCCCCACCAGGCCACAGGGGAGGGAGACGAACTCAGTCCTCATGCGAATAGATGAGCTGGGGTGTCCGGGTAGGGGCTCCTCCACTCTGAGGAATAGCAAAAGGGAAGGCAGGAGGGAGGGTGGGACTGGGAGGAGAGGAGTAAGGGGCCTATGACTGAGATATAAATTAGATTAATTAATAAAAAGAAAAGAAAGTACAGCTATAAAATACCCACCCAGCCTCTGCAGCCAAAGCTTTAGGCTATTCTCACCACCTACATGAGATTTCATGGAGAAGTTTTTATTCTTTGGGATTCCAATTACACTCTTAAATGGGAGACTCTGAAATTATTTCTCAGGCTGTTTTTTAATTTGTATGTTTTTTGAGATTATAATTACATCAGTTCCCCCTTTCCCTTTTCTCCCTCCAACTTATCCTATGAAACCCTACCCCTTGCTCTCTTTCAGACTCATGGCTTTTTTGTCTTTAAGTGTGTGTGTGTGTTTCTAATTTTATAAATATAATCTGCTCAGTCACTGTAATGTCCCTTGTATGAATATGTTTCCAGGGCGACGATTTGGCATTAGATAACCACTCAGGGTCTTCATAAAGTTTCATACCACAGTTCCTGCTGATGAGACAATAGATTTAATTTTTTTACCTTAAAAAAAAGTTTATCTGCTTTGATTCCACACACGTCTGTATCACATGAGTTTCCGGTACCTTCAGAGTGGGCATCTGATCTCCTCCAACTGGAGTAACGGATGGTTGTAAGCTGACATGTGGGTACTGGGAACGGAACAAAAGCCCTCTGGAAAAGCAGCCAGTACTCTTAACTGCTGAGCCAGCTCTCCAGCCCCAGTACAATAAAGTTGTTTTTTGTTTGTTTGTTTGTTTGTTTGTTTGCTTGTTTGAGACCATTCTGGGATCATTCGACAAAACAATAGATGAGTGTTGTAGTAAGAAGCGAGGTTTTCTTAAAAACCCAGTTATGTTAGGACTACGTTTTTGCTTTAGCTCCAGGTGTGAGACATGGGGCTGCTTCGCATCGCCCACAGCCCCTAACTATGACTTGTCTCATGCTCTAGGAGGAGCAGGATTTCGCCAGCTGAAAGTAATTTATGTTTGGAATTCTGGGGACTCTTGAGAGGGTACAGAAAACGCCAGAGCCCCAAGAGAAGTGGCACCAGCTGCTCCCCGTACTTCTGCCCCTGCTGCTGCTGCTGGTGGTTCCTGCCGCTGCTTTCACTGATTGCTGATTGCTTTTTCTGTTTGATGGATTGCTGGTTGCTGGTTGGAGATACCCTGATTATGAAAATTGGACTCTCCCCGGGGAAGTCCCTAATCAACAGGAAGCAGTCAAAAGCGATCTACACCCCCCTTTTCTCTCTAATCTTCTTTCTTTCCTGGGTGTTAGGAGGAATTGGGGTGGAGAAGGGTGATAGGAAAAAGAACCCAATAAAGTAACCAAAAAGTGCAGGCACGGGGACTGATTGGATTTCCAATTGGAACCTGCATGAATATGGAGATGGTTAGGAAGCCTCACTGGTCCCTGAGGGTAGAATGTCCTCTTGATTTTTTTTTTTTTTTTTTTGCCAGAATTTATACCCGCCATCCATTTCATAGGAAATGTGAATATCAAGTGATGGAATTGTCCAGTGTTATAAGACTCTCTAGGACAGACACCACTTTGTGAATGGTACCGAGGGCTTTGCGATCTGATTGCTGTCATTAGCTAGCTGTAAGACCTGTGTAAATGTTATCAGAAAAATCACAGATCCAAAGGCCTCTCGCAACTGAGATTTTTCTTACATAAGTTAAACTTATTAAAATTGCTTATAATTATAATGTCCTATTGATCCTCTTTCTCATGGCCATGATAGAAGATAAATAACAGCAGGGGATGCCTCAGACCAGAGCACCCCAAGTTACAGTGCCAGCTAGGCACTGTTGCAGTTCTCAGCTAAACCAGCAAATCCCTATGAAGGTAGACACTGATGACAAGGACGATTCTTAGCAGAGACCGTTGGGACGTTTAATGTTCCAGTAGGAGAGAGAAAGGGAGTTTTATTACCTTACCACAAACATCCATTTTTCCATTGTCCAAGAGCCCAAGAGCCAAGGGAATATTTCCTCTGTGATCTGAGCCATCTATTTGTAATAGAGAGCAGGAGAAGGCCTAGCTTGCAGCAGACACATTAGGGCTTATTAAAACCAAGTTGCTAAGGGTATCTTGACTGATTGGGGTATAGAGTCAGACGTTTCCACATTTCTAACTAGCACTGACAATACACGAGCCACAGGTCCAGCTTCCCTAGGGAGGTTGGGAGGTGTTCTCACAAGCTCCGTAAGTCATCGGGTGTATCTCATGGCGTGACATTTGAAGTACAAGAAACCTTTTTCCTCTTGAAGCTCATTTGGCTGCTGCATGCCACGAAAAGGGCGCTTACAAGCTAGCACTTTCAGGCCTTGTGTAGTACTCTGCAACAAGTGGCCCACTTCCAAGTTAATCTTAGAGCATGGTCTCTGCCACTCCACGAGTACCAGCGGCACAGAAACTGCCACAGTAGGGGCCATGAGAAATGCAGACATCTAAATGGACTGACTGTGACTCACAGCATGTGGTACTCTGAGGACATCATAGCTGAGAGTCCAAACAGGGTGGCATTTGCCAGAAGGAACCATGGAGAGTTTTGTGGTGTGGATTTTTCTCCTCTCGAGGTTTGCACTTTATTACTTGGTGGTTAGTACTTTTCAAGGTGTTATAAATCATTCATTTAGCATCAATGGTATGACATTGCCTCTCTAAGAATAAAAAAGAGAGAGTGAGGTAGTGTTTTAAGCCAACGAAAGTATAGGATTCTAGTGGAGTGGGAGCCTAAAGTGATAGGGAGAGGGACAGGGAGAGGACTACAGACCATGCCTGTGCACCTGAAGTCGGAGATGAGGTTGCGGATCTAGAAGGCAAACTATGAAAGACTGCAAATCCCAGCAACTAAGAGAGCAGAGCTCCCTTCTAACTTGTCTCTCCTTGCTTTCCTCCTCATAGTTGGCATTTGGCTGTATAGAGATGCATGCTGATCCCTCCAGTTTTTTGTAATAAATAGAAGAATGAGTGTGTGACATTCAAACTGTGATACAACTTCATATTTGATACGTATTTATTTTGTTGCTAAGGTGGAAGGAGGAGTATCTTAAAGCTTCAGCGGGAGATCGAGGTAAAACTCCCTATGCTTGGGGCTGGAGGCATGGATCAGTGTTTAAGAGCACTCACTGCTCTTCTCGAAGATCCAGGTTTTATTGCCAGCTCCCACAGAGTGGTTCACAACTGCCTCTAACTCTAGTTCCAGTTTATCCAAAGATCTCTTCTGGCCTCTCAGGGTACCAGCTCCCACACGGTACACAGACATATATGCAGGCAAAACATGTGCGCACATAACAAATAAAATAAAAAATGTAAAGGTGCCTATGTCATGTTATTGTAAAGAAAAATGTAAATGTGGCCTTCATGAATAATGATAGTTTGACTTTCAGTCTTACTCAACTGTGAGTATATTTTATTCTAAAGACATAGTACAACAAAAAGACCACACTGTGACCTTTTGATACAGTAAATGATCCTTCAATTGCTTTCAATTCAAACTCTGGGATGCTATATCAATACATCTCCTTTTTTTTTTTTTTTAATTTAAGGAGTTGTCTGAGGCGATTGTGGCAGCGCCTCCTCGCTGCTGCTAGTGATTAGGCCGACATAGGTGCTCTGAGCTAGGCTTCTCACACCTGACATCAAAAACAAAAACGTGCTTTGTTCAATTATTTATACAGCGCGGGCTGGCTCAGTGGAACTGACAGCATAGCAACATTGGGAGAAAGTTGGAGGTCTGTGTAGAACCTTGGAAAGCTCACTTGTGTTTTGTAGTTAACCACTCAAAACTTTGACTAGCTCCCTCCGAGTCCTCAGGCCAGAGCTCCCGCTCCACTTTCTGCGAATACACATTAGATCCACATCCATCGCGCCGCCTAACACTGCATGGCGCGAGATTTAAGCTCCGCCGCAAAGTTAAAAGGAGAAAAACCTCAGTTTGACTGTGGCATTTGGAGGTGGGGCTTTTGGGAAATGACTAGATTAGAGGAGGCCATTAGGGTAGTGCTCTGCCACAACCACTACTGTGATTTCTTCTGAAGAGGTTGAAAGACAGAACACACATGCACGCATGCACGCACGCATACACACACGTGAATACACACACCTCCTCTCCCTTGGCGCTGTGACGCTTCTGCCACCTGTACCAAAAAGAACATCACCACCAAGAAGGCCCTCAACCCTAACCCTGTGAACGCTGTAATATCAGGTTTCAGCTATTTCATTAGAGCAACGCCAAACGGGCTCTCGGAGAGTTGATAACTTGTCCAAACCACGGTGGACATCAGACCCTAGGCAGAGCTTATTGAAAGCCGCCTACGGGGCCATCCCGCTTGCCCGCACTGCATTGTGCGTGCATGTCTAACAGCTTCTGCATCACTCCAGATGGCCTCATACATTTAGCATCTCCAATCATTTCATATTCTCTGCTCTAGCAGCTTGATTCTCTCCTGAGTTCCCTGCGCCACCAAGTAGAAGTACTTAAGCGGGTAAATGGAAATGTGGGTGTTTATTGATCATGGACAACCGTTTCTCGTACTCAGGCTTGAGTCATAGAATTTCAAGCCCCCGGGATTGTCATGAACTAGACCACCCCCAGAGCTTTCAAAATGAAACATTGTTCTAGAGCAGTGGTTCTCAGCCTTCCCAACACTTGAGCTTCCACCCTTTGCTACAGGCCCTAATGCTCCTCATTGTTCTAGAGCAGTGGTTCTCAGCCTTCCTAGCTTGCAACCCTTTGATACAGCTCCTCACGTTTGCTGACCCCAACCATAACATTACTGTCATTGCTAGTTCGTAACTGGAATTTCGCTACTGTTACGAATCATAGTGCAGGATATCTGATATGCAACTCCTGCCTTTGATCCTCTAAAAGAGTTGAAACCCACAGACTGAGAACCGCTGTTCTACGGGCTTTTAAATCTTGCAAAACTTTACTGGTCACAACACTTGGCCTGTTTCACAGTAAAATGTCTTTTTTATGTGAGCTTTGCCCAGGAAAAGGGCATCCTTTCTAACTCCGATAATTAACTTGATCATAATCAGGAGCATTTGTTAAATATACTTTTGTGTCTAATAAAATACCAGAAGAAATACCAAACAAGTGAAAACCAGCGTTGAAATCAAGAGCCTAAACAGGCAGCCACGAAAGTTCCTGGTTTCACGGCTGAAGAGAGGGACATTTTCCTGGACCCATCATGCATTTCCCCTCTCCACAAACTACTTGAATATTTATTTTAACCTGCCAGTCAGCCTTTCCCTCTGCCCTGGTACTGGTATACAGCATTAGGCCTTGAGCATTGTAGATAATAGTTCTGTCACTGGCTTATATGCCTGGGGATCAGCCTTTTAAAATACCAAGAGGGCACGGTTATACTGATTCAAAAAACTGAAAAACATCAGATTCCGTGTCTTTTTGGACAGTTCAAGAACTGTGAATGCTATAGCTCACCAGAACACCAGCTGTTGCCAACCATGGTTCAAGAACCACTTGAAGGGGCTCTAGAGCAATGGCTCAGCAGTCAAGAGCACTGGCTACTCTTCCAGAGGACCCCGGTTCAAGTCCCAGCACACACCTATAACTCCAGCCTCAGAAGAACCAACACTCTTCTCTGGCTCTCTCTCAGGCACTAGGCACATACATGGTGTACAAACATACATGAGGACAAAACACCCACACCTAGTAAATAGTTCTTTAATTAACAAGCCTGTCCATGTGTCGATCCCACTTTCCTAGACTGCATTGCAGCCTAGATCGCAGAAGGCTGCCCCTGCGGAAGCCTGGCAGGTGTGCTTCAACAAGCCTGCACAGTCATATTGATCTCTCCTCTCCTTGCGCCTTAAGATTCTCTACGTGAACAGCTTGTTTTCCCTTGTTCGGTACAGCCAAGTGGAAGCATCATTTTAAAAGTCGTTTTGAGGCAGCTTGAAGATGACTCAGTAGATAAAGGGCTCCTTGCACAAGCTTGAGAACCTGAGTCCCAGAACCTCGTCAAGTAGGAAGCGATATCACACGAGCTAGGAGGCTGGTTAGTCTGGCAAACTGCATCAAAGAGACCCTGTCTAAACAACGTGGAAGGTGAGGGCCGAGGCCTGAGAGCTCCATACCTACTGAACAGATGCACAACTAACGCACACACTTAGTTTTTAGAAAGAATCACTGGCATACATAAATGTGTGACCTTTTTTGTCTGGCTGACTCTCAGAGGGAGCAAGCAACTGAGGACCTCGGGTGCTGTGAATCACAGCTCTCCAAGATCCACAGTTCTTGGCATGCGTTATCTGACTGCTGGGTTTTCCATCCAGGAAGCGATATGGTGAAGAGACCAGGTGAGACTGTAGAAACGCAATCACATGATTTATACTTTCATTGCCTGCTGATTCCTGCCTGATCCTCCTTTGCCCTGCCCAGCAGCTGCAGCAGTCACAACCTCTAAAGAGTTAGTGGCTAACGGCTGTTCACCCTCACCTCCGAGGTCCGGACACTAACCCGCTGCGGACTTGGCATCAGTGGAGTTCATTAAACGCTTGTTGGATTGAGTTGCAGAGGCCACCCTGCCTAAACGATGAGAATGCTTGGCTCCCCCTCCTGAAAATTCTAACCTAACTGGCCTTGAGTGTGACTCTGCATCTGTGTTTCGGTTTTTCAGTTGGATCTGTGGTCTCCACAAAACTCACTTCTTACTACAGGGGGATTAGTGGGTCATTAATATCTGCAAGGTATTGAAGAAAGATTAGCATCTTGTTTGTTTGTTTGTCCAAGACAGGGTCTCGCTATGTGGCCCTGGCTATCCTGGTATTCACAGAGATCTGCCTGACTGTGCCTCCTGAAAGCTGATTTTAAAGGCATGCACCACTATGGTCCTTAATAGAAAATTCTTCTCATGTATTCCAAAACCAAAGCTCAGAGTAGAGGTGGATTGCAGAGCCAAATAGACACAATTGTCACTTCCTCATCAAACTTGTCAGTGACTTTGCAATGCTCCTAAGATCAGATCCAAAATCTGTAGCATAGCCTATCATGCCTTGGCATGACCCAGCCTGGCCTTCCAGCCTCAGCTTCCTTGTAGACTTCCTGCTGGCTGCCAGCCCTTCTTCATGTCCAACCCTCCTAGCAGCTGTCTCCCTCTTCCTGAAATATGGCCTTTCCTCGGCTTCACTCTCACTCATGCCTCCCTCTGCCTTGCCAAGCCCTACATTCTGTGGGAGTCCAGCGTGGTACGTCACTTCATCATAGAAGAGTGTTTTCCTGGACCCTTAAAACTGGACATTGTGAGCTGGGCGTGGTGGCTCACTCCTGTAATCCAGCATTTGGGGAGACACAAGCAGGTAGAACTCTGTGAGTTCAAGGCCAGCCTGGTCTACAGAGGGAGTCCAGGACAGCCAGGGCTACCCAGAGAAACCCTGTCTTGAAAAACCAAAAAAACAAAACAAACAAGCAAACCTGGAGACTGTATGTCTCCTCTGCAGGGAGCAGAGTGCTCTTCACGGCCACCATCCATTATTTATTTGGTTGTCTAAAGTCTTTCCATCCAGGAATGAAATTGGATCTGTCTTGCTCACCAAATCATTGTCTGTCTTCAGGCATATTGTTTAACCTCCCCAGGCTGCAGGTTTCTAAGTAATAAATTTATATATAATTAATCACCCAGGCATAGTGACACACACCTTTAACTTCCACACTTAGGAAGCAGAAGCACACAAATCTCTGTCAGTTCAAGGCCAACCTGGGATACATCGAGGTCCAAGTCAGGTAGAGCTACATAATGAGACTCTGTCTCAAAAATAAATAAAAACAATAAAAAAAGGAAAGTAAACTAGGACCTCTCTGAAACTGCTATTAGGAATCAAATGAAGGCTGGGCGTGACAGCACACACCTTTAATCTCAGCACTTGGGGGGCAGAGGCAGGTGGATCTCTGTGAACTGAAGACCAACCTGATCAACACACCGAGTTCCAGGACAGCCAGGGCTACGTAGAGAGACCTGTGTCAAAACAAATGAATAGATAATACAATATAATATGATAATTCATGCAAAAGTCAATCAAAACTTAAGAAAACTCTTAAGGCAGTTACCATGAAGAGGTCTGAAACTTAGATGAGGTCCCAGATGACTTCTTAAGGTTCCTTCCAAACTTCATCTCACAAATGTATGAAGGCATAAAGCTTTGGAATCTAGAAATTAAATAAGTAATAGATTACTTCCTGAATGCAAAAATTTGCAAGAAATGGGGGGGGGGAGATAGGAGACAGGAAAGCAAAATATAAAAATACCAACTTTATAATGAACAAAACTGATAGGATTAGGTGGCTTTCGACATGAGGGCAGCGGCTTACCGCTGCTCCTCTGCAAATGAGTTCGTCTCAGTTCACACTGCCAGGGCTTCTGCAGTGGGAAATGTAGAAGAATCTTGAGCATAGGCAGACCCTGAAGACAAATCCAGAAAGTGCATAGCCACGCCACTATGCCAATCGGAAAGCTGTTACCCCTCCTTCGAGCAGGAGAAGTCCTGACGTACCTTTTCTTTCTGAAGGAGTTGGGGAGCGGTCCATTCCTCTAGAAAGACGAGCAGGGGAAATAAGCACTGGCCTCCTCACGGCACAGTTCTAGTGTCAGAAAAATGGCATCTTTCCAAGATAATTGTGATTTTTTTTCTTTGAAAAACATTGCTTCAGGGTGTCCTGTGGGTGCGAGTCTGTTAATGCTGTACAAGGAGTCTGCTGAAAGACTTGCTTCATCTTTTAATCCAGATGGCGTCTAGACGAAGCAATGGCCTGAACACACAGACCTGAGTCTCCTCCTGAAACTGAGTGCCAAGCCTAGTCTGGCTTCCCAGACTAACCACCCTCCTCTTGCCTCTTCTTCCGGAGAGTCCCTAATGCATGTAAGTCCTGTGGTCTGAATGCTCGTATTCCTTTGTATGGGGGGTGCAATTATGTCATTAGGACAGAGCCCTCGTGAAAGGCCTTCATGCCTTTCAAACAGGCTTGAGGGAGACTGCTCACGCTTCCACCAAATGAGAATCCAAGAAGACAGATGGCTGTGGACCAGGAAATGGCCCTGGACCTCCCAGTATTCAGATCAGTGAGAAGCAACTTCCTGTGTATCAGCCACTTGGCCTATTTGTTACTGCAGCCTGAACAGACTAAACCAGTAAGTGTGTGATTTTTGTTGTGTGTGTGTCTGTGTATGCATGTGTATACATATATGTATACGTGTGTATATATATTTATACATAAATATGAATGAAGGCATATAGATTTGGAATTTAGAAATTAAATAACAACTCTTTTTTGCATGCCAAAATTTGCAACAAATTAGAGGCGAAAGCAAAAGAGATAGGAGACAGAAAAGCAAATATCAAAATATTAATTTTATAACCAACAAAACAGAAAGTTGCTTCTTATAGTAAAGATATCTGCAAGATGCTACCTTTCTAAGATAATTGTAATTTTTCCTTGAAAACAGATATATGGGGGTGTGGGGGGCGTGGACACCAAAGAAATTTATCCAAATTCTTACTTTTTTTGTAACTTTGAACATATTATCTCTTTGTGCCTTGATGTCCTTATCTGCAAAATAAGAACAATAATAATAATAACACCTACCTCACAAGGCTTTAATATAGTCCTTTCAGACAACTTGGAACAGTTCCTTGATTAGAGTGAGTTCTATAAGTTTTAGCGACTATCATTCAATTTGAAGACCACTGTCTTTATTCTGGAATTGACTCCACCCTTATTACTTAAATGTCCTCATGAGATGATGTCAAGAGTTTATAATATATTTAAATAGTTAAATAGTTAGATACACTTAAAATCTTTTACATTTATTATTTATTTCTGTGTACGTGTACACAGGAACCTACATGTTTAGAGACCAGAGGACAACTTGCAAGAATTTGTTCTTTCCCTACATAAGTCCTCCAGGACAGAACTCAGGTGGTCAGGCTTGGACGCAAGTGCCTTTACCCTTTGAGCCATCTCTCTGGCTCAATAAACGTATTTTCAAATTTGTTTACTTGGCGGAATTAAAATATGGCCACCTAATATCCAAGTTTTAGTTTTTTAACTTAACAGACTCATAAATACAAAAAGCTAGAGAGCACTGTGCCTTCCCACTATGCTAGAAGAGGAGACAACATAAATAAATGGCAATTAAATAATTTTAAAATATCAACAACTCTCCACCCTTTTGTATATGTAACTCTCCAGCCTTTTGTGTATGTTGCCTCCACTGCCAACCTTCCACCAGTGTTTCATGAAGGGATTTGCCTAGGAGTCTGGAAATCTCTGCAAAATTATCCATAGGTTTAGTTTCTGTCAATGAACAATTAATTATTCTCTTTATTTTCTTTTACTTGGTGGCATACATTGTTGGATTTATAATAAAGATTACTTGACAATGATACTGTCTGGGTGGCAGCAATTCTAATATTCTTTGTCACTTCACCATCAGTCGACACCTAACTGAACAAGCTGTTTATAGACAACTGACTAAAAGACAGTGGAAGATGCAGTGTGGAACTGAACGTCACCTGATCACTAATGATAGTAAAACTATTATTCTGAAGTGATTTGAACCTTAAGGAAGTGAGAGCCCATCTGCGCAAGAACACCAAGAAGTCCTACGAGTCTCATGAAGATGACCTTGAAGTGCCCAGAACACTGCTTCAGAAACCCACCCCATGTATGCTGCAGCCTTGCACACTGAAACCGTGGCTAACTGTGGGCCAGACCCCACTGACATGGGGTGAAATGAAATGAAAATAAAGACTTTTGTTTCAAGCAGATCCATGAAGGAAGTTTTGTATCTTTAAGCTAACTGAGCTCATCCGGTACGATCCTCCAAGCCAGCTCTGTGTGCCCTGCTCCTTTCAGTGAGCAGAGGAATGATGCCAAGGCTGCAGTCCCTTGTCTGACCCTTGATCTGCCTCTCCTGACAACACTGCTGGAGAATACCAGACAGAGAGGTGAGGAGATGCCTACTGCTGGGTGTGACAAGTGACAGCTCCGATCAGCATTTACCCCTACTTGGCAACAGTGATGCAATCTAAGACAGGCTCTGTGGGAGAGGTTGACAATCACAAACCATCCTGAGCTCTTCTTCCAAATCCAGGTAGACGACTGTTTATGTTACTTATTATCACCAGAAAAGCAACAGCCAACTGCAGATCACCAGAATTTGGTCTCTTCTACTGAAATAAAAGCAATCACTATTGATCAGGAGATGCAAATTCATTTTGTGTGTGTGTGTGTGTGTGTGTGTGTGTGTGTGTGTACAAGCTTATGGAAACCAGTGGACAAATTCTAATATTATTCCTTGGAAGCCATTAACATTTTAAAAAGTTTTTATTTTATGTGTATGGGTGTTTTGCCTACATGTGTGCCTGTGCATCATATGCCTATAGAGACCAGAAGAAGACACCAGATACCCCTGGATCTGGAATTACAGACTGTTGTGAGCCATAGGATGAGAATCAACCCGGGACCTTTGGAAGAGCAGCAAATGAGCCATCTCTTAGTCACTGAGCCATCTCTCCAGCTCCTACGTTGTTTTTGTTTTTGTTTTAAGAGTGTCATTGTGATCTGGGGCATGTTAGCCTCCTGCCCAGTCCCTCAGCACTCCAACTCTTCAGGGCTGGGATTACCAGCACGTGCCGCCACTTCTGGCTTTTTCAAAACATGAGCTCTGGGCACCAAACTCAGGCCTGTGGGCTCATACAACAGGCACTTCACAAACCTATCTATGTCCCCAGTCCATAGGCGTGCTGTCTTAAAGTATTACAATAACCTTCTGTGATGATCTCCATTACACAGCTAAAGAAAGGAAAACTGAAAGGGCCTTGCTTTGTGCCAGAACACACAGCCCATCCCTCCACACAGCAGCCGGGGTTCCTGCTCAGTTCTGGCTGGCTCTACAGTGTAAGCCCTGGCAGCTGGTAGTTTGTGTGCCAGTCTGTCCTGCATCTCTCTGCAAGAGAGAGGTGTGTTTGTGAGGCGAGTCTTTATAATTAAACTTAATTCTGGGGTGTTCCCACCCCATCCACATTTTTAAGTTCCTTGACTGGTTTTCAGTTTCTATCACTCTTCCAAACCTAAAGCCACAGCTTTGCAATCATTTGTTTCAGGGCATCTGTTTTCCTCTTCTCTGGAACTGGCCCATCTCAACCTTCTTTTTACCTCAGAAAGTTTCTCAAGCAAGCTTTGGTAAGCATCAGCCAACAATCCCTCTGGCTTATAACAAGCATTTTATCCTGAAGTGTGTTCCCTGGGTTCACCACCTAAAGAACTGGAGGCACAGAAACATGCTCTTTCCTTTAGTTAGCTACCCATGGCAGGCAGGCTACTGCCAAGAGGAAAAGAAGTTTCTGTACAGACACAGCTAGTAATCAAAATAATAGTATTGGTATCTTTTGTCAATGAATAAAAGTAAGTACAGAAAATTAGAATATAGATGTTGGTTTAATGTTCTTTTGAAATGTATACACCTTACCCTTGTTCATTCAAATGCTGAGTTCTCTCCCCCACTCTCTGGTTTCAATCCGGACATTGAATTGTGATACTTATTCTAAGCAGCACCTGTCTCAACTTTGTGTAAACATCCAAAATAAAACAACCAGCCACAATGTTGAGCAATAGAGAAGAAGCAGTAGGCAGGAGAGGGAAGGAGCCAGAGGACAGGAAAAGAGTGGGAGGCAAAAGGGCAGGGGCAGAGCTAAGAGAACAGAGGCAGGAGAAAGGAGATCTTGGACCGACGTGGAGAGATGGACTGGACCTAAGATTTCACAAAAAGCAAGTAGAATGGGTGAATCTAAATGTTAGGAAACTATGGGGGCTTGGAGGTTTAGGATGCAGTAACTATTGCCCAGCATTGTGCTCCAGGTTAATTAAGTAAATCCCAGTCTC
Source organism: Rhombomys opimus (assembly GCA_010120015.1). Taxonomy (NCBI): domain Eukaryota; kingdom Metazoa; phylum Chordata; class Mammalia; order Rodentia; family Muridae; genus Rhombomys; species Rhombomys opimus. The sequence continues at coordinate 3,993,545 of REGO01000125.1, forward strand.
CGTGTGATTTGGTTATACAGCTGTTTAGGATTAACAGCAGCTTTACCAGAAGATATAACAATAGTAAATATTAATCATCACCTACAACATATAGATTTTAATATTTTTGTTGGGTTCTCCTGACTACCATAACCCTAGTTAGTGCTAACCCTTGTTCTGGATAACCCTAAAGTTTGGTACTCACATCTGAATATCTAGCTGAGATCAAAAACAGTCAAGAACCTGCAAGGCTGCTGCCAAAGCCCAGGGATGCCAAGTCCTCCAGCCTGAGATACAAGCGTAATGAAGCTCTCCAGACTGCCCTAGAAGCACTGAATGAGGTAGAATGTTTAGGCCAGGCAGGATGGTGGGCGCTGAGACAACTGTTCGTGTGGAGAGCCTGGCATTGGTTCCCAGCACACCATTTATAGGCAGCTCACAACTGCCTGGAACCCCAGTTCCCTCAATACCCTCTGGCCTCCTTGGCTATATGTACACACGTGATGCACATTAACTCATGCAGCTTCACAGTATACATAAACTCATGCAGCCCTGCACACAGACATGCAAATTTAAGTAGTGAGTAAATCATTAGAAGTGGAAGAACCTGTATAGATATATGACAGGGATTTTCCAAGAACAATAAAGAAACCTCTGTTTTCATCATGTCTTCAGGAACTTCTAACTATTCTGGCTCACTCTCTCTCTGTCTCTCTCTGTCTCTGTCTCTCTCCCTCTGTGTGTGTGTGTGTGTGTGTGTGTGTGTGTCAGGTTGGCCATGTACCTAAAACTCATCAAGTAAGCAAGGTTGCCTGGCCAACGACTGAGCTCCCAGGCTCTGCCTGTCCCTGCCTCCCCTCCACTGGTATTACAAATACCTCCCTCCCCGATGGGTTCTGAGGCTCCAGCTCAGGTCCCGGTGCTAGCGAGGAAAGCGTTTACCCATGAGCATCTCCCAGCCTCGCTTAGCCCATAGTACACATCAGGCACACATGAACGGGGAACATCTTTTCTGTTTCCCTGGTTTTTAACCTAGCCACGGGGAAACCCTCAGTGCCCTCTTAGTTCTCTCTGAACTCCCAGGTAGGCCAGGTGTCCTCTCAGTGCTGTCCTCTGTGTAGCCTCCGGCGGCCTCGTTGGCACTCCCACTCCCATCTTACACCCCAACCTGACTTCTGACCTCAGGGCTGCTTCCTCTCAGAGTTATCCTTTCCTTAAGTGATTTGTTCCAGCATTTCAAAAGAAAGAAAAGCACACCTATGGTTGCTCCAACGGAGAAAAAGATAAAATTTTTTCTGCCCCAATTATTGTAAATTCCATCCACAATGACCCATTCATTTATTTTAAATGCACACTTATAAATTCTGGGGTTTTTTTAATCCTTATAAGACAGTGAAATTTATTATGATTGAATTTATCTGAATTTTTTTCTCATGGCAAAAGAGATCAAGATAATGAAATATTTCTGAAGGAAAAAGAAAGAAAAAGACAGAGACAAAATGGGAATTATAAAAGCATAAGACAGCATTACCATTTCCTAATTCTGATATTAATGTGCACATGCACTGGAGTTTTGAAAACAATGTCCTACCGTAACTACATCTTTAGAATAACAAAGCCAACATTTGTTAGCTGTTTGTCTTACACCCAAAACAGGAACTAGATGGCTCACTAATATTGGCGTTAGGAGAATCTTATTTTGAAACATCACTCCGCGGTCCCTCCCCTTCTTCCCATCCTCCCCTCCCTTAATCATAACCCTGGTTCTTAGTACCACCTGACGCTACTCTGAGCCTCACAGCCAGGGTACTTTCTATTCACTGGCTAGAGGTAGAGTTTGGGGAACCTGCTAGGTGCTTCAGTACCCCCACCTGTCCCCCACTTCCCCCCTTCCCAATCGCCCCCACCCACAACTCAGCCAGGGGTAGGAGAAACAGAAATAGCTACATTACGCTTCCCATTGCTTAGAAGGCTGAGGTTTACCTCAGTTTCTCTGCCCCTGTGGCACTCAGCAAGGCTCCAGGTCTACCCGAGGTGGGGCTAGCAGGCTTGGAGAGACTCTAAGACTCGGGCTGCAAGATGTAATACTGACCCATGACAGATCAGAGCAGGACGCTGACCATCAGGACAGGTTTGCTAGGATGGAGAGATGAGGATGATGGAAGCAGATTCTCCCACATCCCACCTCCATCCTGGTCCCTCCACACACGGCCCTGAGATGAATTTCTAATTAATGGCCAGGGTGGTTAGAAGAGCAAAAAAGGAGGAGGAATGCTACTCACGTAATGTTGCCAGAAAGGTATACCCATTATATCGGTTAACAAAATCAAGTCGCAAGCTCACCACATAGACGCATATTTTTAAGAAACAGGAAGTCAGGGCATGTAGCATACGTAGCGACAAAGCGAGGGTGCTCCCAGCATGTCCGCTTTGTGGAGTTTGCTCTTGGTCAAGAAGCCTGTCCCTGGGACTCCACTGCCCAAACGGAGGCACCCAACCCCTGCTCCAGCAAATTAGCTGGGATTATATTCCAGTTAGCAAGCATTACAATACAGTGCTTTCAGAAGCCAGTTCTGAAAATTCCTTGGCAAGAACCCTGAAGTCAGCGGAAGCCAGCCAGGCCTCCCCACTCCGGGGTGGGGGGTGGCGGGCACCGGCACCACTACTACAAGTATGCGATGGAGAGATGGGGAAGATTGAGGTTTGCAGCGCTGCCTGTTCTGAGGAGACAGGCAGAACTGGAGACACAGTGGTGGTGAGGACCAGGCTGATGTGCGTGACCTGTGCTCCGTCTGAGGCCCTGGTCTGCGCTGCCTCCAAGGGCCTTGTCTGGGTCCGCGGTCGTAGGGCAGCCGGGACTGTGTCTGTGGTCTGTGCTGTCACCATAGAGCATGTGGGAGCCCCATGAGCCATGCTCCCGCAGACTGTAAAGAAGCTACTTTCTTAGTGACGTCCATGATTGCAGATGCATAGTTGAGAGAGACATGGAAGGCTTCTGTGATAACCCCTACCCCCTATGGCCCCCCGAGGCCCCCCAAAAGTAGCAGCCTGAACAGGAAGCCATCGAAGAAAAAAGAGCTCTTAAAAATTTGATAAGAAGCCAGGTGAGGTGGCACACACCTTTAATCCCAGAACTCGGGAGGCCCAAGCAAACAGATCTTTGTGAGTTCGAGGCTAGCCTGGTCTACAAAGTGAGTTCCAGGACAGCCAGAGAGTATATAGGTAATACAAATCGGACTTTTATTTTTCTTTTAATTTTTTTTTCTGGGGGAGGTCACAAGGGCGCAGGGGCAGACATAGAAGGACTGGGAAATGAGTGGGACCAAGGTGCATAATGTGAAATTCCCAAAGAATCAATAAAAATATTATTTTGGAAAAAGAAAAAGAACACTGAAGCAAAGGAAGGGCTCAAGGCAGGAAGAGTAGATCAGATAATAGAAAACACTAAAATAAGAGAAGAGTGGAAAAATTAGAGAAATATCATCCAGAGAGCTAATGTGTAAAGTCATGCAGACAGGCTATAGTCACTCACTCTCTCTGCCTCCTCCAGGCCATTTATCCTGCTTTTTCAACAGCCCTACCTCCCTCCAGTGATCTGCATAACCGGCTGATGTCATTAGCAGTATACTGGACACTCTCAATCTGCAGAAGTGCCAAAAAGCACTTTGGGGAATACAATCATGGAAACTCACAGCTAAAATGACGTCAGTGTTAAGTCTCAAACGTGGGACACGTGGCTGAGGTACCTGTTTAGCATAACAAAGTGGACCTGACCCCCAGGTTCTCCCAGCATCCCCCAGTCCCTGCCTGTTACAGGGTATGACTGACGCACCCTGCCCCTTACACTGAACTCTGCGGTCCAGTACTCACGTAAGAGGCTCTTCCCTACATAATCCAGACATTTTGGTTACCCTCCTCTTTCAGACCTTTGGCCTCCTGGCTGCTGCTTTCCCCCTCCACTCGCTCCTTCTCCTCCCCTCTCCCAACATGGCCCAGCTCAGCAGGGTCATGTCCACTCTGGACTTTCCCAGATATCTGTGCCTATGTCTGTGCTCTTCCACAGATCTGTGATAAACCTTCCGCCATACCTACAGCAGTCATGTCCTCTCCTTTTTATTTTATTTTATTTTTCACTCAATTAGCTCAGTTTCCTCAGATTCCAGATGAGAGAAATTAGTCCGTAAGCCAGGTAGTGGCAAAGCCCAGTCTAGAGAGCAGGCTTCTTAACTTCCTGCCTTCTCCTTATTCCACTCCAATTGCTTGCGCTGCTGTGGGCTACACATTTCCAAACACGTGCTCTCCCTAATCGCCAAACATTCCATCCAGACTAGTGTTCTTCCTTCCAGAGCTGTAAAGGTCACTGCTAAGGTCAGCTGTGTCGGTAAGGCTCAAAGAACCTTCAGTAAGAAAGATGAAATTGCTGTCACCCGGATATTTGTTGTGCACACCCTGGTGCTCTGGGAGAGGTCTACAAGATACCTTCACGCCACAGCAACAAGGGTGCGTTTAACCCTTATCTCTAATTAATATTTACTTGTATAATAAATACATTTTATGCAATATATTTATATTTTATAATAAATACATATTTATATTTTTAACTAGTTTATTCATCACTTGAGCCTAGTTGACAGCGTGGACTGACAGTGGGCCTTTGTTGGGGAAAGGGGAACCGTCATTACACCACTGTGTCCTGAGTGAGCTCTGAGGAGCATGATAGAAACACTGTAAGTAAACACGAGAAATGTGTGCAGGGAGAGTGAAATTTCACTTAAGTCCTTGGCAGTTAGACTAGAATTACTGTCTAGTTATTTATTTGAAAGGAGGAAATATAATTGTGCACTTAGCGAAAGACAGCTCCTGAGAAAGAGGCAGTATTTTTAAGATGATACATCAGAAAACTTTTTGTCCTTGAAGTAATGCCAAACACTGAACTTAAGAAAGCCCCATTTTTTTCAGGCAACAAGAGGAGAAAATAAAAAACAAAACATTTTTCTTAATACCTGGCCAATCTAAGGAGGCTGGCAAAATTGTTCTTTACATTTCATGGGCAATGAAAAGGGGGAAGAAAACTTTTTAAAAATGGATGTTTGTCTTTGGGCAGAGTTCAGGGAATCATATGAAAGAAGAGAGAGTTAGTAAGACCTGGAGAAAACAGGAGCTCCACAAGGACCAAATATATCCGGACACAGGGGCCTGTCTGAGACTGATTCTCCAACCAGGGACCATGCATGGATGGAACCTAGACCCCCTGCTCAGACATAGCCCATGGCAGCTCATTATCCAAGTGGCTATCCTAGTAAGGGGAACAGGACTGTGTCTGGCATGAACTCTGTGGCTAGCTCTTTGACCTCCCTAGCCCCCTGTGGGAGGAGCAGCCTAGCTAGGCCACAGAAGAGGACATTGCAGCCCCTCCTGGTAAGATGATGAGCTAGGGTCAGATGGAAGGGGAGGAGGACCTCCCCTATCAGTGGACTTAGAGAGGGGCAAGGAGCAGATGAGGGAGGGAGAGATGGTGGGATTGGGAGGCGATGAGGGAGGGGGCTACAGCTGGGACACAAAGTGAATAAACTATAATATAAAAAATAAATTACTTAATTAAAAAAGTGGATGTTTGTTATAAATCTTGAAGCTGATGCCCACTGGTATTTGTAGAAAGGTGAATTTCTTTTTAAAGGTTTTGTTTTGTTTTTTGTATTTAATGTGTGTATGTTTCTATGTGAGTGTCCATGGAGGCCGGAAGAGGACATAGGATTCCCTGGAACTGGAGTTACAGGTGGTTGTGAGGCACCTACCTGACCTGACCTGAGTGATGACCCGCAAGAACAGCAAGCACTCTTAACCACTGGGCCGTCCTTCCAGACCGAGCTTCTTTAAGAAGACATTTCTATTGAGTTTAAAACCTGAGGGATTGATGTTCTTCTGTGACACAACCTTATATACGATAGCAGGGAACAGGTGCATCTCTTGGCAGGCAGCAAGCTCCAGTAACAGGCAGGAGGGTGGATGGAAGAGGTCTTTAACAGCATATGTACCCTGGCTGTTTCTGGAAGGTTTCCTTCACCGTCATGATTATGCTCAGCAATCTCATCTGCTTTGATCCGTTCCAGGTCCCACAGGCTAATCTTCCTTCAAAAACACAGGCTAAGGTGATGGCTCAGTGGTTAGAGTGTGGCTGACTGGAATTCATGGAAATTGCCAGGCCGGCATGGCGGCTGGCCTGCGTTAATCCCTGCCGCTGACGGTAGAGACAGGGGGTGCCCACAGCAGGCTGCTAAGTATATCCCGAAGCTCTGGGAGACACGCTGCCTCAGGGAGTCAGGTGGAAGAGCAACAGCCGATGACTGTGGCCATCAGTCACTGGCGTCCACGTACATGCACGAACACGCATGTGCAAATGAGCACCGTGGCAAAAGAAAAGGACCGACCCCTGTGTTAACGTTACTGAACTATTAAATACCTTCCTGTGTCTTCACAGTCTAAATAAACTATTGTTGAATGTGGCACTCCAGGTTCTGTGTGATTGAGAGCAAGCAAATATTGCTCCATTTATTTGGTTATGGCTAACGTGCCGGGAGAACATTTTTCGATCCACTCTTCTAATAATTTTTAAGTTTTTATTTCCTCTTTTGCTAATTTTCTATTTCTAACTTCTGTCTAGTTTTCTAATGGAAACGTAGTTATAAAGGTTTGTTGGTAAGATTATCTTATGAATGATCTTAGAAAGTCAAAAGTACACAGCAAGAGTTTGTCTTCCACACAGCTCAAGCCGAGGCTCTCTTGTGGGACTAGAGAGATGGCTCCGTGGGCAAAGGCACTTGCTTCTCAGCCTGAACCCACATAGTAGAGAGAAAACAGACTCCTTAAAGTTGTCCTCTGATCTCCAAATGCGTGCTGCGATGCGTATGTGCTCACACACAGCACAAACACACACACTGAATGAATAAATGAACACATGCAAAAATCATTTTTAAACAATTGGGAGAGGGATGACTTGCTTGCCACAAAATCCTGGTAATCTGGTTTTGACTGCCAGAACCCGTGTCAGAGCAGTAGGAGAAATCAACCCCTGAGAGTTTGTTCATGCCCGTCTGCTCATGATCTACCCGAGCTCCCTCAATATATATAAAGTTCCTAAAACTCTTCACAATTTTCTCAGTTTCTGTCTTTTCTATTTTCTACCTGATTCACATGCACCTACGTAGCATTTTCTGTCTCGGGGCCACCCTCTGTGTTCAGAGAACATGTGTTCTAGAACTTCTCAAGGGTACCCAAATCCATGGATGCTCAAGTCCCTTATAAAAGATGGCAAAGATCAGAAGACCTGGCATACCTGTGCCCTCAACCAACCTTGGATCCAAGTAATTGAAAAACAAATGTGTTATGCTGAACATGTACAATCTTTTAAAATAATTTCTTTACTTTTATTTTATGCGCATTAATGTGAAGGTGTCAGATCCCTTGGAACTGGAATTACAGACAATAGGGAGCTGCCATTGCAGGTGTTGGGAATTGAACTGGGGTCCTTTGGAAGAGCAGACAGTACTCTTAACCACTGAGCCATCTCTCCGGCCCCCATGTAAGTCTCCTGTCATCATTATTTTCTAATTAATGCAACCATCAATATGGCATTTACATTATAATAGGAATATGGGAAGCTTTGGTTAGTTTATATGAAACACTATACCCTATTATATTGGGGTCTTGAGTTTTGATATCCAAGATAGAGAGACCTTGAAATCAGTCTTTCATGTATACTAAGAGATGTCTTCACTTACAGCCTATATTCACCAATTTGTGTTAAACGGCCTCTGAATTTACTCCCTGAACTCACCACAATATAAATTTATGTATAAATTAATACAATATAAATTTATGTAAATTGCTGATACACCATGTTGGTTAGGGAATAAGGACAAGGAAAATAATCTTTGCTCAGTGCCAAGCAATTGTTTTCCCATTTTCTATTGATGGTCGGTTGGATGCAGACCTCACAGAGATAGAGACCTGACCGTATTATACTGACACAGATTAGTATAGAGCATTCAGGCCTGTCATGCCTTTGGCCATCTGACAAGCCTTTGGAAGTTCATAGATTAATGACAAAGTCTTCTCTCTTCCAAATGGCAGATCTTCCTTGAGAGCAAAGGAGCCTTCAAAGAGCCTGAACCATAAGGTGTTTGAAGCCTGGATGAGCTACAAATGAGGAAGTTGTCATTTCAGTCATTTCATTACTATGCCAGGTGATGAAGATGGAAAGTGTAAAAAGCATGTTCTTGGAGGAAAGCACAAAGACGCCTGACCCTGTTGGGGCATTAACTTGACCACAGGTGAGAGTTGTGCTGATGTGACCTCATATTGCTCTGTGCTCCCTGGGCCCAAGCTTTATCTCTGAGTCCCTCTGTGTTAGGTACTTGGAAGGAGGAGTATTGGGAGAAGAAAGGTCCTTGTGCCCACAGATCACAAAGGAAACCAAGAATGTTAAGTACACAGGGTTGTGTTTTCAAAAGAAAAAATGTGTAACCTGTTCTTCCTCCCAGAAGGCTGGGGCTTGGAGGTGATTAGTTGATTAATAGTCTGGTTATCTGAGTTATCTGAAGGGCCAAGCCATATCAAGCTCCCACAACCAGGACCAGAGATGGCTAATAGCCCAAATGACCCCTTCACTATCTTTATGACCAAGACCACACCAACTCCTTTCCAAGGCCCTTTTGTTACTACATAGAGCCTATCTCTAGAAATTCCATGTACTTTGAGTTTAATTTTGATGTAATTATGCCTCCTTGTGCACCAGGGATTGTATTCTACCAGGTAACATTTTTCCAAGTTGTTCTGTGTTTCAATATGTTGGCAATTATCCAAGTGGCATCAGACTCCAGAAGTTCGATCCAGCCAGGATGACTAAGTCAGGCTGAATCAAGTCTTCCTTCTGGCCTCTTTTTGGCAGTTTCACTGCCATCCATGATGTTTTCAGAAATTCCTCCACAAGACAGGGGAGCAGAAGAAACTGGAAGGAAAATGAGAAAGCAGAGTTGCTTCTGGGGACTAGAGACTGAAGTGACAGTTGAAGACAAGTTTTGTGACTGGGCTGGAGGCAGAGCCAGGTGCTCTGAGCTCTAGGGGAAAGTGTGACTCAGACATGGTAAAGAGCTGCCCTCTCTCTTCCTTGTTCAGCCCAGCACTGTTTTGGTATCTGGATAGTGAAGACATCAGAAATCAGAAGACTCTGGGTAATGTCATCAGAAATATCGTGAATGGGACAGCATGAGCAATGCAATTGTAAAGCTTCTTCAACCTGGCTGGTATTCAGGAAGGGCACAACATTAATCAGGGTTCTCTGGAAACACAGAACTGATATATATGACATGACAGGCATGCAGGTGGGCATGATGTTGCAAAACTAGACTCAAAAGAACAAAGTTAGCATGACCTCATGTTTGCTTAGTAAAAAAGCCCAAGCATTCCAGTTGCACACATGTAAGACTATACATCTGAGGACAATGTTCTTACCAACCTGTGCTGTGACTATGTTAAGCCAAGAAGGAAGTAAGTGACCTAAAAAAGAAATATTTTAAAGTATATTGAACTTCATAGTATCATAGTATCATACCCTCAACAATCAAAATATTTACTGTGCTGACTGTTCTTGGTTGTCAACTTGACTACATCTAGAATTAAGTAAATCCCAAGTGGCTATGAATATCTGTGAGGGATTTTTTTTTCCTTTTTCTTTTTTTTTTAACATATTTGCCTAGCATATTTTTAAAGACTTATTTATTTTATGTATATGAGTACTCTGTTTTCATGCACACCAGAAGGGCAATCAGATTCTGTTGCAGATGGTTGTGAGCCACCATGTGGTTGCTGGGAATTGAACTCAGGACCTCTGGAAGGATAGCCAGTGTTCTTAAATGCTGAGTCATCTCTCTAGCCTGGGGATTTTTTTTTCTTTTATTAAATCATTTGAAGTGGGAAAAGCTACTTTTAATCCAGATCTTTTGATGTGAAGATCCACCTTTAATCTGGGCCACATTTTCTGGGGGAAGCATATATAAGAAGGACATAAAGAAAGGAAGCTTTTGCTCTTTGCCTGCTTGCTCTCAATCTCACTGGCAAGTCCATTCCTTCACTGGCATTAAGGCCTACTTCTTCAGGATTCTTGGACTTTCCATTGGTAAACAAGCAATGTTGGACTAGCTGGACCACAGCGTATAAGTCATGCTAATAAATCCCCGAAAGAAAGAAAAAAAGAAAGAAAGAAAGAAAGAAAGAAAGAAAGAAAGAAAGAAAGAAAGAGAGAAAGAGAGAGAGAGGGGGAGAAAGGAAGGAAGGAAGGAAGGAAGGAAGGAAGGAAGGAAGAGAGAGAGAGAGAGAAAGAAAGAAAGAAAGAAAGAAAGAAAGAAAGAAAGAAAGAAAGAAAGAAAAATAATTTTATAAGTTTATATAGCAGGATTTTCTGGACCCTCCAGCAGTTTAAATATTAAAGCTATTCCTATTTGTAACAGCCTTTATTCCTAGTGATAAGATTACTCCTACTCTCAGCTATTCTGAAGGCACCCTGGCTATCTTACCATGACCTACCATGAGGCCAGCTCTACCTCTTTGCCCCTGTCCACTTCTGTTCCTTCAGTGAACCTTCCCACTTTCGATTCTTCTCCCAGAGGCTCTCTTTCTGTGGAAGTTCTGCCTTCCCCTCTCTGTCTCAGAAATGGGCCATCAGCTCTTTATTAAACCAGTCAGCATGTGAGGGGGAAGAATGTAATAATACCAAAATTCAGCCAGGGCTCAACTCTGCAGGAACAGAATTAACAGAGACATACCTCCACATTGTGCACAAAAGATTACCCCATTTAGTTTTGTTCCCCTAGAGATGCTGACTAAATCAGTTGTTTACGTAGAATGAGCCTCTGTTGGAACCACAGAGAATGGTGATGACGTCATTACAGGTGCTTATATTCAGTGATTTAGACCAGCGTGGTCACGTGTTGACCATGACAGGAGCTATGAAAGTCCTTCCCATAGAATGGGCTTAAGAAAGGTTCTACCTCTGGTCACTGCTGTAAACTGTCTAATCTCACTATTTACATACATGTGGTGTAATCATCTCAGCATAGCAAATGTATCATAACTTCATAGGTTGTTCAAAGCACATTGGGCACCTGCAGCTTCTACATGACTGATACTTCCCTGGCTTATGCCTTCTGACGGTCTCTACCCGCTCTTTGTTACTTTCTAATTGCTGTGGTAAGGCCGAGGGGACTTACAAGCGTTCACGTGGAGCTTCTGGTTTCAAAGGGCAAGAGTCCATTCCATACAGCAGGCAAGTAAGTGGTGGTGCAGTAAGAGGGGGGAGGGGAGGGGAACGGGAGAGGAAGGGAGGGGAGGGAAAAGGAGACAGCAAGGGAAGGGGAAGGGGAGAAGAGGGGAGGGGAGGGGGAATGGCACAAGATTTGGAAACCTCAAAGCCTGTCCAGTGACACAACTCCTTCAACGAGGCCACACTTCATAACCCTTTCCAAAAAGTTCCACTGGGAACCAAGTATTCAAATTGAAGAGCCAATGGAAGCTGTTCTCTTTCAAGTCGCCATGCTTAGACACCTGGGTAGGATTCTATGGCCTGATGTCCCCATATGTCTCCTATAGATGTTTTGGGAATCCCTCTAATGCTATAAACATACCCATCAGGGCCTTTCTCGTGGCTTCTTTTACATGATACAATTTATATTTAATTGTCCACCTTTCTTCCCAAAACCCTCTAAATTCTGCAAGAACCTGGTTGTCATTGTCCCTAATAACATACTCGGCCTACCTATAGTACCATGTAATATACGTTTGTTCATTCAAGTTGATCTTTGGTCAGTCTTCCTAATAGCTCATAACTGTTGAGACTGAAGTCATTTCAATTGTCTCTCATTTCGTAATCACAAAGTATTATTAGGTCATTGTAGTGACTGGAAGATGCCAGAGAGAATAAAGTTCTATGTTGGCTAGTTTGATGTCACCTTGACACCAGCTAAAGTCATCAGAGAGGAGGGATCCTCCACTGAGGAAATGCGTCTATAAAACTGGGGTGTAGACAAGCCTTTGGGGCATTTTCTTAATCAGTGATTGATGGGGGGAGCCTACCCTGCCCTACTTTGGGTGGGGGCACTCCTGGTCTGATGGTCCTGGGTTCTATAGGAAAGCAAACTAAGCAAGCCATGAGGAGCAAGCCAGTAAACAGCACCCCTCCATGGTTCTGAATCAGCTCCTGCCTCCAGGTTCCAGCCTTGTGTGAGTTCCAGTCCTGACTTCATTCAGTGACGAACAGTGGTGTGGAAGTGTAATTAAATAAACCCTCTCCTCCCCAACTGGCTTCTGGGCATGGTGTTTTATTCCAGCAATAGTAATCCTAACCAGGACTGAAATTGGTACCAGGAGAGTAGGGTATTTCTGTGACAGACCTCACCAGGTTGTTTTTGGGAGGATTGTGGAAGGACTTTGGAGCTTTGGGCTTGGAAAGCCATTGAGTGTTCAATGCTTGTTGAGCCATTCTATGGGAACTTGGAAGATAAAACTGTCAAGAAAAAAGCATACGAAAGGGGGTTTGGTTTTGTTAAGTTCCAGAGTGAAGTTTGAGAGGCACTCAAAGACTCTTTTGTGGCCATTGCATATTGTGAGTTAAGAATCTGTGGTTTATGGTTCTGGTCAGCTGGAGCTGAAGAATTGGTGGTCATTAACAAGGTACCACAACTACTAAAGTGAAACCTTTGCTTTGCTGGGATGATCAATGCTGGTTGTCTGGAGCTGAGAAATAAACTGTGATGAAGAAGAGAGCAACATCGTTGAGGTGAAATCTCAAGTGTTTCCCGACAGTCAACACGTAGAAGCTGTGTTCCAGAGTGGCCAAAGTTGTACCTCATGTTGGCAGCTCAACGTGGCAGTGTAACTCACAAAACCAGATCGTACTGGGTTTGAAGGCATGAAGGGGTTATGGAAAGCAGATGAGGCTTGGCACAATGAAGAGAGCCCAGTAGAAGCTATTGGTGAGAGTGCAGAGCAGCTACAGCAGGAGACCCCCGTATTTTGTAAATGTCAGGACTATGGGATGACTGCCAAGCACAGCAGCCGCCATGGAGCACAACCACCCTGGGCTTAGAAAACAATCTGTGTGCTGCAGAGGGTGGCGCTGGGTGAGTGACCCGAGCCACTCGGAGGAGCCCGGAAGATCATGAATGAATCACAGATGTTGGACATTGAGTTATTTACACTGTTAGGGTATAGTTTTGCTTTGTTCAGATTGTGACTGTGCCCTGGTTCTTCCATCTTGAAGTAAGGAAGAATTTGGTTTATTTTTTATTTTACAGGAGTCCACAGTTGAAGAACTTTGAAATTTTAAAGAGATTTTAGATTTTAAAAGAGACTTAGGATTTTTTAAGAGATTGAATTCTAAAGTCTTGTAAAGACTGTGGGACTTTTTAAGTTTGTGAAATGTTTTACATTATGACGGTTCTATTAATGTTCAATCTTAGGGATAAACAAGGAAGGAAAAGTTATAGCTTAACAGTGATGTACTTGTGTGACAAGATGACAAGGAGTCAGTTGTGCTGGCTGAGTTTATGTCAACTTCATAAACTAGTGTAAACCAAATAAACCCTTTCCTTCCCAGGCTGCTTTTGGTCATGATGTTTCAGCACAGCAATAATAACCCCAAGTAAGACATTCTATTTGCATATTTTTCCTGCTTAATAATTATGATAAGTTCCATAATTTTACCTCTCCGATTTAGACTTACTAAGTTATCATATCAGAAATCTTTAAGAAAGTTTGATTTACCTTACTAACATTTGTTTTGATATAATGGAGTTTTCATAATATTTGAGAAAGATCATAAATTTGTGTGTTCCAAAGAATCTGTACGTCCCCTAAGGAATATTTCTAAGCACACTAATAAGTGTGCTAAAGTTTCATTCCCAAAACCCCATGGGTATGGACTCTGGCACCAAGAAGTTCCATAGCATTAAATAGGGAAGAGTGCAGAGTTGCAGCAAGGACTCCCTGTGAGCTGAGCTTCATGTCTGTGGCCTCTCCAAAAAGCAGGAACAAAAAATAACTTGTGATTAGCTCTAGAGAGAGAGAGAGAGAAAGTTATGGGTGTTTGCCGGCCCCTCCAGGACGAAGAGGTTGCGTGCCTTCCCCTGACCTCCATGGGGATTGGCCAAGAGTTCTAAGAAGAAGATTTTGCAACTAAGAAATCACAAGGCTTGAGTGAAATGAAAACAAACAAGGCACTTTAGATGCTCTACTCAGTAGAACTTCAGACAAAGGAAAACCAAGGGCGAAAAAGGAAACATTTTGCAATATTGGAAAGTCTTCCTTTGCATAATGTGCCTGCTGGCAACTAAGACGAACAGTACCGGAGTCACTACCAAGCTTTCCTGTACAGTAGCTCACTTTGTATTAAATAATAGCCACCTCTACAAAGAAAGACAAGTATTGTCATTCCCAGGCACTGGCTGATAAATCTCTGTTCTCAGATCACATGGCCACTCTTTGGTGGACCCCGAACTGAACTCAGGTCTGTCTGCAATATACATGCGATTTCCATGACATCTGTCAATAATAATTTTATTCATATATGTTTATTCTTTATGTTAACATGGTCACACAGAAAGACTTCTTCAAAAAAAGAAACCTTTAGAGCAGACAGGATTAAATCATATTTTCAAATCTTATTATTTTCCATTCAGTTTTACTTATTTGGAAAGCTATTCAAGGGCTGGAGAGATGGCTCAATGGTTAAGAGCACTGTCTGTTCTTACAAAGGTCATGAGTTCAATTCCCAGCAACCACACAGTAGCTCACAACCATCTATAATGTGAACTGATTCCCCCTTCTGGCAGGTGTAAATGCAGATAGAACACTCATATACATAAAATAAATAAATCTTTAAAAAAAGAAAAGAAAAGCTACTCAAATGTCATATAAGTGTATGTTTGTCACATAAGCTTCAAAATTTGAAACCTAAAGTCGACCTTTACTTACTCCCCAATTTCCAGAATAAATATGTGTGTACTTTTGGAGATTATTCTTTCAGAATTTTACAATGATTTACATATGAAAAGAAATGTGTAGGAATGCACTTAAATATGTATATAAGTTTACATATATACTGTGTATTTGTTTTAGGGTAAAATGAAATCATAGATTACCGTTTTGTGGCTTGCCATTCTCAGTTTCTGAGCCAGGAAGTCCATCCTTTTTAACTGTTAATTTGGGGATAACTGTATCTACATTCTTACTACAATATAGTTTTCAATGTCTTCTGGTTATGTTTTCAGAAGAGACAAGCCACTTCAAATAATGTTGTATACTACTTCCTATGTCTGTCTGTCTCTATCTATCTATCTGACTATCTATTTATCTATCGGAATATATATATATATGTTTATATACATGGCTTAGAAAGGGTAGTCTCTCTCTCTCTCTCTCCCCTCCCCAGTGTTGCAAAGAAAAATAGGTGATTACTCTGAAAACTTACAGATAGAAATATCCAAAACAAAGTATCTAAAATTTCAAAGAAAAAAGGTATTAATCCCCCTTGCAAAATAATGCTGTGTTTCTTTGTTGATACATTAAACTACTGTCAATAATTATTTTATGTTATGGAACTTATGAATCATGTCATTAATATACTTGAAAACTCAAAGCCAAACTGTAGCCAATGTCTATTTGTGAATACATAAGACTTCATTTAGTAACAAGATGGGTGAATGAATGCAAGCTGCTTTTTCTGACCTCCCCGGGCAAAAGCTACCTTTGTTTTCAGAAGGTTTGCTCTGTGGAGTGAACCTAACCTATATAAATCTCCTTTCCACTTTATTCCACTCTGTACATCTGTATTCACAGCATTTCCATCAGAGTATTCTCGTTTAAACATATAAAAGTTCCCGAAGCAAAAACTCACCGAGTACCTAGCATGTTCAACAAGGCAGTTTAAACACCTGGTTATTGCAAATGTACAGCCACTGTTCATAAGCGGTTGAATGTGTCCCCTCCCTCCCTTACCAAAAGAAAAAAATCATATTCACCTGGAAACTCAGCATGTTACTTTATCTGGGAAGAGTCTTGTAGATGGAATCCCTTAGGATGATGTCATATTAGAAGTCCTGAGCCCCATGACTATGGTCCTTGTGAGAAGAGAGACTGAGTAAGATGGCTCAGTAGCTAATGGTAGTTGCTGCCAACCTTTTGACCCAACTTCCATCCCCAGGACTCACATGATGAAAGGAGAAAAACTAACTCTCACAACTTGTCCTGTGACCTTCACATGTGCTGTGGTACATCCATGCCCCACTCCCACCTACACACAAAATGAAAACATTTTAAAGTGTTTTAATGAACAGCATAGACAGGGGCCATGTGAGAGCAGAGGCAGAGCCTGGGATAACGCAACTATAAACGACGCAGCACAAACTATAGCTATAGTGTGGCACCACCAGAAGCTAGACAGGACACAGAACAGTTTCCAGAGGAGCCAACCCCGAAGGCACCTTCATTTGAGATATCTACTCCCGGGAACCATGAGGAAAACAGACCACGTTCCAAGTCAGGCAGTTTGCAGAAATTCCTAATAGCAGCCTCCCAAATGGATAGACTGTCCTCTACATTCTTATTCAAATTGTCTCAAGAAGATTTGTGATTTATGGTTTCCAACCTTATGCAACAGTTTCCATGTTTGTTTTTTCTCACAGAAACTCACATCAAGGCTTACTTCTTCAATGCAATGCAACCTTGACTCCTCACAATGAGGAGTCAGTGGTGGGATCTTTAAGCAGTAACCATGAAGCAACTGCCTTAGTTTCCAGCTCACCGTTAACCTAGAGCAAGAGAGCAAGCCAAATACCTCTAGACACATGGTCCCTCCAGAAGGACTCGGTTCCCTCTCCATGATCTGAAGACGGCACCAGAAGCCAAGCAAATCCTGGCATCATGCTGCTGACTCCCCTTTTTTAGAAGTCTGGGTTAAAATAAACTTCTTTCTGTGGAAATTATTTGTTCCTGGACACTAAGTTCTACAAACAGAAATGATGGAGATGGCTACGCAGAGGTCTGAGTGAGCAGAGTGTGTGAGTCCCAACCTGGGGAGAGTAACCCTGCCAACGCCCCTGGAGAACTGTTGGTACCAGATGATGAAGAATTAGTTTGGGTTTGAAGTTCTAGCCTTAAAGATGAAGACGGGCTATGTTTCGAATGTAGGGCCAGTTATCTTCCATTTCCTATATTTAAAATGCAGGTTATTGGAGCTTTAAACTTTCAAAGAGCTCTGCATTTTTATCCCCTCCTATAGCTTACCTGTGTCTCTATAGTGCTATTCAGAAACCAATAGAAGAAATATGGCCTCATAGGTTTGTAAGTCTAGTCTATTTTGTTGAGGTTGAAACCTTAGGATTTTAAATGTTGACATACAGATAAATGTAATTCCTAAAGCAATGGTTATAAAGACAGCAACTGTGCTCTGCAATGTAAAATCTCAGCAAATGACGCAGGGTGTCCCCCAGACATCCCATTGGAGTGAAGGATCTGTTCACTGCTCATTGAAAATCAGAATGAAATACACAGGTTCAATCTCTCTCCACACAGTGTTACGATGGCCGATGGTCTTGTCAAAGGCTCGTGAGTCACATATTGAACACTTTATTAATCATTTACATCTGGGCTGAGATACTGATAGGGCAAGACTATGCCAAATTTTCCTTCTCTGTATTAAAAAGAAAAGCCAATGAGTGTTTTGTAGGTGCCTCATGCTATACAGACATCAAAAATTGTATTATTTTGTATTTCTGCAATTAAATATATCTTCAATACAATTGGTCTTTATTTGTGGAAAGATCGCTTTTCTGTTGTTTTATGGGGTTTGAAGTATTTTTGTGGGGTTTACAGTTTTGTGGATGTTCCTTTAAACAAATTTGAGAGTAAGTGTATTTCAGAATTTTACATTTATTTCATATATATATTGTATGTATGTATGTATGTAATGACTAGGATGAATGGCTTTATTCATGATGTAACCCGTGTCACCTGGGCTACGGTTTGTCTTCTCTGTTGCTCTGTCTTTCGAGAAGAATGGCTCTGTGTAAACCACCGCTATCCTCACCTCACAGTCGCGTTCCTCCTAAGAATTAAAAAGGAACAACTATGTTTGGCTGCTTTCAACTTGAGCATTGTAAAAGTTTATTACATTTTCATTTATGTGTGTGCACATGCGCACAGAAGGCTTTAGAGGGCATGGGATCCCTTGGAGTTGGAGTTCCAGGTAGGTGTGAGCCATCGTGTAGGTGCCGGGAATCAAACTCCAGTCCTTGGAAAGAGCAGGAAGCACTTTTAATGGCTGGGCCATCTCTCCAGTTCCACCACTACGTTTTCACTGGGAGACACCAAGACTGCAAGTGGGTCCCTGAGCAGTGGTTCTCAGTCTTCCTCTGCTGTGATCCTTTAACACAGTGCTTCACACTGGGGGACCCCAAACCACAAAACTGTTTTCATCACTACTACACAACAGTAGTTTTGCTCCTGTTATGAACTGGAATGTAAATATGTGATATGTGACTCCCAAAGCAATCTTGACCCACAGGCCAAGAACCGCCGCTTGGAGAGTCTAGCATACGGCCTTGGACTTGGGGGGGGGCACCTGGTGTGTCTCTAACTGTTCTCTGTTTAAGTCTAGAATGTGGCTGTATTTGGTCAGCGCCCTAAAATGCACCCACATTTTAAAACATGGAAAAATGCCAGCCCTAAAATTAAACAGTAAAGTTCAAATTAAGCAGAGACACAGCAGATCGGCTTACATTTTATTCTAAACGCACCCTCCATCATACATTTGGATGAAGCCATTTCAAGTGAGCGTGTAGCTCAAGATAAATTATATGGCATCAGGCTATCCTTGTGTTTTCTAAATGTGAAAGCAGATTAAAGTGAAGACAAGAAATAAGGCTGACAAGAAATGGACCCATGTAAGAGGGAAGGTGGTCTTTCTTGCCAGACAACCACTGTCAGGTGCATTGTGGGAAGGGAGGTGGTAGGATAAACTGAGGGCACTGTGCTGTTTTTCTTGTTTTTTGTTTTTGTAGTATAAAGCTAATTTTTCTATCTCCTACTGTGGCTCCCTTAGGTTTGGTTTTAAAACCACCTGGCTCTTACAGTAGCACAGGCCCACAAATGCCAGACATTTGACTCAATCATGCCTAATTTCCTTATGTGAAAGAAGCCTGGTTGGGTACTTATTAAAATGCAATAGGATGTGTTGTGTAATGCCATGCCAGTTCAGAGAGTGCCACGGCCATTAGCGTCTTAATGATGTGCAGGTCTGAGGAACCTACTTGACTCCTGTTCTTGCTAGTGAGGAATGAAAGGCATGCCAGACCCATTATCCGACTGAGAGGAACACACACACACACACACACACACACACACACACACAAACTTTAGGAAGCAAAAAGATTCTAGCAGAAAGCCTTAGATAAAGAACGACCTTTTAAAACCAAAAAGAAAATTGAGAACAGCAGCGTCAAAACCTTTGCCTTGCTGTGGCTAGGGAAATAAAAGGAAATAAACACATTCAGTCGCATGCAATTTGCTGTCTTCAAATGCCTTTTGCTCACTGTCAGCCTCTCTGGCAGTGCAAGCTGTCCTGTCAGAGGGGACACAGCGAGCTCAGTTCCTAAAGTATGGACGGACCTCTCCTCTCACCCACGCACTCTCAAGTCAGGAGACAGCATAAAATATCTTTTTCTTGCCACCTGGATGACAACAAAAAATCAACATCTACTTCAAGAAAAATTATTTCCTAGTTATGCGGCCTGAATTATCACACAAACAGCAAAAACATTCATTCAGTACAAAGGAAAGAGTCCTTTATAAAACAGAAAATGACAGATGTGGCAGCTTTTAATCTCAGAATTTGGGAGGCACAGGCAGACAGATCTGAGTTTGAGGCCAACTTGGTCTACAAATTGAGTTCCAGGACAGCCGGGGCTACACAGAGAAACTTCCATCTCAAAAAACAAAACAGACAACCAAAAAAAAAAAAAAAAACACTGTTAGCATGTAAATACTTAAGATATTTTAAATGTCATGATTGGAAAAAGAAGAAGAAGAAGAAAGAAAAAGGGCCATGACTGCTCCTAGGTATGGCGGAGAAGGTTTATTATAGACACGTGGGAGAGCACAGCCATAGAGACATCTGGTACAGTCCAGAGTGGACATGACCAGGCTGAGCTGAGCCTTGGGGTGCGGGGGAGGGGGAAGGAGGAGAGGGGAAAGAGGAACCAGGTGCAGCAGCTGAGAGGCCAAAGGTACAAAACGGTCACCCCAAATGGCTGGATTCTATAGGGAAAGGGCTGGAGGGTCTGGGGTAGGTGGGGCTATGCTAGTCATACTCTGCAACAAGTAGGGACGGGAGAGGGGATGCTGGGAGAACCTGTGCCAGGTGTGCTTTGATATGTTAAATAGGCACTTCAGCCCCTTGTCCCAGGGTCTGAGACTTAACACTGACGTCTACTATTTTAATTACACTTTAATATAATATCTGTTTTTATTTATCAAGATCCCTCCCCTCCAAGCTATAGGTTCCTGGCTCTCTTTGACATCAGAAGCTAATGCAGAAGTGCCTGTCCATAGGTAACTATCAGAATAATGTGGAATTGATGCCTTCACGAATAGCAATCAGTTCAAAGTCCATATCCAATTTTTTATTCTGCATACTGTCAACAGAAACGCTGGGAAGGAATTTGGGATGCAGGGACTCTAGTGTGGAGACTTTGTTAGTGGTGCTGGCATGTGCAACTGGACAGACTGCTCCCTGGGTTATGCACAGGTCAGACAGTCCAGCCTATGCTCCTCTACTCATCACGAGCCTCCACGTATCTCTCTGCATCTGCCCTAGGGCCTTTAACAGAGCCCTGTGAAAAGCTCTGTACACAGCAGAGATGGTCCTGATTTAAATAATGACTCGGAATGATCTCTGACATGCCACATCCTAAGAGCAAGACCACGTGCCCTACTGACCCGATTCCACAAAGTCTAGTCGTGTACTAAGAACGAGTTTGGAGACTGTTTTCCAGGGATTCTCAACGTAGGGACGGGCTTATAAAATAAAAACCTTTCAGTTAAGAGAATTGTCTGAGGTGACAGAGTGCCTCATTAAACGGGGTTCCTATGAGGTTACAGCTGACCCTGACCGACCTCATCTGTCAGTCACGATCCTAAGAATGTCTGCTGGGATAGCCCAAGATGAGCGGTCTTGCCAAAAACAGCCAATTTCAGGAAAGATCACACATAGCCCTACGGTTCCAAGATCTTCCTCATTTCCAAGTCTCCCACTTGCCTCTGTAAAGGGCCCCAGATAGCTTCTCCCTTCCAAGACAACTCATTTCCTCAGGAGAGTGTCTGTCCTTTCCTGTTTGAAATAAACTGTTCTGTCTGTTGAGGTCAGACTCTGGTCTCTTTCTGCCTTCTGTCTCTTTTCGATGCCTCAGAAATTAACGTAAGGCAGCCTCAGTGTTTCCCTTAACCCCAGAGGTGCCACAGAATCAGAGGTGCACTAAGAAACAAATACAAACAAAACCAAATCTGGGAAGGCTTAAAGGTCACAGAATCACTGCTGGGCACTACTAGAGACCATCCCATCCGGTACAATGATCTCTTAATTATACCGACGAATAAGCCAAACAGATCAAGGAGATTGCGTGCCTTGTCTGGGAGTGGCAAAGCTGAGTCTAGGACCGAGGTTTTTGTTTGTTTTGTTTGTTTTGTTTTTCAGTCTATAATACACCTAGCTGGCTTCGCCAGTGATAACCGAGTGTGCACAGGCTGTATGGATAAATACTAAGACATAGGGACTTGCTTTCCATCCAAAGTCTTACCGCAACAGGGGAAAAGCCGGAAACCTAAGTACAAGAGGGTAAGCAATCCTAAGCTGGCACAGGGCTGCTGGGACTCCTTTTTCTAAGTGGGAGTAGAGTCGCCCAGGTGAGCAGCAGGCATAGGGTGGAGTGCCTTCCTTCTGTGTGGGCAGAAGGTTGGGAAAGGGCCAGACCAGGTGACCAAGCAGGTCTTGCGAGGGCTGCAAGAGGACCTAAAGCCAGGAACGTGAGCCAGCAACTTCCAGGACCCCTCCGGGCACACAGCTAATCAGCCACGGGGCTCATGACCCCGAGGTGTAGAGACGTGTGGGAGAAAGCCTCATTCCGGCTGGTATCTAGGGGCGTGGAAGCGGGGGGCGGAGCCTCCGACCCGAGAGGCCCGGGCTCCACCGAGGCCGAGACCGTGGCGACCCCACCTGACCCGCGCTGGCAGGCAGGGCGCCCGGGCCCCGCCGAGCGCGCGCTCGACTAGCGGCTCGGGCCTTCCGGGGAGGTGCGCGCGCGGCCCGTGGGCGTGGCCTCGCTCGGGCCCCGCCCACGCGGGGGTGCGTAACAATGGGGCGGGCCCCGGCCGGGCGCTGCGGCTGCCCGGGAGCCTGCGGGGAGGCGGAGTCGCCCGGGCCGCAGCTGCTGCCGTGCTCGGGATTTGAAAGATTATAGAGTCCGGGCGGAGAGGGCGGCGGCGGCGGCGGATGCGCGTGTGGCGGAAGCGCCGGCGGCATGAACTACCCGGGCCGCGGCGCCCCGCGGAGCCCCGAGCGTAACGGCCGCGGCGGCGGCGCCTGGGAGCTGGGCTCGGCCGCGGCGGGCGCGTTCGGCCGCGGCGGCGGCGGCGGCGGCGGCTGCTGCTTCGAGCACCAGCCGGGCGACGGCGTGCAGCTGGCGCTGCTGCGCGCGGATTCCCTGCTGGCCCCGGGCGCCGACGACCTGAGCCACCTGGCCCTGGACCCGTGCCTCAGCGACGACACCTACGACTTCAGCTCGGCCGAGTCGGGGTCGTCGCTGCGCTACTTCAGCGAGGGCGAGAGCGCGGGCGGCGGCGGCTCCTCCTCGCCCCCGCCGCCGCTGGTCGCCCCGAACTCGGGGGGCGGCGGGGCGGCGGGAGGGGGCCCCGGGGACAGGAAGCGCGCCCGGCCCGGCGGCGCGGCCGCCCGGCACCGCTACGAGGTGGTGACGGAGCTGGGGCCCGAGGAGGTGCGCTGGTTCTACAAGGAGGACAAGAAGACCTGGAAGCCCTTCATCGGCTACGACTCGCTGCGCATCGAGCTCGCCTTCCGGAGCCTGCTGCAGACCACGGGCGCCCGGGCTCGCGCGGAGGGCCGCGACGGGGACGCGGCGTGCGGCCCGGCCCCCGGCTTCCCGGAGGACGATGACGAGGACCGCGCCTGCGGCTTCTGCCCGCGCGCGTCGGTGCCCGAGCCGGAGATGGAGGAGCTGGTGACCATCGAGCCGGTGTGCGTGCGCGGCGGCCTCTACGAGGTGGACGTCACTCAAGGAGAGTGCTACCCGGTGTACTGGAACCGTAAGTGGCGGCCGGGGCGGGCCAGGACCCGGCCGGGGGGCTCGGGTCGCCCCCGCGGTGCCTGCCTGCCGGCGGTGGGGTTGGGATGCGGGCTGCGCTGGGGCGTCGGCAGGTGAAAGGTGAAAGAGCAGGCAGATGGCAGCGCCCGAGCTGCCAGGGGGGTCAGCAGGGGAGGATGCCGCCGGGGATGGCGCCTCCTGGGTGAGCCGGGCGCTGCTGCCATCCCCTGGAGGGGATCCAGGAACGGATCCCCAGGCCGGGAGCTTGAGTTTCTTGACTCCACCAGGGGCTTTGTGCACCTGGATATCTGATTCCTCTCCGGAAGGGCTCGTGATTTCAGTAACGTTGCCCCGGAATGAGTGGGAAGGTTTGTGAGAGTGTCTTTATGGGAATCAACAGTTCGGTTAGAGACCCGGGAAGCGAAAAGCCCTGGCGGGAAAGGAGAGCTACCTGCTGGGTATTCCCACTGGATGTGTTGGGCAGAAAATGGCTCCGGGAAGTGGGTCTGTGCCCTCTATGTGGAAGCTCTTGTCTGTCTTTACCTATTTTTCTTAACTTGGAAAAATTGCAAGACCTACGTACGCCTCAGTTTTCTCATCTGTTAAATGGGACTGTCATAAAGGTCTGAACAGCCTTTCCTTATGAACAACAAATGCTTAGACAACATAAGTAGGCTTAAAATCAGAATAAGGAGAAAGGCAGTCCAGAACTGTCTGCTATAGTATGCCGCATATGTATGAGTGTATGTGTTATATAACAGTAGCAGAAGCCATCAGTAATTGGTAACATACAGTATTAACTGTACGGGGTTCAGTGCCCTAACTCAAATGTCTTTCCTGATCTTTAGGCCCTCTGTACATCTTAGGTTATTCTGACTTATATTAATCACATGTGTTGATGGCTTAGCTCCCTTTCAATGTATTTAGTGGCTCTGGGCAGAGTCCACCAACTTTATCTTTGTACTCATAAAACCTAGTGCCATAGCTATTAGATGACTTGGTATTGAATTGCATCATTGGTGCTGATAATGCCAAAGCATGCATATATATTAAGTGCAAGAAACTAAGATGGCAAGTTCAGCACATGCCAAGTCCGGTAAAAGTAGCATAGCAGGAAATTTCTTTCCACGCTTGATGACAATAAAGCCACCTGTTACTTTTTTTTAAAGATGAGACGCTGTTATGTCACCTCTTGATTATAAGCTCACTGAGGACAAGGCACCCTTGCATTCATTCATTCATTTGCACATTTGCTTAGCAGCTCTATCTGCCTGCGTAATGCTCCTGTGCACATTATTAGAAAACCCATATCTTTCAGAAGAGTCCCATTTCGTGTCTTTTTAAATGATCCATATATCATGAAGGGCCTTTCCTGTAGATAGAAACATACAACTTATAGTGGACTCAGACAGAAGGGTGAGGGGCTGGAGAGATGGCCCAGCTGTTATGAGCACTTAACGGTTAAAGAGGACCCAGGTTCAAATCCCACATGGCAGCTCACAACTGTAACTCCAGGATCTGACACCCTCACACAGACATACATGCAGGCAAAATAGCAATGCACATAAAGTAAAAATAGTACATTTTTTTTAAAGGTTGAGAATGCAGAACATTCTAGAACATCCTAGAAAGGGGAACTGGAAACTAAAAGCTCAACTTCACCCTTAGCTTAGTCTTTGGGTGCTTGGGTGATGTGTACATGTTGTAATGCCTTACTGGCCACAAAATAATTTTAACGGTCTTTACTGACAGCAAATTGATGTTGACTTTCAACATATGAGGACGTCCCAGTGTTATTAATGAACTTGACCAAGGTCACTCAGCTAGAAAGAGATGCGGCAAGCAGCTCCTTAGAGAGGGAACACGGTACCATATCTAAACAGTTTCACCCGTCCGAGGGTGATGTCTGCCAAGGATGTAACTAACACTTGAGTCCCGAGGTTGGCTCCAGTCAGAAGAAGCTGGGGCTAGGGAAAGGGATTCACCTCAGTCGGGGCCAGCACATTCAAGGACACACGGGCATGAAATTGCCCAGGAATTGAAGATAGAAAGGCCGCCCACACCCCTGGGACTCAGACAACAGTGTGGGCTTGGACCTGACCATCCCAGAGGTGTGGGGTGTGTGAGAGCTGGAGCGGCACGCTAGGGAGAACGCTGCCCAGGAGGATTGTGCACTTCTGGTTTTGGACTTTAGCACAGCCAAAGTGAAGGCTCTGTATTACGGGTGATTCGTGCTTGTGCAGAGTTGGGGTGAGACGAGAAAGCAGAATATATGCTATAAATCAGTAGGGAAATGGCGATGGCTGACAAAATAAATGTGAAGTCATGTGGACTTGGGCCTCTTCAGTTTTCTTCCCTAATGCAGTTGTTATGAGGCCAGTTATAGCTCATAAATTACTTGTAAATTAGCATGTAAAAACAACTATTCTGTTTCTGTTTCAGTATTTTCTTTTCTTTATTTTATTTTATTTTTAAATTTATTACAATTTATTCACTTTGTATCCCAGCTGTAGCTCATTCCCTAGTCCCTTTCCTGTCCCCTCCCAATTCCGCCTTCCCTCAGTCTTCTCCCATGCCATCCCCTAGTCTACTGATAGGGGAGGTCCTCCTCCCCTGTTTTAGTATTTTCTGATCAACTCTTTACAATATGCAATCCTGTGGATGTCGAGGGCATCTTATAATCCAGTGGTTCTCAACCTTCCCTTCAATACAATTCCTCATGTTGTTGTGACCCCCCGACTATACAATTATTTTCCTTGCTACTTCATAACTGTAATTTTATTACTGTTGTGAGTCGTAATATAAACATATGAGATTTCTGATGGGTTTAGGTGTTCCCTGCGTAAGGGTCCTTTGACACCCCCAAAGGGTCGCGACCCACAGGGTGAGAACCACTGATACAAAGTGTTTCACACTAGCAGTTTTTCAGGTGTCCTATTAAGTTTCCATGTCTCACAAAGTCCTGTGTGACTTTATTTGAATTGGTTTCCTAAGTTTCTGTGTATCACATGGGTTTTCACACCTTTTGGGGAGAATTCTCTCCCGTGTGGTAGTCTGACCCTTTTCTCAAATGACTGAGCTGTATAGCTTTTGACCTTTCCCATAGGAGTTTCCCTTTTTACTCTTTGGGAAACTCTGGTGGTAATGAAAGGTTTTTAAAGGAAAAAGAAAAAAAAATTCAGTAGGACCTTAGTAGGGTAGTAGATGTCTGTCTGTTGTTGAGGTTTTTGTGTCTGATTCAACCAACTGTTTCTTGGCATTAGGGAATGAGCTAGCCCTGTCCTGTATAAATGAAAAGTGTTAATTTACCCTTCCTTCTGAATTTTATTTATAGACAGTATGCACTTGGGCATCTGTCAGGCAACAGCATTTGTCTTCTACAGATAGGAAGTTCATCCAGATGAAAACAGCAGTAAGACATTTGTTATCTGCTTACGTGCTTTTATGAGTGCGTGTGGACATTGTAGATAAAAGCTCATCGTTGCTGAGCACTGGCTAGGTGACCTCCCTTGTTGCACTGTCCCGTCTAAGCTGCTTTTTTTGAGAATTATCTGTGACATGATACAGTGGTGCTTGAGCACACAGCTAGCTGTATGTGGATCTCAGAAAGCTGTGCACCTAGTAAAGATGAGTAAGTGACCACTGTAAAATTGTGTGCTCCAAGTATGTTTCCGGCCTTGTCCTCATCAGAGATGACAGGATATTTGTAAAGAATATTGGCAAGAAAGTTGCCGAAGAATCTAGTCACAGAGTTATGGGAAGACATCTGGAACTAGAGATGTCCCTGAGCTTACAACAGCGTCGCTGCTATTTTGTGGAATCATGAGTACAGTATTCACTGGAGAGTGTATCATTTTTATTCACTGAACAAATTAATTGGCCACATATTTTTCTATGAAATGTGTACTTTCCAGAAACAGTCAGCTACTGGCCACAGGTTTCTCTCCCCTTTCTGGCTCTATTTACATTTTTATAGTTTTCATTTATGCTGTCAAGTACTTTAAAAATTAGTCTGTTATCTTCGTGGATGTTAAAATTAAAGGAACGTTGTATTCCTCACAAAACAAGATTTTAAAAATTATAGGGGTTTTTCTCCAATATATGTCCAATAATTTAGTATAAATGCAATCTATTCAAGAGTGAATAGTAATCCTGTATGTAGCACAGGTATCGTGAGAGAAGGGAACAGAGCCCAAGAGTATTCTAGGCACTCCAAAACAGGATTGTAAGTGGTTTAGAGACCCCTTCCAATATCAGTATGAATTATCAGTATTAATGATTGTTATATTAATAGGCCTAACCCTGTGAACGTGCTGAAGAATTTCGCAGTAGATGCATAAGGGAGCACCTTTGAGCATGCCTTTACAGAGCCGGGTAAAAGTGTTGTGACCTACAGACCCATTCCAGGTCAAGTCTGTTGGGATGCTTTTCAGGGACCCCCTGAAGCAGCACAGGATGTCCTGGCTGCTGCTGCTGCCTTATACCGAGGCCAGGACCTGGCACTCCCCATTCAAGACCCTGTCCATCTTTGCTGTTAGTTACAAAAAAAAATTCTTTTATCATTTATCAGATTCACCTTGTTTCTGTGTGGTGTGAATGTAATCGTGCCTGTTACACAAGTGCTTTAAGTCAGTGTTCAGGATGGATCTCTCTCTGCCAAGCCCCCTCCTCTTTCTTCACAGACTGTTTTATTATAAAAGACACTTTGTGCTCTTTCCTCTCTTAGAATTTACTTCCTGGACCTTTCATTTCTCCATCAATGCCTGTGTTTTGTGTTTGGTTGAGGCCTTTTATGTCGGGAACCCTGCAGCCGATGGCTTTTTGTAGAGAGCAAGAAAAGACTGGATGTGCTGGCCAAACATCCTCAGCGGTAGACACTAAGGGGAGTGGAGAGGGAGGGCCTGAGGGAGGGGAGCGGAGACTTCACAAGAATCCCAAGGTGGAGATTGCTGGCAGAAGAAAGTAGTGCTAAAAGCCTGGGTAGCTAGGGAATCTGTCCTAAGACCTTCATCTTTCCAGGAGCATGATAGAACTTAAACATGTTATTAGGAAAACCAACAACACTGATGAAAGGCACAGAGCCAGACAGTCCTGGCTCTTTTGCCATGCTATATTCCTCAAAGTTCTGTTGAAAGGTAGAAAGAGTATTTTCATTAGACTGACTTACTTCATGTGTATCTTGCCTGCACGTGTGTGTGTGAACCATGTCCATGCTATAGAAATCAGAAGAGAGCATCAGATCGCTGGAGAACTGAAGTAGCACACGGTTGTGAAACGCTGTGTGGGTGCTGGCACTCAAATCCGGCTCCTTGGGAAGAACAGCCAGTACTCTTACCCTCTGAGCCATGGCCCCAGCCCCACCTCTGCTCTGTTAGTTCTGCATCTTTAAAGGTAAATTATACCCACCACACAAGTTACATCACTGGCAAATGAGTGCTTTATAGAGAGTAAGAATGCACATAGATATTTCTGATATGCCAACATTAGGAGACAAGTAAAATATAAGATAGTAAAAAGCTGGTGTTGACTGTCAGAGAACTATGGACAAACAGAAGGATAGATGTAATGGTAACAGCAAGTTTCTCTTTTAGGTACTAGTTCCCATTTCTCATATTCATGAATGTTTATCCTGAAGTCTTATTAAGCCACATTGAAATATCTTTATAATTGTTATTCTGATAGGTTTAGATTAACTCCAGAAAGCAACCATAGAGGCCAGGCCAGCCTTTGGGAATTACATTTTTATTGGTACTTCTTTATCCCATAACCAGAAATACCCAAGAATACTGGAGAAATGTAAATTGCATCTGAATGGTAGATGGCGTTTCTGGGTTTTGCTTTGGTTTGGTTTGGTTTGGCTTGGCTTTGGAGACAGGGTTGCTTTGTGCAGCCCGAGCTGCCCTGGAACTACCTCTGCAGACCAGGTCGGCCTCTGCCTCCGAGTGCTTAGGGTGGAAGGCCTGGGCCACCACCGCCAGGCTAGATGGCATTTCTGACTACTTGTCAGCTGAGCTCTTAAGTGCTTGGATACAATTTTTCCTACTGTGTGAGTAGAAATCTATAATACTGCTGTTCCCTTTGTCTGCTCTATGGACCAGTGTTTTAAACGTGTAGACGGGACAAGACCAAGAACAGATGAACTCTGTAAAACCTGAGGTGTCAGAACTCTGCACCCTGCCACCCAGTGGCTTCCACTGGTGCACGGACAGCAGAGCTGGAGTGCGTCTCCGCCTCAGGATGGAAGTGGCTGGATGAGTTCCATCCTTGCTTATTATAAGTGGCCACATTTCACTTCATGTACTGACAGAGTCCATTATTCCCGTAGAATTGCTTTTGGCTAGGCCCAGGGTCTACCTGATTTTGAGTGCCCACCTACTTCTTCGGTTAAACCTGTATTTGTGAGTGTATATATATCTGTGTGTCTGTGTATGCATGTGTGTAGGGCAGCCACCATGTTTGTTATCTCCCCGAATTGCTCAACACCTAATTTTTTTACATAGAATTTTATACATCTATACAACATATTTTGATCATATTCATCTACTCTAGTCTCCACTGCCTTCCAAATACCCTCAACATGTCCTTCCTCCAACTTTATGTCCTGTTTATTTTTATGATCCACTAAATCAAATTAGTGCTGGCCATAAGCACATGGGTAAGGGCCCTCCACTGGAGCATGGTGAACCTTCTAGTGGCCATACCCCCAAAAGAAAAAGGGCTCTCCCTTCCCTAGCAGCCCTCTGTTACCTCCCTTATTTGGGGGTGGGGGTGGTGGTGGTGTTTTTCAAGATAGGGCTTCTCAGAATAGCCTTGGCTATCCTGGACTCACTTTGTAGACCCAGCTGGCCTCGAACTCACAGAATCTGTCTGCCTCTGCCTCTGCATCCTGAGTGCTGGGATAACAGGCATGCGCCACTGTGCCCAGCTCCACCCCTTATTTTTTGAGACATTATTTTATCTCATAATTGCCAGCAGACTGGCTGGACAATAAGCTCCAGGGATCCTCCTGTCTCTGCCTCTCCAGGGCATATGCTACTGTGCCCTACTTTGTATGTGGGTACAGAGATCTGAACTCAGGTCTTTGTGCTTGCGCTCAGGCAAGCATTTTACTAGCTGAGCCATCTCCCACCCCCCAAAACCTACATTTTGATGTGCAGTATATTTAACCTTTTTCCAAGTTTGTTTATGATTTAGAAAGCAAAACCTTTGCTTTGAATCAAAAGACAATCTTTGGAAAGAGCCTACTCAAAGTAAACCGTGTGGGTGCCACTCGGACTAAAGACAGTAAGTGTGGCTGCTCAGGCATGTTTCATAACACCTACTGGACACCTGGCAGCCTGGCTGTCCACTGCTGAAATGAGCCGTTGTTGTACACTTAGCCCTAAGTAAGACAAATGTAATATCCTTTGATGAACAGGGGCTGAAGAGATGGCTTAGCAGTTAAAAGCATTACTGCTTTTGCAAAGGACCCACGTTCAATTCCTAGCACACACATGGCAGCTCATTACCATCCCTAACTCTTTTCCAGGGAATCTGATGGCCTCTTGGTTTCTGTGGGCACCAGCCATGCACATATACGTACAGACAGACAAGGCGCTCATACACAGAAACCCTAATAAAGCTATGAACAGATACTTGCCTTTCCTAGGCATTTTTTTTCACAGCCAACCACTCATACATTTCTTAGCTAATATTAGCACAAGTTACCCGTGTTTTGCTTTCTGCCTTTCATTAGGAAAGAAATTGAGACATGATACTGGGAATACACCCAGGGCCTCAAAATACCAGGCAAGCCCCCTGTTACTGAGCTTTGAATATCTTTTCGTGTATATTTGCACATGTGTGTTCATTAATTCATTCCTGTGTATACTGTATGTGTTCATACACACGGAAGCTAGAGGGAGTCTAGTCTGGTGTCATTCCTCAAGCACTGTCCACCTTGGTTTTTGAGACAGGATCTCACACTGGGACATGGTGAGAGCTGGCCGGCCAAGTGAGCCCCAGGGACCTGCCTGACACTACACAAAGGTACATGAGAAATAAATAGCGCAGTAAGCTGCACCAACTACTATACTTTCTGGTGTGCAGCCTGCCCTGTGTGCAGTGAATGCCCAGCACTGGGACGTGGGACGGACTTGTTTGGAACTCTCACTACCTGACCAGATTCTGTCTTAAAAAAAAGACCTCCAGCCTATCCTAGAAGATAGGTCACACGCGCCAGTGGAGTTAGTTGAAGGCTTTGGTTTTCACATCACCTTTCCTTGCACTGCAGCTCTGCAGTTTGATTTCCTGCCTCCTCCACCCCAGTTTCTAGAGAAGCTGCCCTTTCTAGAGAAGCTGCATTGCGCAGCGCTTAAAATTAAGACTGAAGAGCTGCTGGAGCCAGCTCTGCCATGCGCCTGTCTGTCTGTAGGTAACGTGGATCGTGTGTGCTTTTGTTTCTCCCATAGGATGTGGACAGGGTCATCTGCCTCTTACCATGCAGTGAGTGGAGAAGTAAAGGTTCCCCACCTTCCTCCCAGTCTCTCCCTTTAAACCTGTATGCTACCTGACATTCCTGGCTCCCTTAACTAAAGTCTTTTTTTTTTTTTTTTTTTTTTTTTTGGCCTGTTTTGATAACCACCAATCAAGTAGGTAGAGACCTCAAGTTCCAGTCATGGTTGCCTGATCCTGAAGCTGTGGTTTCTCCATAATCTCTCAGACCTCTGAAAAGTGTGAGCTGTCTAGGGTCTCCCAGCCTGGACCTTAGAGAAGTACCTCAGCTGTCCTCCTGCAGTCCGCTGCCTGGGGCGCGGGGGGTGGGGGGGAGGTATGTATTGTAGGATCTGCTTCTGAAAGACCGACTACCCACAAAGCTCATTCAGGCCATCTCTACCCAGCCTGGAAACTTCACAGGGTTCCTTTCGCTGACCTCCAGCTGAGCCACCAGGTAGTGACAGCTGTGACTAACAGCGGGTCCTGGCATCTAGCAGACTAACTTGAATACCCTGGAATTTACTCTTAATCGAGGGATTTGAGACTGTTTTCCAGAATTTCTAGTAAAAGCTGAGCAGGCTCAGAGAACAGATCTTTGTTGTTGGATTTCTCTAGTGAAACCCTTGGTTTACTGTAGTTACATGACTGAACGAGTTAGGGCCCACGGCCTAGTTTCTTTTTTTGTAAATGGGGATCATTCCTGTGTTAGAAGATTCAGATGAAACATACATAGATTCTTACATGGCTAGGTGAATGGTGATTGGGATAGCTAAGCCAGGCTATTGTAATTTTTTTTTTTTTTTTAAACCTGGAAGCCTTGTCTCTTGGAAATTAAAAGTGATGTGATAGACCTGTTTTCTTTGTGAGAAAGAGGTGTGGAAAGCTATAGCTCCACAAAAGCCACTTTGGCTTAAACTTGCTGACGCTTACACATTTGTGGACATACTCTGTAAATATATTTCCAGGTGCCCATCTTAAGCTTGTTTTCGTCACCAGGAAGTTCAAGGAATCACACTGAAGTATCACATATTGAGGGCTTGTCTATAACCAGGTGAGGTGAAGGCAGCGGAAGACTTTAGTCTGCGATGCCCGTCCTGGGCTCTGTCTCTAGAACAATGTCTTGTGTTAGAACAGCAGCTTGCAAAGCTCATGGAGCCTAGCATGGGAAAACTGTTGAAAGTCACAGATTCTCAAGTTTTATCCCTGGGGATTTGATTGAAGAGATCTGAGCTAGGGCCTTAGTTTCTTACTCTTCACTTGATGGCCCAAGAAATTCTGACTGCAGGAGCGATTTTGTCACTTCAGTAGCTGTGCGTCTTCACCAATGCCTCACCTTCGCTTTCTCCACTTACACTCAGAGATTTGCCAGGTCACTTAGTCATGGGTTGCATTTCAGAAGGTTCGAGCCCATAACCTGGCCTCTTCTTGCCCTTTCCACCTACCGCTTTCTGTTATTTCTTGGGTGAGAGGAGGAAGGCATGGATGATAATTTCCCCACAGTTGCGTACATGGTATCTGCCCTTCAGTTAACCTTTTACTTTCCATACTCCATCCTGTGTCTAGAAACCCGTGACCATAGACCCCCTACGACTTGGGCAGAATGACATACCACTGACGGGGAAGTGCAGGTGGGAATAGCTCTCATTTTTCTCCTCCCTCCTCTGAGGGGAGGCCAACAGGCCACACCTTGAGAGTCTTCTGTAAATGGTCACAGTTGGCTCTGCTGAAGATGGCTGGGGCTG
Source organism: Rhombomys opimus (assembly GCA_010120015.1). Taxonomy (NCBI): domain Eukaryota; kingdom Metazoa; phylum Chordata; class Mammalia; order Rodentia; family Muridae; genus Rhombomys; species Rhombomys opimus. The sequence continues at coordinate 4,027,164 of REGO01000125.1, forward strand.
GTGGGCCTGGAGGGTCCATTCTACACATGTGCCACTCTGGGGTTGATGTGTATGGTTTCTAACGACGTTCGCAGTTAGCAGTGGTTGTCAGTAAGTCATCTTTCGCTTCATTCTCCTGGTCTTCCCCATCCTGTTGATGGCTTTCAACAATTAGATTATATTGTGCTTGGTGTGGTTTTCTTCGTATTCCATTTATACAGGATTTGTTAAGATTCTGGTTACTGGGTTTATAGTTTTAATCAAATTGGTAAAATATTTGGTTTTTTTTCTCAAATTTATTATGATTGTAATTATTCTCTTGACAGCTTGACTTGGAATCTAGTCTATCTAACATGGCACCACAACTCTGCACTTTCAGGGTTTTTTGTTGTGTTTCCTCTTAGGTAGTTCCTGTTACTTTCTATTGTCAGGTTTCTGTTTCACTACTGTAACCTCTAATCAACTATCGGTTTCATTTTATGTTTTTCATGTGTGATGTATTTCTCACTTCTGCAAGTTGTGTGGGCATTTCCTGTACCTTGTCTTACCATCTTCTTCTGATCTACTATCTGTGTTGTGTGAGGGTGTGGAGGACTGTGTGCTGGTTATCTTCTCCCAGGTGGGGTTTTGAACTTACACACCCAGTAGGTGTTCTTAGGATTCTTTAGGACTCTGCAGTTCTGTAGGACACGGGGAATGTGTGGGACTCTGGGATTCTGTAGGACACGGGGAATGTGTGGGACTCTGGGATTCTGTAGGACCTGGGAATGTGTGGAATTCTGGGATTCTGTAGGACTCTTAAGTAGGACTTTGTGGGATTCTGTAGGACTCTAGGACTGTAGTGTCTCTCAGCTTTGCTCCAACACATAGATAAGTTACAGCACAATTAGATTGACCTTCCAAGGCTTTCCTTCAACCTGAGCAGTTCAAAGTATAGGGTCAGAGCAGTTTGTAGTGTAGGAGAACTTGTCCCCCTTACTGAGACAATGCCTGTGAGGCCATTTGTTGAGATCTGGGGTTTGGAGAGACTGTTGAGCAGTTAAGAACACTCAGCACATAATCCCAGCTCCTTACATCCCTGAGCCCTCCTCTAGCTTGCACGGTTTCTCTCTTGCCAGTTCGGCACTCTAGCTACAGTAGACTCTTACTGAACCGAGACTGTGAAGCCCAGCCCCAGGACATTTGCACTTACTGTTCCTTTTGACCCATTGCTCCTGGGTCTTTGTGTCTTATGATTGTACACTTTCCATGCCCAAGTCTGTAGTGCTTACACTTAGATCTTGACTGCACAGCTCACCTTCACAGAATTTGTCTTTGCTCTACCTTAAAATCATCAAAGCAAAGCTGGAGAGATAGCTCAGTAGTTAAGAGCAACAGTGAGGGCCTGGGTTCAATTCCCAGTACCCACATGGTGGCTCACAACCACCTAGAACTCCAGTTCCAGAGGCTCTGACAACCCTCTTCTGGCCTGAGCACTGAAGACACCGGTGGTGCACAGACGTACACGTGGCTTAGCACCTAGACACTGAAATAAAAGATTAAACTCTTGGAACAGTTAGGTCTTTATCGCCCGGCTTTTGGAACATAAGCTGCTCACGGCCTGTGTGAGCTATGTGAATTGTCACCTACTCACTTTCTAGGGTGCTTTTCTCCCATGTGTGCCAAAGACTCTGCTGAGGCCTCCTGTAGAGATCTCTAGCACCACATTTCTCCTAGCCCTCTACACCCAGTGTTTCACCCTGCAGAGTCTAACCACAACTCAGCAAGATTGCTCGTACTTTTGTCAAGTTTTATCTCGTCACATCACAGCTGGGAGCCCCTGGAACCAGAAGTGGACAGGAGCAGCCCTTACCCCAGACATTGCTGTCCTGTCCCGTCTGTTCCCCATTGTTGCTGGAAGCAGAGGTCTGTTCTAGATCAGCAAGCTGCTTTGTTCTTTCTATTTAATATTGTAATTTAATCTTAGCTTTTGGTGTTTTGAAACCGTAGTTCTGGCTGTCCTGGTACTCACTATGTAGACCAGCCTAGTTTCAAACTCAGAGATCCGCCTGCCTCTCTGCTGGGATGGTGCACGCCTAGCTGTCTGTTGAAGGTTTTATTCTGCCTGTGGGCACAAATGGTATGTTCGTGTAGGGGCATGCGTGTGGAGGCCAAAGGCCAGCCTGAGGAAGCCAGTTCTCAGCTTCCACCCTAGAGGTCCCAGGGATTGAACTCAGGCCATCAGACCTGGTGGCCAGTGCCTTTACCTGCTGACCATCTTACAGGCCATGTAAAAAAAAAAAATATTCCTATATTTCTGTATCAGACATAACACAGAACTCTTAAATGCCTCATAGCTTTCTGTGAGGGGAAGGGGCAATAGAATGAGCAACACTGGCCCCTTTAAATGGGGACAGCGCACATGTCTGCCACAGAGTGTAACTGATATTTTCTGTAGCCATCTTTAGGGGTTAAAGAGTATAAGTGCTGCTAACTTTTTATGTCAAAACCATCTGCTGCTAGCCCTTTTATTGCTGTCGTTATACCTATGGGCTAATATAACCAGTTGCTCCATTTAATTTCTTGTGACCTGCAGTGGACTAAGTATTCATAACACTCAGAATTCAAATACTGAAATCCTAGCTCTCAAGTTGGTAGTATTGGGACATGGGGGATGGGTGGGGAGGTGATGTGGTTGTGAGGTTAAAAGGTCCTCCTTAATGAGATCAATGCTTCTGTCAGAGAGGCCGGAGAGGGCTTCCTGCTCCAGCTTCTCTATGTGAGACCTTGTCAGATACTGTCTGCCAGTGTCTTTACTGTCAAGTTCCCAGTCTCAAGAGCTGAAGAAAATGAGAAAATGGCTGGGTCTGAGCTGCCCAGGTTATGGTACTCCCCTGTGCAGGCTAGATGACAAGACAGCTTCCCTACCTCCTGCGCCTTCCTTCCTTTCTTTCTTACAATTCTGTTTAACAGATAGGAAGGACCTGCCTTTTATTCGTATCACCAAGATGTGAATGAGAAAACTGACTTGCTAGTCCCGGTATGACCACACTACACACACACACACACACACACACAAACACACACACACACCCGGCTTCCCAGCCTCTGGGCTCCTGGGCTGCCTTCTACACTCATCTTGGCAGGAGGTATTCATTTTGGAATTTCGACATGGTAGAAAGATGGCTGAAGACTCCAGGAGGATACACTCACACTGAACCACTCCATGTGGCTTTAGAAACGTCAAGATACCTTACGAGTCAAAGCAGGGTAGTGATGACGAGTGGGGTCTGCGGTGAAGCAGAGTGTTCCAGGACAGAATCTGCGTTGTCTTGAGAGTGTCTCTACTGCCCCTTTGTATGCACTGAGCTTTTGCAGCGATGCTCCCCAGTGTCCTGGATCTAGGCCATAAGAACCCTTCCCCCTCTCCTTTCTTCCTCTTTAAGAAAAGACCAGCTTCTCCTGATTTCTGTTCCGTGCACAGCTCAAGGTAAGGTGCATTTGCCCCTTGGGCACAGTGTGACAGTGGCGTTTGTTGCCTTTCTCCTAAGTGTGGCTCATCCTCTGCACTGTGGAGGGTTTTCTTTCCAAAACTTGGATTACTTTGCTTCAACACTTACTGATCTATGTCTCCAAATAGAAGAAAATTGTCACCTCTCTGACAAGTAACCAGAAAGAAATGTGTAGTTGGCTTGAGTCTTAAAGGTGCTCAGGACGGGAGTGACGGCATGTTTGAACTCCTGTGGTCGTGAGGAGGCTGGTGCTTTCAGGAACTGTCTGGCAAGAAGCCGTAGGAAGAGAGTAGAGGGTGGAGGGCAACAGGCAGGGACTGGATTAGGGTGAGCTTTTGCATGCTGAATTTTCAGATTTTGTCCTGTGAGAATGAAACATTTGGCAGGTATAAAATTAGAGAAGGTGAAATTTGCATTTTAAATTGCCACTTTGGCAGCAGCGTGAAAGGCAAGTGTAACGCTGGGAAAAGGAGCTCAGAGTGAGGGCGAGTCATCAGAGAGTGCAGTGCTCTGAGGCAGACGGGCTGAGCTGGCGCTCTGAATGGTTGGGGTAGGAGTGGTGGGGTGGCAGAATGTGCAGTGACGGCTTGTACGTCACATGTCAGGATGTGTGCACCAGCCTGCACTCTGACGTTCTTATGTGATTGACTGCGGTAAGAAAAAGTTCAACCCAGCCCCAGCCTGCAGCAGCAGAGAAAAGGTCCTGCTTCCTTGGGCTGAAATACCCATGAGTTGAGGGTGCATAGGCCGCGAGTTGAGGAGAAGAGCCTGCTGGGATACAGGGTGCAAAGAGACTAAGCCAGCAGCCTCTAAATGGAGTGTGTTAGCACTGCTTTTGGGGGTGTTACAGTGGAAATATTTGGATTTTATTTTATTTCTGTTCTGTCTTCCAGTTTTTTATACTTTATAACTAATAAAAACATTTTATAGCGATAGTAACTGTGCATGGTTTGTAAATATATACATATGAGAGTATGTTAAAAATATCTTTTTTTTAATCTTTAGTGGTTGACCAGTGTGGAAATGGCTAGTTTAAACTGGTTGTGAGCCAGCAGTTACTTTTGAGTGCTTTCTTGTAGCGCTAACCTGGAGCCTTTATTAAAGATATACACTCCTGATACTGTCTCCAGAGACTGTTGTTTAGTGAGCATTCTGAAAGCCTGTCTTTTAGTTCCTCAAGTGACTTCTGATATTTGGACAGGTTTGGAAACCACTGGTTAAAATTACAGAAAACATGTTTAATAGAAGGAGAACATGTGTTTGAATGATATTCTACTCATTCTAAAAACTCCAGCTATGGAAATGATGGCCTAATCTTTTTACTGTAGTCAGCATCGTGGCTGTATATACAATGGCTGTGTTGTAAATAGAGCAGCTATCGTCAGCTACAGTAGACGATCTCCTCTACTGTAAAGTTTACACTGAAAGCTCAGTGACTGTTTTAATGTTGTTTATGCCATCTTTTAAGACAATTTTTTCTTCTACATCTGTGTATATTAATATCAAACTTTTTATGTTATCCAAGTACTTAGATATTAAATTTATCTTAAGCGTGTAAAATTCTGCATGCACAAATCTACCAAAGCACTGAACTTGGGACGCTTAGTATATAGTGGTGAATGGTACAGTCTGTTCTCCAGATTCGAGTGGAAGGGATGCTAAGAACATCTAAAGTCTGCCATCTACTCGTCAAAATTTAAGGACCTAAGTGCGTTATGAATGCCTGAAAAGATCATGTAGTGGAAACTTTTGGAACTATTATAGGTTGAATTATATCCTTGTACAATCCCCACCCTTCAGTCCTCAGAATGTGGATGTACGTGAGATTCTAAATGGTGAAGTTAGAATCAAGCTGATAGGTGAACCCTCATCTGCCCCAGTCAGCTGGAACTAAGTGAAGGGAAATTTAGCACTTACAAAGAAAAGCCTAGATGAGGACATGGTGAGTGGGTGAGTACCTACAAGCCGAGCAGAGAGGCCTTGTGAGTGCCTGCAGCTTCATGGGATCTCAAGGCGCTAACATCTCTACTTAGGGTACCTGGACTCCAGCTATGGAAAACCACATTTCTACTGAATGAACTTCTCCTGGCCTGTTGTGCTTTGTTATGGAAGCTTTGGCAAACTGATTGATACTGAGGCAGTTAGCTTTTAGATGCAGTGCTGAAGAACACACAAATAGGCTTTGACGTCCTGAAAGGAACAAGAGCGGTTGGCATTCAGTGTATAACTCCATCCAGCATTTCCTACCTCTGTGAAGTCTACATATTTGCCTGAGCGTGACTGGTTATTACTGGCATTCACTTAAGCATGGCTTAGTGATCATAGTGTGATTGTGGCTTTCCAGCATAACCCGGTATATTTGGAGCTGTGTTCTACAAGATCAGTTGTAACAGTACAGTGAAGCTGAACAAGTTAGGGCAGTCATTTGATCGCTTTATCCTGCACTCCTCCAAATCACAGATTCTCTCTCGTGAATGAATACTGATGTATAGAAACTTTTGATACTTGGCCCATAATTTGCTATCTTTAATTCCACTTATTAGTTGAATTTTGGTCAATTTTTTTTCTATTCTATGATTCACCTAAGTAGTGTCAGTTTAATATTTTTAAATGTATGATTATATATTTCAAACATTAAAAACTCAGCATAACTAACAATATCATCCTTACTTAGAGTAAGTATCACAGATAAGTCAAAATCTCTGTGGCCGCTCCAGTCACTGTCTTCCGTCTAGACAGAGCCACCTGTCTGCCTTCGTTTGCATTTTCCAGATCGATGACCCTGTTGGCACTTTGGGTTTACTGTAGCTCTGTGTATAAAGGGCTGTTTTAGTTGTGTCCTTCTGCAGCTTGCTTTTTGGTTCAGAGATAAATTGTTGAGATTTATTCATGCTGACACACGGACTCCACCTGGTGTCCATTGTGTGAATATGCCACTTTACTTTCCTCTTTGGACATTTAAGTTGTTGACAGTTTGGGGTGCTATGAATGGCGCTGCAGCACACCTCTTTCTGTGCACCCCTTGTGCACCTGTGTCACAGCTGGAGCTGTTGTAGAGCTGCCTGTCTTTGATTATCACAGTGAATCCGAGCAGACTTTATGTTATAGTCTTAACTCTGTAAGTTTCCTCTTCTGTAGAAAATCTTGTTACAGAAGTCCAGTGAAGGCCAGAAATTCTTCGCTAGTTTTAACAAAAAGTATAACATAAAGATTTATTGCCAGGCCTGTGGCACAAACCTTTAATCCCAGCACTCAGGAAGCAGAGACAGGTGTATCTCTGTGACTTCAAGGCCAGTCTGCTCTACAGAGTGAGTTCCAGGACAGTTAAGGATACACAAAGAGAAAAAACAAACAAGCAAAAAAGAAAAGAAAGATTTATTAGCAGAGGTAACTGTATAAAGGGTACAGAGATAGAAGGTACAAGAGCAGCCACTTAACCCTGGCTTGAGATGAGGAGTCCCATTCCCGGAAGGCGAAGACTTAGACCTAGTTGAAACTGCCAGTGGCCACTGAAGCTATCTGTGCCCTTAGGGAATGCCAGAAGTTGGTTCCCTGGGGGTGGCAAAACCCCAATCTTGGAAGTCACTCTAAGCCTCAGGGTGTGCTGAATAGGTCATACCATGGCCCGGCCATAAGGTGCCAGGGAAAGCTTCCCTAACAAGGGTGGAGCTGTCCGCCACTTGGACCCTGATGGAAACAGAAAGATGAGCCCCAGAGCTGAGTAGAGTGGGCAGGCTAGAAGGAGAAGCCCCTTCCTCATCTCCATGGCATCTTTTGCATAGGTCTGTTTTTATTTAGTCTATTATGCATGCATATGTGTGTGCGAGGTGGTGGGGAGAATGGAGGAGAGCTGTGTCATGGCATATGGAAGTCAGGACAGCTTGCAGGAGTGAGTTTTCTTCCTCCACTCTGGGTTCTGAGGACCAGCTCAGGCTGTCAGGCTTGCCATCTCACTAGTCCCTTTTTTTTTTTTTTTTTTGCCTATATTTTAATTGACTTACTTATATTTTCTATTTATAGAATATACTCTTTAAAATAAACAAGCACTCAGGCAAACAGAATGGTCAGATAAATTCAAAGTACCTTCCTCCTGGAGCTAAATTATTTTCTAAAGGGAGTTACCTTTAAATTTTTACATATTTCTCCATCAAGTAGGTCTTTCTAGTCAAGTACCTCCAGAATACCCGGTGCCCCAGACAGCGCACAGACAGCGGTCTCGCTAAGTCCCACGAGCTTAATGCTGGGTATAAAAAGCCTGCTGTTGTGTTGTCCTCTGTGTATCGGAGTATAAATAGTAATGCTATAAAGACTATTTTTTCTTTTTTTTGTTTGGTTGGTTGGTTTGGTTTTTGTTGGTGGTTTTTTGTTTTTGTTTTTCAAAACAGGGTTTCTCTGTGTAGCCTGTGCTGAAACTTGCTCTGTAGACCAGGCTGGCCTCAAACCCACAAGATCTGCCTCTGCCTCCCGAGTGCTGGGATTAAAGGCGTGCAGCACCACTGCCTAGCGACTGGTTCAGTTTTTAAAGAAGGAAAATTAGAAAGCATGAGCTGCTAGATTTTGGTAAGCAGGTTGGCGGCTAAACCCGTTAGAACAGCTGCTGAAGTGCACTGGCTGCCATGGGTGTTGAGAGCATCCGAAAAGCATAATCACCATAGAAGATGGCTGTCATCTAAGGAAAGAATTATTTTCATGGGCCTTAATAGAGCAGTGACGTTTTCACAGCGCCATTCCAGACAAGTTAACCAGTGTAACTTATGCTTGTCTCAAAGCAAAACAGATTCCTGGTAAACTAAGCTGAGCATGGAGCCAATACAGCAGTGCTGCCTCTGCAGCCTCAGTGTGAGCCACAGCTGCCTCTGTCATAGTAAATACAAGTGTTGCCTAGAAAATGTAAAGTGAGATGAAGCATATTGTTTACTAAGGAAAGGGTTAAATACTTTTGAAAATGTCCCAAGCCTCAGGATTAGACAGTTGTCTTTATGTGGCATTATAATTAGCCAGAATGCTACCTTTCAATAACCAGCACCTTGCTGTATTGTCCTGATTTTAATGGGAGATGCCAACCAATGTAATATCTGAATAGCTAGGACTTTACGTGTCTATAAAGTATGATTAAGCGCATGTTACATGGCGGACACCGGAGTGACATTCTTTGTTTGGCTGAGTCTTAGTTTGTTTGGCGCCTAAGTTTAGCTACTTCGTGACACTTACCTACCTTCTCTTCCTGATGCCTGACAGCTTACAATCACCCGCATGCATGTGCAGGGCTGTCGTCCCAGCACTTACAAGGCGGAGGTGGAGCCATCAGAAGTTCAGGGGCGTCTTAGCTAATAATGAGCTTGAGACCAGCCTGGTGTTCTGTAAGCCCTTGTCTCAAAAAGCCCCCTTGAAAAAAAATCATTTAAAAATAAAAATTATCAGAAAAAAAGCAAAGTATATGTGGAATGACATAAAGAAACCCTTTACTTTGTATGGGTAGTTTTTAATCTAATTTTTTAAAAATCTCTAAGTATTAATTTAAAAGAACATGGTTAAGATTAACACTGACAGATGTGTACAGCATTAATGAGAGGGAAGGGCTCCTGAAGAGGTGAAGCTGGTGGTTGAAGATGAAAACAGGTCAGAGCATTTTATGAACATATGTGAGAAGCATCCCAGGAGCCCTGTAAATAGAGAATAGTCAGAGACACCACACACACACACACACACACACACACACACACACACACTCACACACGGAAGTGCCCTTTGAACATGGAAAGTACACGGACCATCGATGCTCTCTTCTGCATCGCAAAGCCTACCTTGGTGTCTGCTTTATGGTAGATACTGACAAGTTGTATGAATACACATGTGGACTATAAGAAGAGAAGGTGATTAGAAGCTTACCTGAGGAATAGTGCAGAGCCAAAAGAGAGTTTTGAGTATTGAAATAAAACAGTGTATTGGTTTTGGCAACTCTGAGAGGTGGATTAGGTCTCTGCAAAGAAAGGAGGAAGCTGGGGTGTGCGTGCGCATGCACTTACACAAAGGAATGCGACCACTAAGCATTAGTAGAGGTGGTGAGACTGTTAACAGGTTTGACAACGGGGATGCCAGGTTTCGGTGGCGGCTTCACAAACTAAACAAGCAAGCCATTCTGATGAGGAGGGGATAATTTGAAAACTCATCCTGGTGAGTGCATACGTACCCTGTGCACACATCCGGGGACTGGGGCTCTGTCACTCACATATGTTCCCTTGAGGTGGATAACTAACCAGCAGGCTCCCTGCGATCTGCCTGTCTCCACCCGTGTTGGGAATTCTGTCACCCCAGCAATCACGCCTGTCTTCATGCCTGGTCCTCAGCTCTTCACGCTTGCCATATTAAGCGCTTATTCGCAGAGCCCAACTTGAGTGTGGTTTTTGAGATACAGTAAACAGTGCATAGTGATGAGCTGTGTCGTAAAAATCACTTATAAAGAGGCTTCTTGGATGACTGCAAGGCTTCTGCCTCGGTGACCCGCCCAGAGCTGCTGCTGTTCCAGCCACTGTGCTGAGCAGCACAGGCAGGAGGAACAGACTTGTGTGGTGGTGCTTCGTTTGTTTTTCCCTGGAAGTCAGTGTGTTGGATGGCTATTCCAGGACTCAGCACAAAGCAAGAACTTGTGTTTGGGGACGAGAGGGCTCTAAATAGGTGCCTTTCCTATCTGGAAAGCTGTGCTGTGTAGTTAGTTGAAAATAGCTCACATGAGTGTAGAAGTCTGATTGAAACTTGGTTCTCTCATCACAGCTGTGTGCCTTTGGGCAGGTGATTTGCTCTGTCTGTGACTCAGGGTGCACTTGAGAAGCAGGAGAAATAGTTAAGGTTACAGTTCAGATTAAATGAGCTAAGCTTCTTGATCTGGAGTTAACAGCTCTGTGAACTTCAGTTGCCCTGCATGTCCTCACTTACACATGAAGTCCAGAGAGGGCCACACAGTGATAGCTCACACCTTCAGCATGATAGACAATGGTATGACTCTATAAGTACTTTTGTATAAAGAAAGCAAACTATAGCAGTTACTGTCACGTCTACAAACCCGTGACTGTACAAAGTGGCCACACAGAGGCTGAAGAAACTTGAGGAGTGGTTACCACAAAGCACAGACAAAATCACCCACAGATCCCAGTGTGGATAGGGGTAAACCTCAGGAGGCCCCACCTCTAAAATGGAGAGCTACAGGCAATTATTGTCTGCTGAGACAGTTGAATCCATCTTCAACCAAACATAAGTTATTCAGTCCCAACTGGTCAACCCTAAACATCTGTACATAGGAGCAACACTAAGTAAACTCAGCAAATTGTGTGTGTGTGTGTGTGTGTAACAGTGATTTAAAACTGAAAATAATAGTATTCACATATGAAAATGTCAGGCAATAATGATTAACGTTTGACCTCTTAAAGTGTCAAAGAAAATCTAGCACCAACTGCAGAATACAAGTACAGGCCTGGGATTGGTAAAGAAGGAAGAGGGAGAAGCTTGGGGTAGGGTTAGGGGAAAGGAGAAAGGCAGAGAGTCACTTAAAGGCAAACATTCAGAAGATGAGAAAATAAAAACAGAAGAAATGTGACAAGATTTTATTGTGCTTGGAAAAGAAGTTTGTGCTTGTTGGTTTTGTCAACTTGAACAACCCTACACGGATCTGGAAAGAGGGGATCTTAATTGAGAAAATGCTTCCATCCGTTTAGGCTACAAACAAGCCTCTAAGGCATTCTCTTGATTAATAATTGATTTTTGGAGGACCCAGCCCACTGTGGGCAATGCCACCCTTGCCCTGGGTTGTATAAGGAAGTAATCTGAGCAAAGCAGTAAGCAGTTTCACTCCATGGTTTTGTTTCAGTTCCTGCCCTGAGTTCCCTTGAACTGTAGGCTCTAAGATGAAATAAGCCCTTTCTTCCTCTAGTTGCTTTTGATCACATGTTCATCATATCTTAGAAACCCTAAGACATTAATTACAAGCTAGCCAAGGGAGAGTAAATTCAAACAAAAGTCTAATAAGGGCCATTGAAGAAAAAGGGAAATAACCAAGACTACGGAAGTAGGATGCAAAAGCAAAGAAGGGGAACGTAGAAAAAGTAGCCAGTGAGATGCAGGCTGGAACACCCACATATGTCCCTGGGATCTTCCCCCACCCCAAGACAGTAGAACAAAATCCTCAGCTGTGAGGTGAAGAGAGCCAGGACAGCTCTCAGTCAGCCTCATGACATTAGATTTTAAAGATGAGTGTTTCTTTCTGGCCCCGGGGGGTGGGGGTTACATTACTAATAAAGTTAGAACCATGTTCAAAGAAGGCGGCAGTTCAGCAGCGCTTAAGCTGGCTGATTTGCTCTTCGAGCGTCAGGTAAACAGTGAATGTACAGGAATTAGAAGATGCATACCGAAACACTTACATTTTGATGTGGATCCAAGAATAAAACAGTATTGGGAATATAAATGTAATTGTTGTGTGTCTAGATAAAAAGAATGATTTAAAAATGAAAATATAGTATTTGTGTATGAAAATGTCAGACCTGGGAACACATATAATCCAACGTGACCTAAAAAGTGCAGCATTACACGCACAGTTTCTAAACAGCGCGTCTGGGATGTCACAGTAATAGAAGGCTTTGAACTACCAACATTAAAGCCATTAACCTCCTAATTTGGGTTATTTAGGGCCTCAAATATGTAGATAGTTGCTCATCTATCTTCCTAATGATAAAGCAACCTTATGTGTAATGCCCTGTATAACATCGTCTCGGTAACTGAAAAAACCCTAGCCAGGTGTAGTTGGTCACACCAGTCATCCTGGCACTCCAGAGACAGAGACAAGAGAATGCTGCAAGAGTGAGACCCTGACTGAAGCAAACAGGAAAGCTCACCCTGGCCTGAAACTGGGTTTTTCTACCGTAGATGATTATATTGAGGCATGAAGTGTGCTTGGGAGTGGCGGTGGTGAGATGTGAAACTGCAGCTCTGTCTCTGCGGGAGAGGCTCATCTTGTGATCTTTCTTTTCAGAAGCTGATAAAATACCAGTGATGCGCGGACAGTGGTTCATTGATGGGACTTGGCAGCCTCTAGAGGAAGAGGAAAGTAATTTAATTGAGCAAGAACACCTCAGCTGTTTTAGGGGTCAGCAGGTGGAAGAAAATTTTGATATTGAAGTGTCAAAATCCATAGATGGAAAAGATGGTAAGATGACCAGTTAATGCATTTACTGTGTTCTATAAAAGGAAGTAATTGGTACAGTTGGTAAGTTTGGCAACAGTAACTCAGGAGGGTAAGAATTTACTAAATTTGATGTTGTTTTGAGGTACTAACAATCAGGCCTTTGCATGCAAATGTTCCACCTTGAACATACCTTTTCTAAAATCTAAAAATGCTATGAATTTCTGGATTATTTTACTTAGTATGTATGTTTGGTTTTTTGTTTTTTTGTTGTTTTTTTTTGCATGATACTAGCACAATGTACTATTTAGGTACAAATTGTTTATATTATACTCAGAATTAATCATTTGGGGCAATTTGACTTATCGCTGAAAATAAAACTTATTAAATAAAATCTTTGCTGTTATATAAAAAAGCAGTTTTATTAATATTTTAACTGAATTTAAAAAGCCAGAATTGCTTTTGTGTTACCCTTTATATGTCTCTGAAAGATAGACATCAGTTTCTAATTTAAAACAGTATGCTTTTTATGTTTTCTTACTCAGTAAATATGTTTCAATAATGTTAAAAACATTGTATATAATACCCAAGATTGCCATGTTTTCAGTATGTGTCTGAATCTTGTGTAAACCTCAAAATACATGGTGAAGTTAAAACTCCTTCTATTCCATTTACTGCAGGCAGTGGAATCAACTATTCTGGTGAGTACAATGCACAGGTGGAGATTTTCAGGGTTTCATCATCCATGCTTGCCTTTATTTGGGAGGCTTTTGGCAAGCTCTGCTGAACCTAGTGAATTCAAGTACAGCTTGAGTAACTGTTTTTCTTCCCCCTTAAAACCTCTCTAAAGCCCAGAAGCCCAGTATTGATGAAGTAATTAACAGACTGCAGCTCTTCTGTGTCTGCAGGCCGTATGTCCTACTTCTGCCCGTTTGTCCATTCCTCTCGGCTTCACTGCCTGTCATCTCTCTGAACATACATATAGACACATGCATTGGTCACAAGAAAAGCTTTAACACTACCTTAGCTTTTCTGTCTACTCAGTTATGTCTAGATAACTGAGGAGACTTGCAGTTTCCACGTTAATTACTAGTGAAATCAGCATTTACATGATACTTTCCAATTTACAGGTACCATACTCTATAAGTTTTAAATACATTATCTCATTTTCTTAATCTATAGATTCAAGTGTATCCTTATTTTGCTGTCAGATTTAGGCTAAAGGTTTTACCCATCAGTGTAATCAAGCCGTTCTCTGTAAGAGCTGTGGCTGCAGATGCTTGCAGGTAATATTTTAATAACTAGAGAAATTAATGCTTCACTCTTGTGTAACAAAAATAATAGAAACTGTTTGGGATATGAAGTTAGGAAATGGTCTCTCACCCTACCTCTAGAGTCTCCACCGACCTACTTCACGGTGTCTCAAAGACAGGACTTTCGTCATAACACTATTTCACTGCTAGGAGACAAAGTGGAGTTTGGAAATTTTCTTTTCTTCTTCTTAAGTTTTCTACCTCAAAAATGGCAATTTGGGTAACAAACATAGTTTTGCCACCCCTGTTCCTTATGGTTAGTGCCTGAAAACTTGGAGGAAACAGTATGCAAAATAGAAGAAAGTTATTCCCTTCCTCATATTATCATCTTCCCCTTTGCCATCAGCCTGTGTAGTCAGGCAGCAGTTCTATGTCATCTCTATATCCTACCTGTTTAGAATCATATTCACAGTAGAATTAATTTTCATGTGAACCCTGTACTCCTGCTCGCTCTCTCTAAATATTAAATGTAACAAATACTTCAGTCTTCTGCAAAGTGCCCAAGCTTAATATGCCTCAGAACAGTTTATTTGTATAAGTAGATTTCATAGTTGATGCTCTCCCCTCTCTCTCTCTCTCTCCCTCCCTCTCTCTCTCTCTCTCTCTCTCTGTGTTACAGAAGAGAGAAGAGACTCGGCTAGGGCAGCACGGCATGGTATCTTAGGGAGAGTTAAATCTCGCCAGCATGGTGATGTACACCTTTAATGCCAGCTCTCAAAGCCAGCCCAGTCTACACAGCAAGTTCCAGGACAATCAGTCCTACGTAGAGAGACCTTCTCGAGAAACACTTAAACTATTACACTGTCATTTTTCAAATGATTCCTTTAAGTTCATTACAGGAAATTTTTACTTTTGTTGTTGATCTTTTCTTTTTCTTTTTTTGAGACAGGGTCTCATGTAGTCCCAGATGGCCTTGAACTCTCCATGTAATTGGGAATGATACCTTACCTACCTCTATGTCCCAAGTGCTAAGATTACAAGCATACCCCACCACTCTCAGTTTATGATAAAAAAATTATCTGTACTGTGGCATAGGTAAAGATTTATCATATTACTAGTTCAATTTATTATAAATATAATTTTCAGTCCTTTCATCTGTTATATTCAGTATATATTCAGAGGTTAAGGTGTGACACTTTAAAGATTCTGGGAAATTTTGTAGTGTATTTGAAAGTTACAGCTGGCATTACAGAAACATCATTCACCCTCTAGAAAGCCACCATTTAGGGGAATACCTCAAACTTGAAGTAGTTAACAAAAAAAAATGTATACTCCAGATTATTTCATCTTGCTTTCTAAACTTTCTATTTTGTTCTTTCAGGGATGAAAAATACCTTTTCCCCTAAATATATTATTGTGTGATGATAAAGCATTGACTCTTCTTGTGTCAAGATTGTTAATGCCTCCAAGCTGTGCTAGGCACTTTTGTGGGAGAAATACAAAGGCATCTACCCTCGGAGTTTTCAGGGTGTCTCAGAGAAGGGAGACCCAGCAGGAGAGGTATAAGACAGCAAATGTGAGGAGGCACAGCGGACAGTGGATCCAAACAGTTTGGAATAAAGTGCCATGGAGTTATTAACAAGCTCTCTAGAGTCTCTTCCAGTAACTGCAAATACTAGAAGCAGGAACTCCTTGGTGTTTTAGGGAATTACGAGGGAACTCAGTCCTTGCCTTCAGGGACGTCGGAATAAAATACTGCTTCTCACCTTTGACCATGCCTGTTTAGTGTAGTGTCACCACAAGTGGATTAGATGTGCTTAAACTCTACCTGCTTTATATTTTTTCATACTGATCTAAATGAACATTGAATTAGGTTGATGGAGGTCTAGTATAACTATCCAAATAAAGAGACCCCACAAAAAAGATAATCATTGTTTACGACTTAGGTACTTGAATCTTAATTCTCTGAGAACTAAAATGAAAATGCTCTCCTACCCCATCTAGAATTCAGGGGGAAAATATGTGTATGTGTGTATACGCACCACCTGTGTGCAGGAGCCCGTTAGGGTCAGAAGAGGCATCAGATCCTCTTGACCCATAGTTACAGATAGGAGCTGCCGTGTGGGTGCAGGGAACCAAACCTGGGTCCTCTGCAGGAGCAGTAAGCACTCTTACCACAGAGCCTTCGCTCCATCCCCAAGGCTAGGAAAATGTTGTCTAAGGTGGTGACTAAGGTGGTGTCTAAGGTGGTGAGCCCACCCATTCGCTTGAGATGACTAATTAAATAAAACTGTGCCTTCACATACATAGTCTGTAAACATGTTTCGTGCTGGGTTACAGTTTACCCAGGCATAGACAGTAGTGTTTAACAGTTGGCCTAAGTGCACTAATGTTGTGTATCATTCTGGCCACAAAATGCACAGCCTCAGTTTCATGTTAAGAAGGCATAAGACGCACTGAACATGAGGCCTGCTGCTCCAGATAACAAATGAGATGTGCCTGTTGTGTTCAGGCCTGGTCACAGGCAGGAGCCTGAGGAGACCAGGGGACCAGACAGTGCGTGTGATCCAGGAACAGAAATCCACTTGTGGAAAGCTGGAGAGCTGTGTGCCAGGGTTACTTGCTCCATTGTGATGACTGTGCTGGAGTGGCACTGTGCTAGCCCAATGGGAAGCTGATGTCAGTAAGAAATTAAGATGAAATACTGAAAATCTTCAGTTAACACAAAAACCAAAACAGTAGGAACAGAAAAAGAAAAACCAGGCGGGGCCAGAGAAAAATACTTGCAGGCGTGCACGCACCCATGTCAAGAACAGACTTGATAGGGTGCAGAGCCTGCCGGTGTTCCATATTCAGGCTACACCAACACTGGCCTCACATGGGTAAGGCCTGAGGTTTCGTCTCTACCACCAAAAGTCCCACCAAAGTCCCGGGTTAAAAGTTAGTGAGCCGTGCTGGTGGTACAAGTATTGCTACTGCGTGAGTGTCCACAGTGTGTAGCAGTTTATTTGATGAGGAAAGTGTATATTCCTACAAACGTCCAAAAGAACATTTCAGAAGTCGGTAAACAAGATGAGGGTGCCAGATTGATCCAGCATTCAAAAGGCAAAGGCAAACTGAGCTCAGGAAGGCAGGGCTACCTATAGTGAGACCCTATCTAAAAATAAAAATAGATGAGGGGGAGGTGTTCTGATCTCTAGTTTGGAGTTGTGGTTTTATGATTTAATTTTTTATCAGTTTGTTTAATTTACCTGGGGTCCAAGAAAGAGTTCTGGAGTTTTGTTGTAGTTAGCAAGTTTGAGATGCACAAGACCACCTGCTTTGCCTGAGAGTAAATTCTCCAGGTCACTGAGCATCATGGTACATGCTTGGAAAGGAACTCAACAAGAGATCGTTTGAGGCAACTTAGGCAAGCCCCTGTCTAAAAGAAAATAAATTTTAATTTTCCAGACAATTGGTTTTTATAAAGGGAGAAGTTATTGCATGTTTCTCTTATAGGAATTATTATTCTGTCCACTTTTTGGATAAACTTAACTGTATTCAAAGTTACATGGCAAAGAAAGTTTCTTTGAGAGATTTATTAGTTATGGAGATGATTCTAAGTAATTTAACTCTTCAGTCTTTTCTCATTACTGAGTAAGACTTTAATTTTATTAAATGTTATCAGCTTATAAACCAGCATCTTCAGTTGTACTATGAATGTATGCACACTTGTGCAGTAGTGCATAGGAGCTACTGAACTTTACTCTTAACAAAAGACAAAGGAAATAGAACTCTCTAGGCCTTCAGTCTCCTTTACCAGGGAGTGATCTCCAGCTGACAGTTTGCAAAGGTTTTCTTATGCAAAAAGAAAAATAGCCCCTGTAATTCTGTTTGGGATTAAAAGAATTAATCCCAAGCAAATGATTTTCAAGTGAGAATAAGTTGTAAAGGTGAAGAACTAGCCATTTAATTCTATAAAAACATTTTAAATAAGTACAGTGTTTCTTTGAGAGTGAAAAGCTGTGTAATGGTGTTTGCTTATCTTTGTAGAGTTATGCTATTGGTTTTAAAAGGTGAGAATTCGTTTTTGTGTCTTGACCAGTTTTCTGAAAGTGCTCACATAAATTCATAATGTCGGGTGGCTCATGTGTGTCCCAAGAGCTTTGTTTAGTAAATGTGGGATTTGGTCCAGGTTAATTTTACTAGACCTACAGAATTTAGTCTTTGTTTCTCTGTGTAGCAAATAACCGAGTGTATGTCTATCTGGCCCCTTCGCTCTGTTAGCAGCTTTCCTAGCTTATTTGCTTTAATGTGTTTGCTGGCCCAAGTGTGTCCCTGTTCCTGGATGACTGGCCAGAGGCACGTGAAAGAAGAGCGGACAGGAAGAAGACACTTCCATGTGCTCTTCCACCGTGTCAGAGGCCTTTGTAGCTCTGCTGTCACCCAGCTCGCAGCCCTAGTTCATAGGCCTCCAGCCATCTAATTGCATGTAGTTGCAGTAATTAATTTGTGGTGGAGTTAATTAATGCCTTTTAAGAATTTCACACAAAAGCCCTTATCTCTGCAAATATACTTCATATACAAATCTCTGCATATATACTATACTTCAATTGTGTATACAACAGAAATGAAAGATGTTAGTTGAATAGTATGTAACCTTTCAATGTCAAATTCATGTAGAAGGGAGTGAAGGTGAAAATTGAATGTATTAGAATAAATTTTGAATCATAAAAAAATTGGTAATTTGTTAACTAAAGTAAACTGATTTATAAGGTTCTGTTTTAAGTGAACTAAAATAATTACTTCAATGTAATTAATATATCGGTAACATAAATAGCAAAATTGGACAAGGAACATGTTGGCTTTAAGGTTATCTACTGGTTTGTCAAGTATCAAGTGTGTGCCTGGCTTCTCTGTGTTGTCTGCTCAGTGCCTACAAGGTACCAATATGTTACCTAGTGATAGTAATTTTATGTTAGCACTAAGCTTTCCAAAAGAGATGGTTGAAGGTGGAGCCTCCAATTTGATTTTCTTGAAAGTTTATTCACTTTTAGTCTTCTGAACAACTGTCTGGTCATGAAAGGAAGCCTTGCTTCTGACACAACCTTGAAGCCATCATAGCTCAGTATGGGTAGAGTCAATGGACTGTGTATCCAGGCAAGTGGAATTAGCTGTTAAACATGACTGTAGTCTCAGATTGTGTATCATGGCTTGACTCTGACATCAGAAATGTGGTGATATAAATAACCTTTAGTATCATAGAGAGAGTTTGTAAATCTCTTAGCATTCAAAATGCCTTGCATTTCTTGTAGCTATGCAGAGGCAATAAATGATGATGATGTATTGTCTGTCACTGATAAATTTAGCTATTCTTTGCCTTTGTTTCTTTTAAAGAAAGTAGAGCATATATTTGACAGACATTAAACTAATTTTTGATTTACTGTTTTTTTTTTAACTAGAAATTACATTTTGGAAAGCATTTAGAATAATGTTTGTCAAATGTAGTTTTTAAAAGTCAAAACTAAAAGGGAAAGGCAAAATAGAAAAACTCACTTAAATTTACTTTGAAGCTGAGTGTTTTTGCTTTCTTAGTTGTCCACCACACACCTCCCTTCTCCCTCCCTTCTCTGTTCAAATGGAGAGGAAATAAGGAGAGTACAGATGCCACAGGTCTTAAACGAAAGCGCCCCCAAGGTACAGTAACCGTAGTTCTGCTCTCTGTGTAGCTTCTGCCGAGCTTTAGTTCAGTTGTGCTTGGAGCATAGAAGTTCTAGTTTTTTTCTAAAAATGTGTCTGTTGCACTGTTTGGCCTAGTTTTATATTATTATACATATGTATAAACTTGTAAACTATGTCTTCCATTAAGATGAATAATTAAATTTGAATATTAAGGTATTTTTAAGACAATATATAAGTTTTGCAGAGGAACAAAGTTTTGCTAGATTTTCTGCTAGATACTTTTAATATTTCATCAAACAGTTTCAATCTTTTAAACATATGTAGCTCAGAACTATTTCAACAAAACTTTACTTTGTAAATGCTTATTAAGCCCTTGCAAAAGTTATTAAACCCCTTTAGCTTATGAAAAGCTTCTTATTTAAAAGTCTGACCCTGTGGTTGTTTTCTAAAGGTGTTAGAGTGTGTTGTGGTAATTAAATTGTCGTCCTGTGTGAGATACACTCACACACGTGCACACGCACACACACACACACAAGCACAACACACACACAAATGTACACGTCAGTAACATATCCTGGGAGGTAAGTAAAATATAATCGGTTTTTATAAAAGTTCTAAATTATTAGTAACATAAGGGATGCATTTTCTTCTAGTGTGCCATGTCTTCTCATGGGGAACATGCTACCTCAGCGTGTCTTATAGTCTTGACAAGGATTGAACCCTGTTACACAGAACTGTATTTTTTTAAATATTTTGTTACGTTATATGCATGAGTATTTTGCCTGAATACATGCATATATATGCATACCATGTGCGTGTCTGGTGCCATGGACCCCTGGCACTGCTGTGTGGGTGCTGGACTTGGAGCCCTGGTGCTCTAGAGGAGCAGCAGCCAGTGCTCTGAGCTGCTGAGCAACACCTTCCACCCTAGAACTGTGTTCTTAACGCGATGTCATCACAGCTCATCCTCGGGTACACAGGTGCACCTGCCAGTTACTAGCTTTCGAGCAAATCAATCTCTTTTTACATCAAGTTTTTATGACTAAAACGGTGATGCAATTTTTACCCTAACAGGGTTTTTAAATGATAATTGGTCACAGTGGTGGTAAATACCAGTTTTCAGAAGATAAAAATGTGAAATTCTCTTACTTAAGTGACAAATAGAGGAAAATTTAGGCCTTCAAAATATATGAATTATCAAATTGTCATCAGTAGAGTAGATCAGTTTCAGCTCATTGCTTCCACAACTATTAATGGATTCACGTATGTGCTCCACATTCCAAACACTAAGTTTAGCACTAGAGAACAGAAGCAGCCAGTACACAGAGCCTGCTTCGTGAGCTGAGAACCCGTATCTGCTTTAAGACCTTGTGTAAAACAAGCATAACCTCTGCTACAGAAATGCAGCAGCCATGCTGGCATCAATGTTAATTTCTTCTTAAACCCTCAGTTTTGTACAATGTTGAGTGATAATTGGCTTCAACATCCATTCCCAAAGTACCTTACATTCTAATATTTTATTCTCTTTTTACATTTTTTGTCTCACACTGAGTGAAATTTTATATATCTTGATATTTTTAGTAAAATAGAGCAGAAGGGATAGAGTTTAAGTTCCTGTGCCAGGGCTGTTGGGGACTTTTAAATAGATGTGTGTCCCTCGGGGAGAGGAGCCATGCCACTGGGATGCAGCTCTTTATCAAAACCATCTTAACTGCATCCAAAGGCTGTCTGGTACAGTCAGGCCTATCCCTGCTGTTCCTCGCAGCACTGTTGACCATCTGTAATGGTCTGTGCAATGCTTATTAGGACAGAAATGTTTCTAATGAAATGTTCTCTACTGAACTGAAGTACATGGTATCTGAGTTAGATAGTACTGATTCAGAAACTGAGTATAGTACTGATTCAGAAACTGAGTATAGTACTGATTCAGAAACTGAGTATAGTACTGATTCAGAAACTGAG
>REGO01000125.1:4048708-4116427 GCA_010120015.1 Rhombomys opimus
GTACTGATTCAGAAACTGAGTATAGTACTGATTCAGAAACTGAGTATAGTACTGATTCAGAAACTGAGTATAGTACTGATTCAGAAACTGAGTATTAGGATGTTTCACAAAGAAATCTGTCGTGGGGAACTTGAAATTCCTCTCTTTTGTGCGACAGCTGTTCATAGCTACAAACTGAGTCGGAATCACGTGGATTGGCACAGCATGGATGAAGTCTATCTCTACAGTGATGCAACCACATCCAAAATTGCGAGAACAGTTACCCAAAAACTGGGGTTTTCTAAAGGTAATTGTTACATATTACTGTGGGTTGTCAAAATTTGGGGAACCAAAAGTAGATATAAGGTATATGTATTCACTCATCAACTCATAATTATGAATGTAGAATTCTGTATCAAGGACAGTAAATGCCTTTCTGTGTGCTAAAGCAGTCCAAGTTGCGACTGTAAATTGAACATAGCATTTGATGCATAGCATAAAGGAAGAGGAGGCTAGAAATGTTTAACTTCAGTAACAGTGCATTTTGTGGCTGGAATTGTTAAGACAGAAGCCATATTGTCTTGGATTCATTTCAGTGGAGGAGAGGATGGTGATTGTGGGAAAGACGGTGCAACCTTTTTAAAGTATTGCCATTGGAGTTGCTTCCTGGCCTTTTACAGTTTAGTTTTAGTGAAAGAAAAAAGAAGGGTTGGGTAGACGGCTCCATAGATAAAAAGCATTTGACACTCAAGTGTGATGACCTGAGTTCAAATTCTCAGAAGCCACTTAAAAGATAGTGTGCAGCCATAATACAAGCTCTACTCGAGGGAGACAGAAGGCCAGAGAGCCAGCTACTGTGCCTCAGCAGCAGAGCAAGAGACTGCTTTGTGGAGGGGAGGACTGACACCTGCAGCTGTCCTCTGACCACAGGCATGCTTCCTTACATGTCAACCTCCCCCCCCACACACACACACAAAAATTAATGTTTTAAGTGTTTAGGGAAGATGGAGCATACTCAGTAAGTTTGAAAATTCATTTTTAAGTCTAATAAAATTTTAAATGCCATCTTTCACATTTTATTTGCTATAAATGTATCTGAAAATTTTATGTTTGCATTCATTTTGTGGGTTACCTTTTTATATCTTAAGCTTAAAAACAGTAATTAAATGTGTGTGCTTTTTGAGTAGTAAGCTCTTTGTATATGCACTACGGCGTTATAGATCATATTTTTGCTTAGTTTTCCTAGTATTCATGCATCTTTTATCTTTGTTTAGTGATTTTTTTTTTTTTTTTTGAGACAGGGTCTTACTGCATAGCCCTGGCTGTCCTGGAACTCATTGTATAGTCCAGGCCAGCCTTGCACTCACAGAGATAGACCTCTGCCTCCCCCAAGTACTAGGATTAAGGCATGTGCCACCGTGCCTGGTGTATTGTTTTAACATAGAAAGCTTTTTTTTCCCTGTTTATTCTTTTGTGGCTTTCCAGTTTTTATGACAGTCAATCAATATATATTATCTTACAAATTTTATTTCCTCTTTCTATACCCAATAAAATATCTTCTTATAGTCCTGTTATTACCACTTTTTCTCTCTTTAAATATATTGTGCAAGTAGCAAGCTTAGGGCTGTAATTTCCCGCAGCCTCCAGCAGTGGGACCAGACTTCATCGAGGGTATGTAGAGGAAGCCACTCTGGAAGACAAGCCGTCCCAGACCTCTCATATCGTGTTTGTTGTGCATGGTATTGGGCAGAAGATGGACCAAGGAAGAATCATCAAAAACACAGCCATGTGAGTGCCTCGCATACACTCCGCACCTAGGCCACAGTCCTAGCTTCTGCCTGCGGTGGAAGCCGACCCACAGAGGCTCAGGTGATGCTTCATTTTCCCCCCATTGCAGGAGGAAGGACAAGAAAGCCCCAATTAACATGTGTAATTAATTTAAGCCTGACAGCAGAAAAGATCTAGTTTTAAGTGTATTCCCTGCTCTCTGAGCTTCAGAAATTGAAAGTCTTCAGAGTTGTCCAACTCAAGGATTAAGAACTGTTTAAGGGGTGGAGAGATGGCTCAGAGGTTAAGAGCACTGTCTGCTCTTCCAGAGGTCCTGAGTTCAATTCCCAGCAACCACATAGTGGCTCACAACCATCTATAGTGAGATCTGGTGCCCTCTTCTGGAGTGCAGGTGTACATGAAGGCAGAACACTATATATATAGTAAATAAATAAATCTTAGAAAGAAAAAAAAGTTGTTTAAACTGACAGTTTTTAGTGTAATCAGCCCATTCATAGCTCCCAGAGGAAACAACTCCAGATACTTAACACACAAGGCAGGATATTTACCTTCTTAATTGATACGCCCTCAGCTTTAGCTAAAGCCTCTTTAGGAACTTACTGGGAGTGGGGGGTGTGGGAGGATATGTTTCAGAAGTTAAGTGGTATCTTAAAGGAGTGAGGGGTTAAAGGTCCCACCATGGATTTGGCTCTTTGCCAGCAGTCACAATAAAGCAAATTGATGAGGTAAAGACTTGCAGTGAGAAGTCAGTCACTATTGGAAGCAAAGTTTATCAGACCCTGAGGCTACAGGCAGAATTCCTTATTCGTGAAGTAAATGTCTGGTGCTAGGAAGCAAATCCTCAGTGACCTGTATCTACAAATGTTGAGCTTGCTGCGCTTTGTAAGCTCATCATGCCCACTGAGGGAGTAAAGTAAGAGTGCAGTGTAGTTTAAGTTGTCTTGCTGTTGGGCGTTGGAGACTACCCTGCTCTTCTCAGTCTGTGTCTCCAATAGGCATCTCATAGCTCTAAGTCTGACCTTGTTTTATGATGAGTCAGAGATTACTTGGCATGATATCATGACCTGATACGTCCTCTGCTTAGATATTGCGGACCATGAGAACTAGGTTTGCTGGCGTAGCTTCCCTGAGATCCTTAGTAAAAGAGGAGTTTGATTTTTTTTTTTTTTTTCAAGTACAAGTCAGGCAAAACCTAACACAAAAAGGCTGAAGCCTGTGAGGTTTTTCCAAACTCACTGATATCTACTTGGCCTCTGTGTCACTACCACCTTACAGGAGCTGTACACCAGAAAGACCATATTAGTAACATCACATGGGTGCAGTTGACAGACTGTAGGGAACGGTGGAAGGAGAAGTGGGTTTGCAAATTAACAGACATGAGGCCCATCTACTGTCTGCAGAGAATGGACTGTAGTATTTGGAACATAAACAAACATAAAATGCTGTAATGTTATTGTGAAATAATTTTTATAGTCAGCTGGGAAAATCAGGCTACTGAGCTACATACTTGCTAAAATTAAAATTTTACTCAGTTGTAATACCATAATACTGAATAGATGCTATTTTAGAAAAATATGCTATTTGGAGCTAAGATGGCTGGGGGACAGCTCAGTGGCAGAGCGTTTGCCTCACGTGTGCAAGGTAGGACTCGAGTATTTGAAACCTTGGGTTTCATGTTTGCATGAAGAAAAGAGAAGCAGAAATAAAATGGTGTGGCATCTGGGATTTGCTCTAAACTATGCAAGGAAGGCGTTTCTGTCGAAGGGACAGTATGAGAGAGTTTTTCCCAGTGAACCATTCAGCATCTTCATTATGCTAATCATAACCCTACCCATAACTGACAAAAGGAAAGATGTAAGTTCATTGATGCCTTAATTTTCAAAGCAAAAAACAAACAACTGAAATTTGCAGTATAAAGAGAAGATAAAGGAGAGCACAGAAAGATTGCAAGAGCCCAAGGATTAGGAAATCTTCTGCAGGACAGTGTCTTCTAGATGTGACAGGGAGGCTGCAGCCATGAACCCTCAACAGGATGGCTGCCTGAGCAAGACCTGGCCCATGGCACTGCCACTAGGCATGCCAAGATGGACACAGTAAACTCAGAGGACCCACCACTAGATGAAGATAGCTAACTACTTCAGAGACAGGGAAAATTAGTCATCCCAGGGTGAGCCCCCTAATTGCTTATGCGGTACCATGTGGTCAGACCTAAAGTTATATACATGTAAGCAACACTAAACAGACCTCGCAGGTTGTATTTATGTATTTACTCGTGTGTGTGTATGTGTGCAACAATAATGCAAGAAAAAGAGGCCATAAATTGAGAGGGAACAGGAAAGGTAAGCTTGGGATATAAGAGATGCTGGAAGGAGGGGTGGGGAATGATGTAATTATATACTAATTTAAAAAATGTTTAAAGAGATGAAATGAGATAATGCGTAATTAGATGATGGCCTAGAGGTGAGCACAAGCACAGATTCATTCACTGTGCTCTTACATCCCTGAAGAGCTGTGCAGTAATGTACAGTAAATTAAAATGCACGGTAACTGAGAAAGTTCAAGTCCTTGGTGAGAAACAGGAAGGTGACCGAGGCAGAGCTGAGCTGTGTTGGCAGCTTGGTGTCGCTGTCAGTGGAGTATAGTTGCACAGCTACCAGGAAATGGAAGTGTTGCAATGAGAGGTACCGTACACCATGGAAAGACATATGTGAGGTTGTCCTCAGAGTTTGTCTTATGTTTGTCTTATTTTTTTAGGATGAGAGAAGCTGCAAGAAAAATAGAAGAAAGACATTTTTCCAACCATGCAACACATGTTGAGTTTCTGCCTGTTGAATGGCGGTCCAAGCTTACTCTTGATGGAGGTATATTTTGCTTTGAAATTGAATGATACTAGCCAGTGACAAATCCTTTCTAGAGTAAATTTACGAGGTTTTAGAAATATTTGTATTAAGAACAAAATCTTGGCCAGGTACGGTGGCGTACGCCTTTAGTCCCAGCACTTGGATGGTTAATGGTGGATCTATGTGACTTCAAGGCTGGTGTGGTTTACATTGCAAGTTTCAGACCAGCCGGACACACAGACCACGAGCGCAATCTTTTTAGTTGTTTTAGGATACATTCACTTTTTGTTCCAGATTATTCAAGAACATATTTTAAGGGGAAAATGTTTTTAAACTTACCAGCATCTTACTTACATCTTTGGACTGTGGTGTAGACCTCACAGATCTACACACACAGGTGTGTGTGTGTGTGTGTGTGTGTGTGTGTGTGTGTGTGTCCTTTATGATTTGGGGGTACAGGGAAGACATCTAGGTCTGTGTGACACCAACACCCACCTTTATTCACAGTGCCGCACGGGTGTGGTCCAGAGTCTTCCAGGCCTTAGAGTCAGGAAAGTCAGCTGGAGCATTCCAACTCCAAAATGGCATAAAAAACCGTCCTGAGTTCTTTAAAAATTAACTAAGTGCTACCAACCGAGGAAAGCGTCATGGTATATATGTAAAATTCTATATAATAACACCATCATATGGACTTTTCTTGTTCACCCAGATAAAGTTCAGGAATTAAACAGGATAAATTAACATTTACTAAGCCCCTGAGCTTAGTTTACATTGTTGTGGTAATGGGGGGGGGATGTTTTGTTTTTGTTTTTGTTTTTGTTTTCTTAGTGTCACTATTTATCAGCAAAATGCAAATCAAAACCTCCAGCCAGTACCTCCTCATGTGCTGGGGATGGTGAGAATAGAAGACAAAGTCAAGAATGCATGTGGCAAAAAGACAAAAGCTTATGTGTGCCGATGGGAACAGGAAATGGTACAGCTGCTTCACAAGGCAGTGTGTAGTCCCTTAGAGGCCCTCGGGTTGTCCCACAGTTACCCCGTGACCCAGCACTCCTGTCTTAAGCGTATGCACAAGAAAAGCTAAAATACCAGTGTTCGTTTTTTAAAATGTACAAGAATGTTCAAAACAACATTTTTTTTATTCTTCTCCTCCCCCCCCCCAGTATATTTTTAATTGGTTATTTGGGAATTTCATGCACCTGATCACACTCACTTCCCAGTTTGATTTTTGTTAGTTTGTTTCACCTTTGTAGTCCTGTGTTCTGGGCATCACCTACTGATGATGATTTTGAAAGTATTAAGATAATGGAAGAAGCCCAGCAGAAAGGTTCTGTACTTTATGCTTCCATTCCTGCAACAGTGGGACTGGCAAGACTGTAGACACTGGAGAGCAAGCCAGTGACTGCCAGAACTGAAGGGAAGACAAATGTGGAAGCCAGAGAGAGGATAGTTCTGTTGTTTTGATGACAGAGTTACATAAAACTATGCAAGTATTAAAATTCATAATCAGTTTTGCTTTGTATTAATTTCAAAATAAAAGTATGCTGTAGCAAATACCAGTGTACTCATTGGTAGTAAAAGGATAAAAACAAAAATATATATGTACTTACTGTCTTAGCAGCACAGTTAATACATGAAGAAGGAATGATAGGAATGAAGAAGTGAAAGCATCAGCTCTGATTTACAGGTCACATGCTGTCAGCTCAGAATACACAAACTATACAGAAAAATCATTATATCCAATCAGCTTGTCAGGGTCATGACATAAAAGATTCATGTGCAAAAACAATTGCTTTTCTTTAGACCAGAAATAACATAAAAAATGTAAGACCTCAAGAAATAACTCAAATATTATACAACTTTTATATAAAATGTGTAACTTTAAATAACTTAAGTATGTACATTTACATTTTAAAGTACAAGTACTATTAAAATATAGAAAATATAAATACAGAAATGATTCTCTCAGAGTAAATGACTGAATATTCTAGAGATGCAACTCACAGACTGAGCTGTAGATTTTTATGGGACTTGATAAACTGACTGTAGAACAGAGGGTCTGCCAAGACAGAGTCAGGGAGTCAGGTCCCCTGAGGTTGCAGGATGGCTTACCCTTTCTAGCTGAAATACGTCAATGTTGGAAGAAAGCTGGGGAGGAAAACCAGTGCCACGGCACGTAGGCCTTTGCTAACACTGGAACCCCACCACAGCAAAACAGTATCGCAGCCCAGGGCTGAAACCATGGGTGACCTGTACTTTGAATGTGTTTGGAAACGGGTTATCCTATGGGGGAAAGGCTCAAAAAAAAAAAAAAAAAAAAGCTGCAGGAAGAGCTCATGCTGGTGAAGATGTGAAACAAGGGGAACATTCTTCCATTGCTGGTTTATTTATTAGCTGGACCAAAGGCTGAACATGAAGGCCAAGACTCTCCGACATATTGGGAGAGTAGTTGAGAATAGAGAACCTTAGTCTTCATCGTGTTGCCCTTTAGTCCTTACTACATTGTGCTAAATTACAGCATAAATAAAATAAAACCATTCAAGCCAGTGCAGTGACTTGCCTTCACCTGAGGTCACAGGGCTGCTGCCCTTCCATGCTTTCCCATGGCAGTGTCCATTCCCTGTGCTTGCGGAAGCCATGCGGAGCTCAGTGCTCTCCAGTGCTTTCATTATTGTAACTGTTTGTCTCACACAGTCACGCAGTCTTTGTCCTGTTCACTGATGCCCATAACGAATCTGCTTGCCTTTGTTTATATTTGTGATCTGACATTGCGGGCCCATCAAGTCATTGGTTCACGAGAGACGGATAAATACAAAGCATAGGAAAAATGTATTTGTCACCAGTTTGTTGTTAGCAGTGCCAGGCATGCCAGATGGGCATAGTCAGGGCCAGGGTAAATAGAGGCCAAGAAATTGATAATGGCCTTCATTCTTTAATGTTCCTTTTCTGTTTGTGTCTCTTTTTATTGTCTCTTACTTTCGGTGTTTTGTTTTAGATATTTTAAACAAAGGAAAGGTCCCCCACTAATGTTTAATGTTTAAATATTAAATCACTTTAGGAAATGTAATTTTTCCCTGTAACCTTCTGTAAGTTTGATTTGGTTGTTTTGTTCCTGTAGACACTGTTGACTCCATCACTCCTGACAAAGTGCGAGGCTTGAGGGACATGCTGAACAGCAGTGCAATGGACATAATGTACTATACCAGCCCGCTTTATAGGGATGAGGTAAGTGCCACGACTGTGTTGTCATGTTAGGTGTGCCTCACAGTGGCAGCAGATAAGTGCTGTTTAATAGTGAATGTGGTCAGCTTCAGACCAAGTCTTCCCCAGGGCTTCCCAGACAGGCCTGGCCTGATAAGAGTGTCACTTGGTGCTCCTTAAAAATACAGAGGAAGGCCATAACTGGTAATGCACACCTTTAATCCACTCAGGAAGCAGAGCCACCCAGTGAGTCCTTGTCTCAAAACAAAGAGAGGTACATGGTGGTTCACACCTGTAATCCCAACACTCAGGAGACAAGGGCAGAAAGATTGCTCCGAGTTCAAGGCCAGTCGCTACAGAGTGAAACCTTGTCTCAAAAAACAATAGACTAATAAAATTATAATTGTGTGTGTGTATGTGTGTGTGTGTGTGTATGTGTGTGTGTGTGTTGTGTACTCTATTGAGGATAGAGATGAAGGTATTCTGAACTCATGATTTATAAAATATGTCTATAGGTATTGTATGTGTATATATGTATGTGTGTATATAAATGTATACACATACAATACCTATATTGTATGTATATATATACACACATGCACATATGGAGGTGACTGTTCACATACTTGCATTTCCCAGTCATGTACACTAAAATAGCTAAGAAACAAAAATATCCCTTACCACACTGAGTAGTCCTAACATCCAGATGTTTACGGTACTGTGTTTCCAATAAAAAAAAAAAAAAAAAAAAAAAACTGATTCAGAGCCCAAAACAACTATTTATGACAGAAGCTAAAGAAATTCAAATGAATAATGGCAGGTCACAAGGATAGGACCAGAGAACAGGTCAGTTGCCTGAGTCTGTTTGGGTACCTAAGTTGATCGTTGGCTGTTACTACAGGAATTATTAGTACTTTTAATGTGGGGGTATAATAATGACAGTGCAATAAAGGATCGCAAACCTTTTTTTAATCTAACATTTATTTTGGTTATAATTTGAAAAATAAGTGGGAAGAGGAGAGGTCCCTTGCTTTTAGAACAATAAAGCTGACTGGGGTTGGAAAATCACTTTACAGCTGGCATGGCAGTATCGGGTATCCAGAGTCTGGATGTGAATGTTAAATGGAGGGCAATGTTTTGTTTAGGAGCAGACTAATTGCCTGGTCTTAGAGTACATCCCATAGACTGCTCACTGGTCCATAAAGGAGAAATCATAATTACACACAGGAGAAATCAGGCAGCCTCTATACGGGGTTTCCCAGGGGACAGGTGGACATTGTAAACCTTTGGGTGTGGTTTAAAACTATGGAGGATGCAACATCCTCTGCGCGGCATCTTAATATGATGATGAAATACTTGAAAAACACAAAACAAGGAATAGGACTGAGGCTGCGTTCTTTTAAACTATCAGTGCCATAAATTACAGTAATTACAGGAAACATTCAGTAATGCAGATTACAGGAGGTGAAAAGATCTGATAAATACTGTATCTCATCTTCTGCTATCCTGTAGTAGATGAGGAGGCTGCAGGAAGGGATGACAGAGTTGGATTATGGGTGGTAACTTAGATAAAATAGATCCAGATAGGACCATGTGGCATGGATAATTATGCTAGAAATAGTGCTAGTTTGAAGGAATAAACAATGAAGTATTAAGTATGAAGTATTAAGGGATAAAAGACGACAATGGATACTATATTCCTCAAGTAATTACCAAAATTTTTCGGAAGTTATTCATTTCTGTGTTTACAGAAGCAGAGAGAAATAACACAAATGTGATAAATGCTAACAAAAGGAGAATCTAAATAAATCATAGTGTGTGGATTTTTTAATTACGTGTTGTGAGGAGGGGAAGTGCATGTGTGTGCGAGTGCCTGTGGAGTCCAGAACAGGGAATCTGCTCCTTTGAGCTCGAGTTAACAGCTGGTTGTGAGCTGCCCCATATGGGTGTTTGTCCTCTGTAAGAGCACTGTACATTCTTAACCACTGAGCCAGCTCCAGCCCAGACGTTTGACTGTGCTAATTTTACTATGTAGCATTTTATATTTTCAAGTTATTTTTAAATAAAAGTTGAGGAAATAAAATATTTAAAGGGAAAAACCGTTTTCTAGGTCCATCCCCCAGGTTGTAAGTCACTTGGTCTGAAATAAAGCCTGTGTTTATATTTTAAATCAACAGTTTTCCTAGGTGATACCCTGAGGGAATTCTGGGTAGTATTTCTTAAGGCATTATGAAGAACAAAAGGAGTACCTAGGAAGAGATGGGCAAAGGTGATCTTGTTTTTTTATAAAAGGAAAGTCTGTAAATTAGAATCCCTCGTGTGGGAGCCTGGGAGGTGCTC
The DNA here is from genome assembly GCA_010120015.1 of Rhombomys opimus. Lineage (NCBI taxonomy): Eukaryota > Metazoa > Chordata > Mammalia > Rodentia > Muridae > Rhombomys > Rhombomys opimus. Next base: position 4,058,857 of record REGO01000125.1, read on the forward strand.
AGCTAAGAGCACTTACTCTGACAAAGGACCCCGGTTCAGTTCCCAGCACCCACAGGGTGGCTCACACTTCCAGGGGATTGGAACTCCCTCTTCTGACATCCTCCAGGCACATGTGCTGCGCAGACATACATGCAGACAGAACACTCATATAAAAAAAAAAAAAAATTCTGAGAAATTAGTCTCTCATGTCCCTCTAACCCAGAAGTAAAGTAAGAATCCGGGAAGAGCAGCAGCAAGTCCATTGCTTGAGGAAGACCTTTGTAGTAGCAAAACTGCCTTCCTGGGTTAGGGTAAGCCACCACCAACCAGAGGGCCCCCAGAAGGGACTCTTCATCTCCACAGCGTTCATTGGGTCACCCATGGGTCTCTTGACTCTGAGATTGAGATTCTCAGGAAAAACCCTAAGTTTGTCAATGGCCACAGAAGAGCCAGGGTAGTGGGTAAAGGCTGTGTCAGCTAGGCCCTCTCAATTCACATTTTTGAGGGTTGCATTTTTTTTAAAGAACATGAAAATTGGGTGCTTTTTGCCAGTGTACTGAGACACCTCTATTTTTACATAGTATAAACCTTAATTAAGACCTTCAAAAGTAAATAATGCCGCAGAGCTAGGTCAGTGTCCCACTTGCCCTAGCATGCAGAGAGCTGCATTCAGTACCAAGGAAAATACACACATGCGCTTTCTCCCCAACTGTTGCATGGATTGTAAGGAAGGAAGTTTTTTTGGTTTTGTTTTTTGTTTTTATGGATTGCTGATACGGTACGAGCTCACTCCAAAGAATTACATTTCAGCTCCCTTAGTGAACAGCATTGACATTGACATTGCACTGCATACCTTTTAAGTCTTGCCTGAGCTTTTACCGACAGTCCCTCCTGAAAGGCTTTTATGTCCTTTTCCCCTTGAACTAGTCGTTCATGGAGTTCTCAGGCCAGCAGCACCAACAGTTTCCGGGAACTTGTCATGGATGCAAATTTCAGGCCATCAGAGTCTCTGATCAAGAGGTAGAGCCCACTGGTCTGCCCAGATTAGCTTCAGTGTTGTTTTATTGCACTCCAAGATGTCAGCAGAGGATGCCAGGCCTTCATGCATTCCACTCCTGAGCCTGCCAGTCATAAGCACAAGAGTGAAAGCCACTGTATGCACGTAGAGGAAGAATGTTCAATCTCAGCTGATGGAGTTTGGTTGTCTCCTGATTGAAAACAGAAGCTGAAAAAAAAGAAAGAAAGAAAGAAAGAAACCCTCACCTAGCTTGTTAAGTAATGAGATGAAATGGATAAACACTGAAATTCTATAATCAGATCAGAGAAATAGGAAGAAGGACTCAACTAACCCTCAGATCCAGGTCCAGAACGGGTTTCAGTGATAACGTAGTGTTAGTTTGTTAGGTTTGGAGAGGAGGTTATTTCAGTAATGTTTATTGATGTTCAACTTCAAGGGGAAAAGCCTCATAGAGACAAATGTATCTGCTATAAATTTATATATTTTTAAAAATTTTACTGTGACTAAAGCCACACACTATAAAAATTTTGAATTGACATAGTTTCAGTGAAGTGAAAGTTCTCAGGGATCTTTGGAGATCTTACTAGAATTTAAAAGGAAATTTTTGTTTGTAGGTCAACTGGCTAGTGGAATTTACTAAAAGCTTACAAAAGGGTCTTTTTTTGGTAATCTGCCTGTGGTGTATTCTGTGGTGATGACATGGTTTGAAGCACGGAAATGCCCCTCCATTCCTACACCTTTTTAAAGCACCTGAGTAAATGTAATACCTATTCATATTTTATCATATTTGGTTTTCTTCTTAATACATGTGCATTTTAGAAGTAGAGTGTGTGGCGCTCGGCGAAAGTCTAACCTGATGTTCTCTTATTCCGAACAGCTAGTTAAAGGCCTTCAGCAAGAGCTGAACCGATTATATTCCCTTTTCTGTTCTCGGAACCCAGACTTCGAAGAGAAAGGGGGCAAAGTCTCAATAGTGTCCCATTCCCTGGGGTGTGTAATCACTTACGACATCATGACGGGCTGGAATCCAGTTCGGCTGTATGAGCAGCTGCTGCAGAAGGAGGAGGAGCTGCCTGACGAGAGGTGGATGAGCTATGAAGAGCGGCATCTTCTGGATGAGCTCTATATGACAAAGCGACGGTAAACAACCTAGCTTCTGAGAAGTTGAGAGTGTCTTTATGGTATTGCTAATGTTCGTAAGAGAAGGCTTGGGGTCCAAAGAGATGGCGTCACAGTTAAGAATACAGGACAGTCTTTCCAAGGACCAGAGTTGAGTTCCTAGCACCACATCAGTCTGCTCACAACTCCCTGTCTGTAACTCACAGGTGCACACAGAAAAACATGTAGTTAAAATTTCAAGTAAAAAAGAAAAAGGAAGCTTTATGCCTTGTTCACGATAGATTACTAGATAACATGCCCAAGTAAGCTATAGGTTATTAACTTTTAGACTACTTACATGCAGTTTTCTACAGAATAAAATAGTTTCATTTGCCTCCTTCCACCTTTGCTCACAGGTTGCAATGTGTAATCATTTGTTTTGCTGCTGTGTAGAGGTTGGTCTGCACCTTTGTTAATACTGTTCTGAAAATAGTGTTAAAACTTCTTCATTCTTGGCAAATTATTTTACATTATCTTTGTTAATGATTATATACCATATAATAAACATTTAACAATTATATGACCATCAATGACCTTCTTAGATCTTTTAAATATTTGCTACATTATTATCTTAATTTATATTTTCATTCTTCATCTTTTTCATTCTTTTACTGATACAAGTTTGCAATGAAAAACACTGATTCTGATAGTTTAACATTTTATAAAAACAGTTGAGTTATTTAACAAGTTTTTACTCTGAAAGTATTGGCTTTGTTTTACTTTTGGAATAGTTGTCTCGGGGTTATATTGATTAGATGCCATAGACATAAATATTATAACAGAAAAATGAATTTTAGTCTTGGAAGAAAATGGCATTTAGCTAGGCGTGGTGGCACACGCTTTTAATCCCAGCACTCAAGAGGCAAACACCAGTAGATTTCTGAGTTTGAAACTAGCCTGGACTACAGAGCAAGTTTTAGGACATTCAGAGCTACACAGAGAAACCCTGTCTTGAAAAACCAAAAAAGAAAGTAAGTTTGGCAGTCCTCAAAGCAGCATTTTAGATGAGTGTAAATCTGGTGAGTCTTTGTATTGAACCTTAATTTGATTCCTAGCACTCATGTCAGACAGCTCACAATCACCTGTTCCTCTAGCCACAGGAGTTCCAACACCTTTTTCTGGCTTGTTGCAGGCACTGCATCCACATTTCTGCACAAACAACCGCAAACACATGTGTTTAAAAATAAAATCTAAAAAGACATTTAAAAATTAAAGAAGAAAAAAGACATAGCCATGGAGGCGTATGCTTGTAATCCTAACACTTGTTAGGTAGAGTCAGGGCCAGGAATTGAGTCAGCCGAGCTAAAGGAATAGTCAAGGAAACATGCATTTGTAAGTGAGTAAGCCAGGCGCAGAAAATGAGCTGTCACTTCCTTGAGAAAAAATGTTAAGCAAATGTATTATTACGTGTGAGCAAGACCAAACGGTGATATGAGTGAGGTGACTCAAATGCTGCTTAGCAGAGAAGGGCCAAACTGTGGTGGACAAATAATGTCTAATTCAGAAATTAAAGTAGGTGGGGTCAATGCCATGAAGAGACCTATAAAATTCATTTATAATAAATGTAAAAAAGGGAAAAAGTATTTTAAAAAGACTTGACAAGAAAGTATGAAGTATAATTTTTAAAGCTACATTGGATGGATGGATGGACGGACGGACAGACAGACGGATGGATGAAGTGTGTCTATGCAGGTGTCATGAGAAATTCCTGAGCAGTACAGCAGGAGCATTAAATAAATGTTGTCATGGGCCTTACTATGAGGGCTGTCACATGCTTCATACAGTACTAAGCCTCTGGTTGTAGCGAAACTATAAATGTATGTAAGTGTGATCTCATGCTGCCTCCTAGGCTGAGGGAAATAGAAGAGCGGCTGCATGGACTGAAGACATCAGCCAGAACACAGACACCTGCCTTAAAATTCAAGGTAAGGGAAGAGTCTTTGCCTCAGTATGGGGCTTGAAACCAGCCAAAGTCTAGTCATGGATGGTTATTCAACGCATATTGCGTGCTTGGAATCTGTCAGAGGCAGCATGGACAGGATGGTTCTCCAGCCCCGGATGTCACAGTACCTTGGTGCCCTTTAGCAGTGTGCAAGGCAATAATGCGCTAGAGGGTGGCCTTCCTTTTGTCTGGAAAGCTTTAAAAGGATAAACACTTGTTCTTTATTTGCATTTGGGCCAAGTCAAAAGAGAAAAAAAGTGAGAGGAAAAGCCGAGACAGATGTGTGAAATGTTTACTGTTCAGAAGTAACAGACATTTGGTCAGCAGCAAGAAGAAAATAAAATGAGGTGAACAGGAGCGATTTCAAAGTATACAGCCAATGAAAAGTCTAGGACAAAAGCCCAGGACAAGGTCACGAGGTCATTTGGCTGGACTGTTCAGGACTCAGCAAGGGGCCATGAGAGAAGGAACTGCCATCTGCTTGCCAGGGCAGAGTAAGACTAGCCTCAGAGTAGTGAAAACTGCTCTGCTAAGCCTGAGGGGCAGAGACGTCGGCACTGGCTTACTCCTGCCTGCAGTGGTAAACAAGGTGGCATGAGCCAGGCGCTCCATCTCCACATGCCCAGTGAGCCACATTGAGCTGGGTGCCTGTCTTCTCCTCAGTGTGAGGTTCAAATATGGGATGATGGGCAGAAAGACTATATTGACTCTCTGGCTTACAGTTCTTCTTCAACTGTTACTTATTTTCATGAGTATGGTGAGTGTCTATGTGTCTATGTAAACCTGTATGTGCCTGCACAGCCGTAGAGGCTGCCAGATCCCTGCAGCTGGAGTCGTGCGCAGTTGTGAGCCATCTGTGGGTGCTAGGAACTGCACTAGGGTCCTCTATAAGTGCTCTTAACCTTTAAGCCACCCCCCTACTGTTTAACCTTCAACTTACACATTTAAAAACCACGTTGTTGCGCTGGACTCATAACTCAATGGCAGAGTAGTTGGCCAGCATGATCAAGGTCCTAGGTTCACTTCCTAGCAGTCTGCAGGGAGTTCAGTGGTGAAGCCGAAACATGCATGCAAAGAATGTGGTCTCTGGAGTTACCCTATTACAGAATTTAATTTCCAGCTCTACCAACACTATTATGTATAATTAATGCTAAATGTTTCAATGTAGTGGCAGATAAACTGTTTTTTCACTGGACAATTGGGTAGAACACATTAAGTCTATTATGATCTGAGATCCAGCACCACGTGATAGAGCGTGTGCACCGTAATTGAGTTTTCTGTCGCAGGTCACACATAGCTTACTAGAGGCTCCTCATTGTTCTTGAGAGGAAAGCATAGGAGTCAAGATTTAAGAAGAGCACCTAAGAACCTGGTGAGTTCTACTTGGAGCTTAGGGGGTTAGAGAGAACACAAGTTTTCCAGCAGATGGACTGGCCCTGAGGATGCTGGTCCATCCTGTTGCCGCTGACCGTTGAACTTCACACCCAGGACGAGAAGAGCAGCTCTCTGTGTGGTGTGGACGGTGAAGCTTTGATCTCGCTGTGATCTCTGTCCTATCTGCCCTGTCTAGTTAGTAATATTAGCCAAGCCATGTAATATTTCTGAATTCTGAATGTTTACTCGTCTCCGAACTAGGAACCTAAGCTACGAATCTGAGGTTCCTTACTGTCTTCAAATTTCTTTGATGGGGCTGGTGAGGTGGCTCCGCAGGGAAAGGCGCTTGCTCTGCAAGCCTGGGACCTGAGTTCAGTGCCTTCAGCCCACACTCAGGTGGAGGGAGAGGACTGACTTTACAAAATTTGTCCTCTGACGTCCACATGCATGCCATGGTACACACATGCTCCCACACACATGCAGCTCATACACGTCCACAATAAAAATTGTCTTTAAATGTTTTTTAATTCTTTGACAGTCATAAGTGAGGCAGTCCGTAACCTCCTGTGATAGGATAGCGCCTCTGCGTGCTTATCGGGCTGCAGCCACCGTAAACAAAATGACGTGGGAGGAACTGTTCAACTGATCATCTATGGAATGACTAGCCAAGGCAGAAAACATTTTTGCACAGAGCACCATAGCTTTCTCTTACCTATTTTTGGTATATCGGGGGTTTGGTGTGAGTGTGTGCGTGTGTGTCCGTGCATGAGTGTGTTTGTATGGTGCCTGCACTTGAGTATGCAGGTGTTTGCCCTACATACATGGCAGGGATCAGAGCACAAAGCCAGATGGATTCTGCTATCGCTGCCTCATTGCCTTCAGATGGAGAATCTGTCACTGAATTAGAAGCTTGCCATTTTGACTAGGTGCAGTCCTGGGGCTACAGGCGTGCACAACCACACCCCAGCTTTTTTGCATGAAGGTTGAGTATTCAGACCTCGTGCTTAAAGAGTAAGTGCTCTTGCCTGCAGAGCCACACCACCCCCGGCCCTTGTTTTTACCTTTTGAGGCAGAATCTTAACAAGTAGTCCAGGCTAATTACAAAATTACTGTGTAGCCCAGGCTGGCCATAAACTCCCAGCCATGCCTCAGTCTCATGAACGTTGGGATTATAGACATGAAACGCATATGTGGCTTTATTCTCTATTTCTTCCAGCCCTTCTCCTCTCACTATTTTAGAGGAGCTGGATTGTATCGTCTGTGAGATACAACCATCAGTGTGTGATGTGGACGGTGAAGCTTTGATTTTGTTGTGATTTTTGTCCTATCTAGTTAGTAATAATTAGCCAAGATGATTGTACCATCTATTGACCTGGGCACAGCTTGTTGATAGCACACAAAAATAAAAGTCATTCTGTCATCTTCTTGGTGACAGGTATATATAAAATTGGAGGCCTGAACAATCACAGTATACTTAATATATGCAGTATACATGGTGGGGTATTAAGATTAGAATCCAGGCCAGGCACTTCGAAGACAGAGGCAGGCAGATCTTCTTAAGTTTAAGGCCACCCTGGTCTGCAGAGCTAATTCCAGGACAGCCAGGGCTATTACACAGAGAAACCCTGTCTCAAAAAACAAAACAAAAAGACAGATAAGAATCTGGGGGCAGGAGAGATAGCTCAATGGTTAAGTGCAGCAGCTGCTCTTGTAGAGGACCTGATCTCAATTCCCAGTACCCACATGGCAGCTCACAACTGTCTGTAACTCCAGTTCTAGAGGATCTGCCGCCCTGGCACAGACATGCAGACAGAACACCAGTACACATAAAAATGAAATAAATAAATGGCTTAGAATCTGACTTGTGTAGTATATTTTACTCTGGTTTTTTCTTTCACTCTCCCTTGTAGTCTCCCCTGACCCCCGTTCCTCCTGCTGACTAAATGTAGATCTGTGTCCAGCTGTCCATGCTCTGAACACACCCCAGGCAAGCCTGTTCACCTTCTTGGCTTCACATATCACTGCAGTGGTGGTGATGGGCATGTAGATGTGGATGGTGAAAGATACAGTTCTGCATCCCCTGCTCTGACTTTTCAGCCACGTTACAGAGCTCTCAAACTGAATAGAACACAAATAAGATTTAGCGACAGATTCTGCCATGGAACTGCAGTCCTGCAGACTCCAGGCTTGTGAGTTCCCAGTCTTCATCAGGCTCCATTCAGGCATGCGACCCTGCTCCATCCTCCTCCATTCCCGATATGAATGACATCGGGGCTGCCCTATTTGAGATTGTGTCTCGCCTCGTTTCTTTTAAGAGATTTTTCCCCAAAATCAGTAGTATGCCACTTCCAGGTGCATCCATACAGTACTACCAGCTTGAGTTCCTCCAGGTGTGGGTTAAGTGTCGTCCCACCACCTGAGAAGCAAATTACGCCTGTTTTTCCTCGTCAGAGCTCTGAATGTTACCATCCCAGGCAGCTTTTTCTCCCACACCCTGTTTTTCACCTTTTTCTTCTCTCAAAAAATCATCCAGTACCTCTCTCTCTCTCTCTGCTTTAGTCCATGTATCGGTCTTGTTTGTCATTCTCTTATCCCTGATCCCCCCACCTCCCCTGTAGAAATGCTGACTGTCTTGTCCTGGCCCTGGCGTGCTGTACCCTGGGTGAAGCCCTCAAGAGTTGGAGGTTCCACTCTGCTATGACTTCCTCCCCTGTGCCTCCCACACAGGGCTCCACCCACTGACCCATCCCTCACAGCACCCAGTGTGGTCACACATCCTAGCTCAGTACATTCCTGAGCAGTGCAGAGAAACACAGAAATGTGCTGCCCCTTGCCTTCCTCCCTTGCTCAGTTTTAACTTGTTAAATTTTTTAAAAATGAAAGCCCTCCTGAAAGTAAGTTATTATAAAATCATTAATGGTTGTAATTAACAAGTAATGTAGACAAAGCTTACTTTAAAACAAATGCTTAGGGGTAATTTTGTTGTTTGTTTGTATTTTATTATGTAACACGTTACCCTCAGAGTCTGTTGAAAATAACACTTGATCGTTTTGTAAATTTAGGGTGGCTTTTTTCATTTTAGGTTGAGAATTTCTTCTGTATGGGATCCCCGCTAGCAGTTTTTTTGGCGTTGCGTGGCATCCGACCAGGAAATACTGGAAGTCAAGACCACATTTTACCTAGAGAGATTTGTAACCGCTTACTAAATATTTTTCATCCTACAGACCCAGTGGTGAGTTTCAGTGTGAGCTTCCTATATACTGAGCCCTGCTCTGTTGGAAACGCTGTCAGGGACCATGAACTAACAAGAGAATGTATTCTCTGGCTCATTGGGAAAGGTTATCTTTTTAACATGTGTGTTGATTCATGCAGAGTTCATGAAGTAAAATGCTGCAGAGAATCTCTATCAGGGACTGGAGAGGTGGCTCAGTTAAAAGCACTTGCATAGCCCCCGGGTTTGGTCCCCAGCTCCCATGTCAGGTGACTCACTGCCTTCTGTAAATACAGCTCCGGGGGTTCCTCTTCTGGCTTTCTGGGCACTGCACACATGGTACACACACACAAACCAATCTTTAAAAAAAAACATTACAAAAGTAATTTCCCTGGTCACCTGTGTAGAAGACACCTGTGTGCTGGACTTTAAAACCTTAGCCAGTTGTAATTCTGATGGCCTAGGGGCAGTAAGTCTTAAATCTGGCTTGAAAGGCTGCCACAGGAACTCAGGTGAAGGTGCTTGGCACCATGCGTGGCAGCCTGAGATTACTCCCTGAAACCCACACGCGTTGTCCTCTGTCCTCTACATGTCATAGTACACAAACGAAAATAAGTATTAAAAAATCTGCTTAAGTACTGTTTTTTCTAGCATATGCTATAAAGATGAGTCTGACAGACCCTCTTAAAATGAAAGCATGGAAGGAGGTAAAACCATGTGTTTAGTTGAGGGAAAGTGAAAGGTTAAAATACTCAATTTTTTTTTCAAATTTTCTACTTTGTTTTTTAAAATGTTTTTAAATGTAAACACACCAAGATCTTATATCCAGGTGTAAATAGTGAGAGCCAAGAGGGGTTTTTAGACAAGACTCATGCTTTCAGGCTGGAATGCAGCTCAGTGATAAAGTACTCGCTTAGCTTACAGGAGAAGCCCGGTTCAATTCCCCACCACACACATGAAGAAGTGTCCTTACATCTTGTTAGGGATAGCGGTCAGTCCAGCACACACATAGCAAAACTATTTTAAATATCTGGTTAGCTTTTATTATATTGTGTGAAGTCCTTCTAAAGATCTTTAGCTAGAAGCGAATAAACATTGACTGACAGACTATCTGAATTTTAGAAAGTCCCTTACACCTGCCGTGTATAAGAGACAGCTCCAACTGAAACTGAAAGTTAACGTCTGCCAGGATGACAGCCCAGGTCTGTTAGAGACTCAGCACACAGTCATGACCATCACTTCTGAGGCTAGTGTGTCTGGGTGGTTTTCTTCATGCGTGAATTCTGTCATCTTTGTACATCTCAAATATAGCTTTTATGTGTTTGGTGCTGGGATTCAAACCTAGAGCTTCACATATCCTAAGCATGCATCTTGCTGCATGGCTTTTTCCTAATGCTTTCTTTAACGTCTAGTGTGGACCTTTGCTAGGCAGGCTTCACAAACATTCTCTTCTCCTATAAGACAGTTCTGAGATTGTGTGACCTAACAAATAGCAGTTAACTGGTGACAGAGGCAAGAATCTGACACCTACACTGACTCTTGCTACAGACAGCAGCCTTGGTTTGGTTTGGTTTTGTTGTTGTTGTTTTGGTTTTTGACTTTCAAGTTAGGCTCTTATTGGAGTCATGTATTTGAAATTAAGTATAGTAAAAGATCTACATATTAAAGACTGACCTTTACTACATTTGGGCTATCATTGACTTCAGATTTGCAACAAAAATCTCACTAGATATATCAGAATGCAATAAAAGTAATATTCTCTGAAAATGAATTCACAGACACTGTTGGTCAGAACTACCTACAGTTTTGTTGTTGTTGTTTTAATGATCTCACTATTAGAGATATGTAATTAGACAACTATATATATTAACAGTGAAAAATATAGTGTTTTTTTCAAATAGCCATTTTTTAAATTCTTGCCCTGAGATTTACTTATTCAACAGAGCTTTAGAAATAAACATTTTTCTAAAATCGAGATATTATATATTAAAGTTGTATTTCTTTGCATTTTTAAAAATCTAGGCCTACAGATTAGAACCATTGATTCTAAAACACTACAGCAACATTTCTCCTGTCCAAATCCACTGGTATAACACATCAAACCCTCTACCTTACGAGCATATGAAGCCAAACTTTCTCAACCCAGCAAAAGAGCCTACCTCAGTTTCCGAGAGTGAAAGCATTGCAAGTCTCCCCAGCCCTGTGACCTCCCCCGTCTTATCCCGGCGCCACTACGGAGAATCCATAACTAACATTGGCAAAGCAAGCATATTGGGTAATTTCGCTTATTTTTCTTATCTATGAATGTAAGCACTTTATGTATAAGTATTAAATTGGTTGGAAATACACTGTTAGAAAACTTGCAACTGTCCATCTCTAAAAGTAGCTTCGCTGCTTCCTGAAGAGATGTGCTGATAGCCTCCAATTATATTGAAGATCAAGAAAAGGCATTCTGCACCTCATTATAGTCTTGGTCCTATGACCTGCTGAGGGACCCTTTAAAAATGTTGTTTTTATTGCTCTACTTCCTCTTGTGCATTCTGGGAGCATCTCCCCATCAGGACTCTGATGTCCTCTAGAAGTTAACTCATTTAGGACAACAGGGATGTTTCGTCTCTCCTTGAGTAACTTGCCAGCACAGAAACTGAGCATTTCAATTGCATACCACTTGAATTTGTCCTTTGTTTCTGGCCGAGTGTCCCTTCATGTAAATGCCACAAGATGGCACTGTAAGTAGTCCTTACCTACCAGACTTGCTTGCTATTTGACATCATGCTTGGAGGTTAAGAATGGCTTTTTTTATAGCATAAATCCAGTAAGACATATACTTACTGATTATAGGGATATGCCCTGTGCCACCAGCAGAGGTCTTTTGCCAGATACTTCTGTACCAATGAACATTTGGATAAAATAACATCTTGGTGCGGTGTGTACAGGTTTTGTATACCCCTGAATCGGTATTCCTAGAATTTATACAACTTTCCTTCTTTTAGAGATTACAGAACTTCCATAGAAACTGAAAATTTTTTTAGATTCCCACCCTTGGGAAAAAGTGAGTCTGACCCTTCTGCCAGTCGGCTGTAATTACGGGTGGCGCCCTCAGTGGGTGGAAGGTGAGCCAGCAGAGTAACCAACCTATTCTGTGACACACAGGGGCCGCTAGCATTGGAAAGGGGCTTGGAGGAATACTGTTCTCAAGATTTGGGCGTTCTTCAGCATCACAGCCATCTGACACGTCTAAAGACACAATGGACGATGAGAAGAAGCCTGTTGCTTCGCCCTCTACTACCAACGTGGCCACACAGACCCTGCCGCACAGCAGCTCCGGCTTCCTCGACTCTGCATGTTAGTTCCTGTCGTTCTGTCCTTGAGCTCTTGCTTACCTCTAGCCTAGGAGGGGTGGGGAGGGACAGGGAGGACAGGAGCACTGTGGTCCAGGTCTGAAGTATTTTTAAAGAAAAGAAACTTAAGAATTTTAAGAATATTCTCTAGCTAAGTTCAGTTTAGTGTCTACATTGACAAGTTACTACATTATTATAAGCTGGGCTTTCTGGCACAAGAAGAGTCTCCTTGGGGTAGGTGCCCCTAGCTTTTACAAAGTGAGTTTTTGTTAATGCAGTCACCAGGGTTTAAATTTGGCCTCACTATAGATGGGTCCTGCATCTGACACTCTGCTCTGTCCTGCCACTAACCACACTCCCACACAGCTTTATGAACCCTCCAAAGCTGAAGCATTCTGTTGGATCCCACTGTGTGTCCTCTGCCTGCCTGATGACCCAGTGGATAGCAGGGGTTTCTGCATAGGTACATGTAGGTTTAAGATGAAACTTTTTTTTCCCCAGTGGACTTTAAATTCTTTAAGTCTTGCATAACTGTAAAATACTAGTCCACCAGCGAATGTTTAAGTGTCCTGTAATAGCACTGACACTTTGTGTTATCCCAATGATGATAAGGAAAGATGAATTCTAAACTAGCTGCTCCCTTTCTGAAGCAAGCAAAACGAAATGGACTTCTCCAGTCCTTTTAGCAGACTCCATTGCAGTTGCTGGTAGCACTGTGTTCTTGCTGTCTGCCACTGTGAATTCTGAAGTGACCAGCAACCAGAACCAGTCAGGTTGGCGTCTCTGAGGCTGCACGGTTCCTCCACACTCAGCCCACTCCAGGCTGGAGTAGCAGGAGGCTGAGTGCTCCTAAGTGGACCAGCAGCACGTTTCAGTGCTAAAAGTTTCTTTGCGAGTTATTTGGACCATGTGTAGACAGTTCTTTTTAGGCTTTGATATTTGTATAAAACTCATTTTTCTTCTGAGTTCTTACACTGTGGTTCACTCATTTTTAGTTACGAACATGATTATAAATGTATATACTTTAGTGACATGCAGAAATCAAAACTTTTAACTTCTGAAGAAAATTATTTTGGATGAAATTTTGTAAGGTGGCCCTAAAAAATTACAGTACTATATGGTCTTGCCCTGCGTGCCAGTGATGCTGATGAACAGAGCCAGTAACAGCTGAGACAGCCCCCCTCCCCCGAAAGAGGAGTAAACACACAGAATCTGAGCAAAGAAAACCTCCTCATTTTGTGTACTGCTGTGAATGGTGTGGAGAGACCTGGCCTTCCTCAGCAGCGATCAGTGGTGCTCAGCTGAAGAGAAGTCCTCACACATGCCCCCGTAAGCCCTAGGCCCTCGTACGTGGCTGTGCTCGCAGCCTCCAGTCCTGCTGAGCTACGGCCAGCCATGTTGTCATGCTTGCATGCAGCGCTCTGCTAGCCTTCACGGTAAATCCCAGCTGTGGTCTCAACTGCATCCGCGATAACCATGAGACTCTGTTTCATGTAGGCATCTCTCAGTAGCCAGCACTGTTACAGTCAGACTTTGACTGTGATTCTGTGTCTTAATTTGCTCCAGGTCTGTCTTAGTGACTCTTTGTCTTGCCTCGGGAGTGTGTTCTTCTGTAATCCTGACTTGTATGCCGTAATTGCTGTCTTGCAATCCTGAAACTTCTCTTCCTTAACTCTTCCTGGAATTTGACTGTTGTGATTAGGTACCTGGGCTTCCTTCCTCCCTCCTACCTCCTCACATTGATTGCCTCAGCTCTTCTGGATTTCTTTATTCTGATGCCACTGTCTTTGAGTCTCATTATACGTAAGGGCGACACACTGAGTTCATGATCAATTGCGTTTCCACCTTGAAGAGTAAGTGTTGTCAGTTGGCCTTCTTTACTTTCATCAGGTTGACATTTCTTACATAGCTATCCATAATTGCTTCTGAAAAGATGAGGCTTATTTTAAAGAATTTTATGATTTCATTTCTTGCAACCCTGTGGGATTTGTTTGTTTGTTTTTTGCTCTCTAGGTTACAACCTGAATTAGCACTAAGTTTGAGGAATATCTGGGCTATCAGTAGATTCTGACATTACACTTGAGAATTGAATTGTACTCATATTTTCCATGAAGGAGCTCATCACAGAAGCCTAGGGGTAGGCTCCTTTGTATATGCTAGGTTTAATCAGCTTATTTGCAACATGGCTCTTAACATTTTGGCCATTGCAACTTTGAAGGCCATTTTTAACAGTCAGCCTTGCCTTTACAGCATCTTGTTTGTTTTTTTTCACAGATTTCAGACTTCAAGAATCGTTCTTTTATCTCCCACAACTTCTTTTTCCGGAAAATGTAATGCAGAGTAAAGATGATAGCCTCGGTATGGTCTATGTCAGGAGTGGCGCTCAGCGTTCTGGGAACAGTCTCCTTAGAGGTGTGCTCAGGGAGAGATGGGACCACTCCTGTGAGAGCAGCGTCAATGCTACCACTGCGTGTACTTTCTCGTCGCCAAAGTAGAGTTGACAGTCACTCCAGATGCTAACTACCGCACTCCTACGAAAGAGGGGCTTCAGAGAAAGGAGAAAGGCATTAGGCCATGTCTGTCTTCTTTATTGTCCTCGAGGCCCTCAGAGGTTCACTGTTCTTTTCATGTCTAGACTTAGACAAAAGAAGTTTTCCTGGTACAAAGAACTGCATCACTCCTAGTTGTTCCTTATGTCTGACATCAGCGCTTGGTTGTGTGTCTGCCATAGCTGACAGCTCATTCCAACACAAATACAGAGTGTCCTCCACAGGGTGAATTTGTTTTTAAATGTAGTGATATTGGTGCAGAGGTATTCTCAGCGCTCCTTTCCAGCTCACGCTGAATCTGCCTGTACCACTAAGGACTAACCTTAACAATTCCAAGTTTCTTTTATCACTAACTTCTCATTTCTTCTTCTGTAGTTTCTCTCTTGTGTTTTCCTTATTAGTAGTGAAATTTATCTTTGATATTTAAAAAATGTGTTCAGGGTTTTCTTTGGTTTTTTTTTTTAGTCACCTTTAATTTTTTATTTCTCTTTTTTAGTTATCAAAAAACATACTACTTGACCCAATTCCCAAACAGTTTGAGTATAACAAGCTGGCTCCTTTTTGCCTCCAGGGCAAGAATTCATAATGACCTAACTCAGCAAATTCCCCTAAAGAAATTACCATATATAAGGATCTCTCCAGCTGCTATCATACAGCCAAACATTTTCATAAAAAATAACTGTTGGTCTGGAGAAATAGCTCAGTCAGTGAAATGCTTACAAGAGAACCTCCGCTCAAGCCTCAGAGCCCTCAAAATCCGCTTTTTAAAAGCTGCCAGGGCAGTGCTCACTCTTAAGCCAGTGCCATGGAGTTGGATCCCGGAGCCCCTGCCTAGCTGACCTGGCCTATGTAACAGACTCCAAGCCAATGAGAGACAGTCCAAGAAACCAAACAAAAACGGACAGCACTTAGGGAATGACTCCAAAGCTGCCGTTTGGCCTGGACGCACCACAGCTGCTTCTCAGTTTTTATCTCCACCTGCTTAGGAACAAGGTTCTTTTTGTTTTGTTTTTAGCAGGTTTTACATGTAGGTGTCTGAAGCATAGAAAAAGAAGGAAAGGTGATTTTATTTGCTCCTTTCCCCATGACCCTCATGGGCTGGAGGAACTGGTAGAATCCATTCCTCCCTCATCTTCCCACAAAGCCAGCAAGATGTGAGGTGGCTATACTGAGGGCCCAGGAGAAGGTGGGACACTCAGCAGTTTGGGGAGGAAAGCTGGCTACCTGATTTGCATTTTCTTGACTCTAACCCAAGCCCAGTGATAAATAAAAAGCACAGATGGAGCCAGTCTAGGTAACCACTGATGTCCCCAGAGGTGACAATAACAAGGGCACATGATAAAAAGACTTACAACATTATGAAAGCAGTGTTCTAGGATAGTGATGGCACGTTAAGAATAAATTTCAGGGCTTTAAATCAGAGGGGAGCCAAATGATTCTTGTAACAAGAAAATGTGTCCCTTTGACTTTAAAACAGTTTGAGCTGGAAAGTTCCAGCCTGGAACAGTGCGGCAGCAGCTGAGGGTCCTCATGCGGCACACCCCTGCCTCTCTCTGTCCTGTAACCTGCTTATCTTGACTTCACTTCATTACGCTTGAGAATTCAGTTTTCTCATCTTTGTATTCTGATCTGTTGTGGGTGACTGTGCCCACAAATCTCATGTGAAGGCCTATTGAGTACAACAGTAAAGGATTAGGGCATTCTTGCCTAAATCCACATGGTTTTCAGCAATTTCTGACTTATGGATTAGTTTTATTTTAACTAAGTGAAAATTTGGAGTTGAAAGAACTTCGAAAAAAGTTCTGTGTTGGTTTTCTGTACAAGTATTTAATAGCCTGGTCTGCATCCACCTCTGAAGTCTAAGTCTTCTCTGAGTGGACACAGATACACTCACAAATTGGAAAAGCATAACTCAGAGGTACCTACTGTATATTTATATTTCAAACTGCCAAATGCTGTTACCACAACACAAGCCCTGTTTAAAACTAGCATTAACAGAGTATTTCAATTATTTTCTAGTACAATATGACTTCTTATGCATGACTACCACATTCCCAATATAAAGCAAAACCCAGATTTTTTTTTTTCTCCAGCATCTTTATTTTTGCCACTTCTTACTTTTTGACATCTTTGATTGACACTAAACAAACATAGTAATAAGTGTCTGGTAATGACATGTTTCTGTTTGTAAGATAGATCCCTCAGAGTACTGGATGTTTTAAGAGACCCCAAATATCATAATGCCATTTTTTAAATGTGTGTGTGTACAAGTAAGTTTCATATATATGAGCCACAGGACAGCTTCGTGGAATTGGCTCTCCTGTTCAGCCTTTATGCGGGATCCAGGAATCAAGCCAGGGTACCAGGCTCCCGCCATCCTGCCAGCCCTTCGTAAAGTCATGTTTCCAAGTGCGCTATCGCTGAGGATTAGCCCATTGACATTTAAGAGAGCCTTGAGCTGCCCATTGCTCTCCAGTGTTGCCAGGACTTTCAGTGGGTGTTGGAAAGGTTTAATTAGATTCATGGAATTGTTTGAGAGCAGCGAATTATAGGTAAAGCCCTTCCCCCGACAGGCCATTCCCCCAGTTTAATTTTTCCTCCCAACACAGTGGATTCTTTTGAGTACTTGAATGTCCCAGGCACAGGCTAGCACCCCTATTAAATAGGTACAGACTGGGGGAGGCAGGGGAGGGCGCCTTTAAGAGACTTGGCCCCATGGGGCAGAACGCTGTTGGTAATCACACTAAATAATTAATATTTTTACTATGAAGTAATATTAATAATTTTAAAAAATAAATGCTGGTTGCTGTGGAACATATTCCCACAGAAACACGTGTCCTGTTGGGCCTCCCTAACGGAGGAAATTCTTCAAAGAAGGGAGATAAGAAATAGTCATCTAAGATTTAAGCCTCCTTTTTTTTTAAACTCCAAAAATATGCCATGATGGCAAGTGAGTCAGTTTAGCCTTTTTCGTTATTTTTGCTCGAACAGAGGGACGGGCTGCACCGCAGAACCCTGACTGCTTTGGCTTCTTTACTGCCCCATAAATTCAGAGTAAAGAGGATGTAGATTTTTTTTTACCCAACCTTCTCCCGCCTACAGCAAACCCATCTTAATCTTCACCTAACTCTTGTCTTTGCAGTGGAGCTGGAGCACAGGATCGACTTTGAGCTGAGAGAGGGCCTTGTGGAGAGCCGCTACTGGTCAGCCGTCACGTCGCACACCGCCTACTGGTCATCCTTGGACGTCGCTCTGTTTCTGTTAACGTTCATGTACAAACAGGAGCATAATGATGCAAAGCCCAGCCTAGATCCAATCTGAACTCTTGAAGGATATGAATGGCCCAAAACTTTCTTTGCTGTTAAAATGTGTCAAGATATGGAGATTTCAAGGTTCCAGTTTTGTTTAGGGCAAGAAATATTTTAATTTAAAAGCACTTTATTTTATTTTTAAAAGAGAAAAAAAAAACACATTTTCAGTTCTAAAGGAGTTATTTACTGTCTGTCGTTTTGATGATGAGCCTAGCGGAGGCCTGCAGGGAATAGCACGGTGGAAGCACAGGGTTAGGAGCCCTGCCTGAGGGCAGCCACGCAGTCCAGTCCTCCAGAATGAGCCAGCACAGTGTGCTGGTCAAGAGAGGCCCAGTCCATCTGCGGTAAAGACTGCGTGAGGCATCTGTGGGATCATGGGTTTGGATCCTGGGCAGGTTTCCATGTCCACAGTTCCTTTGAAGGAAGAACATAAGAAATTTTAAATGTTCTCAGTTTAACTCGTTTTGAAAAACTAATGCTAAAAAGCAATATTTGAACTACTGTACTTATAACTTATCTCTAACTAGTTATTTCAGTGTATGAAACATTTTTAATGTTTCATTTGAGCCACATTTATTTTGTATCATGTCGAGGTCCCTTTTTCTTAAAACTTCATCTTTGCAGATGAATAGGTGATCCTGAGGCATACTTTCAGGGTTTTTGGGGTTTTTTGGTTTTGGTTTTGGTTTTAGTTTTTTGTTTTTCCATTAAAGATGTGGTTTTACACAGCCCTAGTTCAATTATTTTTTTAATTTTTTTTTTTTAATGTCACATGTACTTCAGAGAAAGCTGCAAGTTTTCAGCACAGGCCTCCACACTGCGTGTATGCATTAGCTGTATTAGAAAATTAGGAAACAGCTTTGGGCTAGAGAGAGTGACAGCTTGACAGGTATGAACATCTCTGTGCCAAACAGCTAATACGTGAAGGGATAGAATGCCACTAACAGTTCATATTTAAAGCGCTAAAGAAAACATGGTGGCTTGGGCACAGAGACAGACGCTGCGGCGCTGGGGAGGGTTCCAGGTCGTGCTTGTCCCACAGTGCTTTCACCTGAGGTGTGCATTCAGCGAGCTGTATAAGCTTTACGTACGTGAATGCCTGTCGCTGTCTCACGTGTTAACATACTGAGGCACCAGTTTTTAAAGTGCCTTCCATCAGGTACACAGCAAGTGGAGAGTTCGGCCTGTAGCCAGACCATGCTCTTTCCTGCACTACTTAATCGCGTCACTCACGGGTGACCTTAAGAAGCAGATAGTGGGTCGGAGTATGACTGAGGCCCAGTGTTACTTACAGATACATTCTAGGCTCTTACGCAGAGGAGGAGTTAATGTCAAGGGAGCAGTGGTGTCCCTGCCACAGCCAACCCTCGCTTTTGATGGCTTTCCCTAGGCTCCACTCAAGGTGCTGTCTTTCCTGTGTGTGAGGAACTTAGTGGGTTCTGGCAGTCTGTCAGCTAGGAGCAGAGCTGCTCAGCCCACATCTCTCTTGCTCTTTTCTCTGTACGGTGGCAGAGCCCGTGGCTTTTTGTGGGTGTTGCTCCTTGCCCTCACCACTGCCCTCCTCAGCTGCCATTGAATTTGCTCAACATACAGCAGCACTTCTTTATAGTGTTTTAAGAATTCCAAGGCGTGTGACCAGGTGTGTGGCTCACAAAAACCCTAGCTCGACAGGCTTTTAATGAATCTCAGCAGAGCTAAGCATCATCATTAAGTTGGCAGTTCCTGTGAGCTCAGGTCATCTTCATAGCCTATTTATTTAGCAGGTCTCAGTAATTCTCAGGAAAACTAAACCCATGTCTGTCGTATGGCTGTCATTAAAGGTAGCAGAGCATATGCTGGACATGAACTGAAAGGCAAAGTCTGCTTCCGTGAGCAAAGTATGTCCACTTGCTTTTCCTCACACTGCAAAGCAGTCGAGTTTCCCTCCGAGTGTGTGTCAGGTCTGGGGAAGAGCAGCACTCAAACCACCCCTTCAGTGAACAGTTGATGTCCCGCACTTCTGGACAGCTGCTTCCAGTCCATGATCTCATCAGTACTGATGGCAGTTTTGGTTTTATCGCTCTCGTCTCCCCGTTTCTGCATGTAATCATGGGATGTGCTTGTACACACTAAATATACAAAGTGTATAATTCTGACGCTTTAGAAGCGAAGTCAGTTACCAAGTTGACAGTTCACAATTTTACTCCAAGTACTAAATTGGCCCCCAAAAGTCGTGATTTTGATACTATTAAAAGTCTATTCTCTACCTTGTGTTTATCCTGAATTTCTTGAGTACTGATCACACAAAATTTAACCCAGTTAGGTTGGAGAAAGAGAATATTTGTTAGTAAATCTTATTTTTCCTTTAAAATTGGCCTTTCTGAGGCTTTTTATTCCTAACTTTATTTTCAGCAGTAATTGTACTTTTTTGGTGCACTTGTCTCATAATCCACTATTAACTGTATTTTAGGACCTAATTACAAAATAATGCTGGCTTTCCAAGCCTTGAGCATCTTCGGCTTTACTCTGTATCAGAAAGTTGGCTTTTGTGTTTGTTTCAGAGACCTCAGACCCAGAAACTCTCATCAGTCTCTTTCTCTATGCTAAACCACCCTTACCTGTAAAGCATTTAATACCAGAGCCAAACGAGGCATGGTGCTCTGCAGCTATCCAGCACATGAGCCGAGGCAGAAGGGTTGCTATGAGCTTGAGGTTAGCCCTTTGACGAAAAGGCTGGTTAAGGGGGCAGGGTTGGGACTGAACTGGTAGTGTTCTGTTTGAGCATGAACTATTGAATTTAATCCCCAGCAGCACATGAAGTGGGAGCACACCTGGAATCCCAGCACTTGGGAGGGAAGAGGAGAGGAGGAGCAGAGATGCGGCTGTCCTCTGCTACATAGGGAGTTTGGAGCAAGCCTGGGCTCCTGCACAACAGTGGACACACTGGAAAGAAGTCACAGGCCACTGGCACGGCTCGGTGGTTAAAAACCCATGCTGCCAGGTCCGGTCCCCAGAAACCACACGGCAGAAGGAGAGATCTGACTCCGTAGACTGCCCTCTGTCCTCTGGACCCTTTGCAGGCTGCACTAGCCCTCATACATACATAGCACACTTTAAACATTTCAAGTGAGTGCAGTGTCAGCAGCTGGGACACTTTGATTCTAGCAGTGACGCCTGAACCCCTTGAAGTGGAGTCAGACCAAACAGGTTTTGTTGGCAGACCTTCCAGAGATAAACAGTTAAGTTACTGTGTCTTTGGATCTATTGAGTAAGGCATTTCAGTTTTTGAGAAACTGACCAAAAGACCTTTAGGAGGCTTTTGAATCTTAACACTACTTATGGAAACAGGCCAAAGATCTATGACGTGTTAATGGTCAGGGCAGAGCTAAAAGACAATGTACCGATAGTGTCTGTTTAAAAAAAAAAAAAAAAACTACCAAAGTGAGTGTGGAGTAGCTGTGGTCTGTTTACTCTCATTTCATATCGCATCCAGCCCTGCCGTCCAGACCCCAGGGCTCTGCCAGGAACTGGTGGTACTCTACAGCCCTACAGTGCTGGACTGCTGGATGAACAGAGCCGCTGAGCGGACCTCAGTCCTGTGATGATAGTGACCCGAGCATGTGTATTCTCTATTGGTCTTCAGTGAATATCTTCAAAGACTCAAATCTTACAGTTTGTGTAGCTTTTGTGTTGTTTAGATTTATTTGATGTTTACAGGTGTCTTGCTTGTGTGTGCAAAAGCAACCCCACATGTGTGCCTGGTGCCAGCAGGGATCAGAAGAGGGTGCTGGATCCCCTGGAATGTGAGTTACAGATAATTGTGTGCCACTGAGTAAGGCCTGAACCCGGGTCCTTTGCAAGAGCAGCCAGTGCTCATAACCGCTTTGCCATCTCTCCAGGCCCCTCAGGCTGTTTAAATTTTAAAGTCCTGGTTGGTTTTAGTTTCACCCAGCAGCAAAGGTCAAGAGAAGTAGAGGCTCCAGGCTGAGTGGAGACTGAGCGCACAGTGGCTGCAGGAGGCAGTGGGCTCCCCAAGATCACTCAGGTTTCAAAGCAGGAGCACTTAGTTCTCCAAAACATGGTCTGCGAAGATTAACATGGCATGCCAGAAAGTAAGTGAGAAATTGCAGATTATAAAGTTCCTTCAAGCCAGGCTTAGTGGTACGTGCCTTTAACTCCAGCACTAGAGGCTCAGAGACAGGTGGATTTCTGCAAGTTAAAAGAACCTAGTCTCTTGGGCTGCAGAGATGGCTCAGTGGTTAAGAGCACTGTCTGCTCTCCCAAAGGACCCAGGTCCAATTCCCAGCACCCACACGGCAGTTCACAGCTGTCTGTAATGCTGATTCCAAGGAATCTGACACCTTCACACTAATGCACATAAAATGAAATTAAATAAATTAGTAAAAAAAAAAAAAAAAAAAAAAAAAAAAAACCCCCAAAAAAAAATCCAAAAAAAAAAAAAAAAAAAAAAAAAAAAAAAAAAAAAAAAAAAAAAAAAAAAAAAAAAACTAGTCTCCAAAGAGAGTTCCAGGCAGGGCTACACACTGAGACCCTGTCTCAAGTAAATATTAGAAAATAAGATTTAAAAAAATTAATTTGCAGGAGGATGCAGGAAGTCTGCTGTACCAAGTGTGTTTTGCATCCCCAAAGTGCTGCTGGAAGGGGTAGGAAAATTTAGCTTAAAAAAGACAAGCTTCTATAGTGAAATACTGATCACAGTTAATCCCTTTATTCTGCAGTTTCTCCCCCTCATCCGGAACCTTCATCTTACAAGGCAATGTTTCCACCCTGCACAAGTCACATGCTCAGCCAGGAACAGAACCTCCTGCCCTGTTTTGTAGCAGACTGCCTAAGTATAGAGAGTGGCTGCATATTTGGGACACAGCATGCACGCACGCGCACATGCTTGCTGCACACACCCCTCTTAGGCTTACAAGGGAGAAGCCTAACTGTCCATAACTTGTATCTGGAGTTGTCTCCCTCACTTCTTCAGGCCTCATGAAAGAGTCTGAGCCTTCAACACCCAGGGGCAGAGGACACAAAAGCCCAGGAGAACGTTCATTAGTTCTCCTTTCTGATGACAAATGCAAGTATGGGGAGGAAGGAACCGAACACGACGTGACCGGTGTTTACCGCCACATTTGACAGCAGCTAAAACTTCCAAAGTAAGTTAATTCCTGCACCTTAAGGACTGTATTTTTTGGAGACCAGGAGAAGCATTTTTGCTGATGGTGCGTGTATTCCCCAAAATAGTATCTCAGTAGAATGTTAGCATGAATTCTTCCTCTGCCTTTGTTTGAACAAGGGTGGGTCCATGCTTGGCATTGCCTCTTACCTTGTAGTTTTTCATTCATATGTAATAGAGTGTAACTTACTTCCTCCCCACCCTGAAGTTCTCAGGATATGTTGGGAAATATCCCTTAGGAAGATTATGCCTGACCAGAATTCTGTTGGAGTAAGACTAAAAAAGTGTCATCCACAGCCCAGGGCGGACTTGGCTTCAGGGCCCTGTTGCAGTCCCAGCGGCTACAGATTCTTGGGTGCCATACACACATGACCTAGAGTTTGCACTGAGCCTGCACACTCCTGTGCCCTTTAAGCCACCTCTAAGTTACTTGGAATATGTGTTATAAGGTACATGCTTTGCAAACAGCTGTATTAGGAAACGGCTGTTGATGTTCAATACTGACTGTTTTTCCTGCTTCCATCCTCCATTGCTTGAATCTGCGGTACTGTAGCTGACCAAGCATTGGTACATCACCTTCAGTGCTGTTTCCTGGAAGACATGGAATATCAAGAAGTATCACTCAGCCTTCCCTTGAAGATGACCACACCCTTTCCCATCATCTTGACCTCTAAAAAATATTAACTGATCTCACAAATTTTCATGCAAGAAGTCTAACCATGTTCTTCCGGTACTCAGCCTGTCAACAGTAAACCCACCCTGGGTGAGGGTCTGAGTCCGTTCTCTTTCCTCATTGGCATTAGACGTGGCATATGAATTTTTCTCAGATTCTTCAATTTTTGTTGAAGCATCTTTGATTCCTGCCTTATCTCTGCAGTGATCAGCTTGGATGGCAAAAATTTCTTAAAGCACTTATGCCAGCATAGTCCAGGTCTGACTGGAATTTTTAATACATTTATGAAAATTGAAGGATGGTGGGATCTGCTCATAAGCTATGGGCACCACATTCTATTCTACTAGAAACTGGCCACCATGTTTCTCTCAGCATCAGGTGATAAGGTCTGCATGTGACACATTCTGATCTTGTAGTACAGTGCAGTCACAGCTTCAAAGATAATAGTTCTCGAGTCTGAGGGCTAACTGCCAAACCCTGGTTAGCTTTTGTCATCTTGGCACAAGCTTAAAGTCATTGGGGAGAGGGAACCTCAATTGAGAAAAAGCCTACAAGCAAGTCTGTGAGCTTCTCTTTTTTGATTGGTTAACATGGAAGGGAGAGCCTATCCCCTAGCCATTGTGGACAGTGCTGCCATCCCTGGGACGGAGGTGTTAGAACAGATGCTGACCCTGAGCCTGAGAGCAAGCCAGTCAGCAGTGCTCCTCCATGGCCTGTACTCCAGTTCCTGTCTTGAGTCCCTGCCCTGGATGCCCTTCATGATCATAATCTAGAAGGTGAAATAAACCCTTTCGTCCCTGAGTTGTTGTTGTTGTTGTTGTTGTTAGTGGTATTGTTCATAGCAGTGGAATCCCAAGGCACCTTTACAGCTTGATTGCAATGGGTTCTGTTAATATAAGGAAATCATGAAACTTCTTGGACTTGAGGATGTTCTCTGCGCACCACATGCCTCCTGCCTGACGTGTTGTAAGAGTTTCTTTTTGCTGATGGTCTCACCTCGTCTGTCGTGTGTAGGGACTTAGTATTTAGAGCCTATGGTGTCTATCACAGTGAAAATAAAGATGTGATGAGAACACCATCACAGCATCTCTGTCCTCTACCCAGGGAAGGCTAATTCATGAGTTTGGCAACACACTCAACCTGCAAAAAAAACAGTGACATCATCAGATTGAACTGCCATCTCACTCACAGCTCATCTTTATCCTTTTACTGCCAAATTGTGGAGCGTTGTCTTTGCCTTGCTGATTGACTATTCCATATGCCTTTAATTTACCTAGAACTTGCTCCAAAATTTCTGCTTTTGGCCTTTGTCCTAATTTTTGGTTGCACTAAACAAGGGAAGCATTCATCACACTACGCTGTCCGGATTCTTGTGTAGCTTTCAAGTTTAGAACACAGGATCTTTTGTTGCAGAAAAAGGGGGGGAAGGCTAACGAACGTTCTTAAGCATGTGGTAGCAGAAGACGTTGCCTGGAGATGTCTACCATACTTTGATACAGTTACACATCTTTAAAGTTTCACTTAGCTCTTCGGTGGCACAATGTCCCTGAAAAATGTTGCTGGAACAAGATAATGAACACAATAATTGCTGTGAAATCGTCATCCAAAAATACCCTCAGTTGTGTGTCAGCACACACTTGATTCCTACGTAGGTCAGGGGCTAAGGCAGGCGCTCAGCTCTTCTCTGGGAACCGAACCAAGTGATGGCGGAAGGTGCCCAGGATCAGGTTTGGCTGACCTTTACAGAGTGTCTGTCTGCCAGAGAAAATGTAAAAGATAACTTTTCAGTCCATTCAGCCGCTGAAGATAAGGATCTTCCAGCTGGAACTCCAGTGTGCTGCAACTTCACAGAACGTGTCCTCCAAATCTTCATTTTCTGTAATCAGCAAGCTCCTCTTCCTCCTCAGACCCTCTTGCCAAAGCGTCCTGAGACTAACCCAGTAGAGAACTTAGCAACTGCAATATGTCTGAAGAGTATAATCCTAAAGCCTTTGCACACACAAAGACCAGGGGAATCAGTGTCCCATTCAAGAACTCACTGGCCCACTGTGGTCAGCAGATTTCCAGATGTCACCAAAGGCTGCCAAACCAAAACGATCTGGGAAGAGAGCCAAAACCTTGGGTGTCGATGCAGCGTTGAAGCCAGCTGACTGAGAGCTCTGGAGAGCCAGCTCTGGAGAGCCAGCTCCGGAGCTGGAATGCACTGCACAGCAATGAAATAACCTTCAGAGTCCACTTGCGAGTGGCTAGCCTTTTCACTAGAAAGCTTCAGCCCTTGTCTACCGCCAGAAGGCTGCACTGGATTAGGATTCTCTGTGATGTTTTCATTTGAGCATT
Organism: Rhombomys opimus; assembly: GCA_010120015.1. NCBI lineage: Eukaryota > Metazoa > Chordata > Mammalia > Rodentia > Muridae > Rhombomys > Rhombomys opimus. The sequence continues at coordinate 4,084,914 of REGO01000125.1, forward strand.
AGCTCTCTCTGTTTTGATTGCTTCCTAGAAGATGTTATGAAGAATTAATAAGGCACCATTATAATCAACGAAGTTGTGACTCAAAAGGTACAGAGATATTGGAGACATTTATTGATAAGCCTTGGGTGATGATTATCTCCCTAAATTATTAGTGGGATGCTATCCCAATAAAAATATAGCAAGATTGGTTTGAATCCAAACTATTTCTCAAATCTTAGTTTTATAAAGGTAAACAGCCTGGAGAGAGAGCTCAGGGATTAAAAGCACTGACTCCTAGAGGACGCAGCTCTGATTCCCAGCTCCTATACCGTGGCTCACAACCATCTGTAACTCCATTCCTAGAGGATCCAATGGCCTCTGGAGGCACCAGGCATTCAAGTGGTCCACAGACGTAATGTAACGTGTAACGTGTCATCCGCAGCAAAACACCCAAACAAAATAATTTTTAAGTAACCACAGTGCCTTTGCCTTCTAACCAAGAACTTCTGTAAAGTTCAAATATTCTCCGATCCTTCAAATATTCTCCACATGCAAAGTGACCTGTATATAAAGCAAATTTTTGCAGAATTTTTTGATCCTCTCAACCAATTTAAAACAATATAAATACCATACCAGTTAATTAGGATTAAGTGATGGTACTTCCCTAAGTCAGACAGTTACAGTGTGACACTTGAAAGTGAAGGGGTCAGCCCTGTCCACACTAAGTGGAACAACCACTAAGCACATGTTTGTATGAAAGATCCAAATATACGAAGGCATGTATAGATTGCATAAAGTTTTTAGGATATGTGCCATTTGTTGGGGAGAGGGGATGAAGTTAAAAAAAAAAAAAAAACAGGAAGATTAAAAGAGATTAACTCTGCAAACCTCGAAGTGATGGCTAGAAGCAAGCAACAGCCAGGTTTCTCGGGGGAGGAACTAAAAAATTTCAAAGAAGCTAATCCAGGTGGCTCCCAGGTTGTACCTCCCTGCACTCAAGGCACTCCATGGTGTTGAGACAAGCCTGTTCCACTGAGCAGCACCCTGCTGAAGCACACAGTGGGAGCATTTGGAATTATCCTCTTTAGCAGGGACCTTCCAGAGGTTTGAGTTAGCCCAGTCCCCAAGTCTTCATCAGTAAATGGGGCTTTTGTTGTCGTCATTTTTATTCTATTACTGGGGATGTCACTGTGTTGCTCTGGGTCTTCAGTTCCTAGGCAAAACCAAAGAACTTTGTGGGCACTTACTCATTAAAGTCTCCCAATGTTTTTCTCTAGTTCATTTATGAACTGCTTTGTTGACCCCTTCGTCTCTTGGTCTATGTTCATTTTGCTGGAATATAGAATGAAAGGATGCTTCTTATTTTGATTATCTGTTTCTGGTCAATTTATTGTTTTTATTGAACAGCTTTGGGGGGGCAGGGCAGTCGATAAAAGTCATACATGGATTGTAGTTTCCCCTATAGAGGTAACATAAAGGGAAGCTAGCCTTATCTTCTGTACCAAGAGGAGGAGACCTTAGATTACTGGAAAGAGAACGCAGCACCAAGGTGAGTAGCCATCAACAGATTTTGCTGCAATGCAAGTCCTATTTTCTTAGTTTCCCCCATGTTCCTAGTGGCTTCCCACAATGTACCCACCCCCCTGTCGGGTTAAGGGTGACAGAGGAAGACACTCATCATCAGCCTCTGAATAGCCACAGACAAGCTCTGGTAACTTAAGCAGCTTTGCATATACATACAGCCATGGAATAATCATTAAGGTATATGGTTAAATGAAAACCCAGATTCAATAAAGGGATACACTACTGTCAGCTGTTGGCATGCACACTCAATAAAAAGAATTTTTTTAAATTGGCCAGGCCTGGTGGCACAGGCCTTTACTTCCAACACTTGGAAGGCAGAGGCAGATGGATCTCTGAACTTGAGGGTAGCCTGGTCTACAGAGTTCCAGGATAGCCAGGGCTACACAGAAAAACCCTGTCTCAAAAAAATTTAAAAAAAAAAAAAAGAAGAAAAAGAAAAAACATAATTCAGCTTTCCTAAGCAACAAATCTAGTCTAACAAATTTTTTAATCCCCTTTTTGTTGACTTTCTCAGGTTTTTTTTTAGTTTTTTTAGTTTTGATTTTTAGTTTTTATATAGTAGTTCAAACTATCATATGAAGATCAAGAAAATACATCTTGTGAATAACATCTTTCTACCAAAAATGTGTTTAGCCCATTAATTTGTCTGAATATATAGCAGCATTCCTTGTCTGTAGGTGGCCCTGATGTTCCAAAGCAGTTGCATTCTTTGTTGGATTGATTCCATTGCCCTCCTAGATGCTGGAGGGGGAAAACAGCCTCTGTAAGCCAAGCTTCCTTCCACCATTCTTGCCACCCCTGCCTTAAGAGCACACAGCCCAAGCTCCTCCAGTCTCAGACTGTGTGTCAAAGGAGAATGACCTAACCCAGTTCACTTGCCATAACAGCAAAAACAAGAAACAAGTTAATCTGATTAGTATGTATGCTCAATAGTGAGCTCCTCACAGTGATGTTACTTGTTCCAGCCCTCATTAGCTTGAATGATGCTCTTGTTTGAGTCTAAATCCCGCCAGGGCTCAACCCCCACACTGGATTTCCCAGGGAGCACCTTGGTCCTTGGTGCATTGCCAAAGAGCATGAAAGGTAAGAGGCCTCCCTTTCCCTACAACGTTCCTCTAATTCTTAATTCTGGTGGACCCTGAGAGTTAGCAAAAGGGTTTAATTACCTTCAGAGAGTTTGATTTCTTACAAATGCAAACTATCCTTCATGTCCATGGTCACACTTCACAGAGAAGATGGGAGGGAGAAATGTAGGTGGTGTGTATGCACACTGTGAAGATACGTTCAACGCTGGAGCTAGAACACGTTCCTAGCTAGGGTTCAGTCCTCAGCACCACAAAAACGGTCAAAAACAAAAACAGAACAGGTTTTTAAACTACCCAGAGGGAATGCTTCTGGCCATTTCAGTGTGACGTACTCGGGACTGAACCCAGCACCATACATTTGTGCTGGGTGGGTTGCTCTCCCATGGAGCTACAGCCTCAATTTTTTTTTAATTATTAATTACACTTTAGTCACTTTGTATCACCCTTTTGGTTCCCTCCCTCCTCCCATCCCAATCCCTCCCTTCTTCCCCGCCTCTGCACCCATGCCCCTCCCCAAGTCCACTGATAGGGGAGGTCTTCTTTTCCTTCCTTCTGATCCTAGTCAATTAGGTCTCATCAGAAGTGGCTGCATTGTCTTCTTCTGTGGCCTGGTAAGGCTGTTCCCCCCTCAGGGGGAGATGATCAAAGAGCAGGCCAATCAGTTCATGTCAGAGACGGTCCCTGTTCCTATTACTGTGGAACCAACTTGGACACTGAACTGCCATGGGCTACATCTGTGCAGGGGTCTTAGGTTATCTCCATGCATGGTCCTTGGTTGGAGTATGAGTCTCAAGAAAGACCCCTGTGCCCAGATGTTTTGGTTCTGTTGCTCTCCTTGTGGAGTTCCTGTCCTCTCCAGATCTTACTGTTTCCCACTTCTTTCCTAAGATTCCCTGCACTCTGCCCAAAGGTTGCCCATAAGTCTCAGCATCTGCTTTGATAGTCTGCAGGGCAGAGCCTTTCAGAGGTCCTCTGTGTCAGGCTCCTGACTTGTTCCCTCTTTTCTCCTTCTTCCCATGTCCATCCTCTTTGCCTTTCTGGATAGGGATTGAGCATTTTAGCAAGAGTCCTCCCTCTTGATTAGTTTCTTTAGTTGTACAGATTTTAGTAGGTTTATCCTATATTATATGTCTAATATCCACTTATGAGTGAGTATATACCCTGTGCGTCTTTCTGCTTCTGGGATAGCTCACTCAGGATGACTTAAATAAATGTTCAGTGTCCTTAGTCATCAGGGAAATGCAAATCAAAATGACCCTAAGATTTCACCTTACACCCATCAGAATGGCTAAGATCAAAAACTCAAGAGACAACACATGCTGGAGACGATGTGGAGAAAGGGAAACCCTCCTCCACTGCTGGTGGGAATGTAAACTTGTACAACCACTCTGGAAATCGATCTGGCGCTTCCTCAGACAACTAGGAATAGTCTTCCTCAAGATCCAGCTATACCACTCCTAGCATATACCCAAAAGAGGCTCAAGTATACAATAAGGACATTTGCTCAACCATGTTTGTAGCGGCTTTATTTGTAATAGCCAGAAGCTAGAAACAACCCAGATGTCCCACAATGGAGGAATGGACACAGAAATTGTACATCTACACAGTGGAATATTACTCATCAATAAAAAACAAGGAAATCATGAAATTGGCAGGTAAATGGTGGGATCTGGAAAAGACAGCCTCAATTTTTTTTCCTAACTTATTTTTTGAGACAGTTTCACTAAGTTACCTCCGCTGGCCACAACCTGTAATCCTTTTTTTTTTTTTTTATGGAAAATAATTTTGTGGTTTTTTTTTCCATATATGTCCTGATTATTTCTCCACCTCCAACTCATCTCAAGTCCTTCCTGACTCCTCTCCCTTTGACAGCCACACCTTTATTTCATTACAAAACAAGCAGGCAACCAAAACAATAAAAATAAATAATAAAGTTGACAGTGGTGGCACACACCTTTAATTCCAGCAAACGGGAGGCAGAGGCAGGTGGATCTTTGTGAGTTCAAGGCCTGCCTGGTCTACAAAGTGAGTTTCAGTACAGCCAGGGCTACACAAAGAAACCCTGTCTCAAAAAACAAACAAGCTGGGGGAAAAAGTTAAATGAAAGCAAACAAATTGAAATAGGAAAAAAAAGAAAACCAACAACAACAAACAAACAGAAGAAAAAGAGCCAAAGTAAAAGTACAATAAACACATATAGACACAGAAACACATATGTTCACACATACAGGAATCCCATTAAAACACAAAACCAGAATCCAGAACACACACACACAACTGTAAGGTTTAAAAACAAATTGGGTATAGTGGTGCACACCTTTAGTCCCAGTACCCGAGAGGCAGGCAGATCTCTGAGTTCAAGGTCAGCCTGCTCTACAAAGCAAGTTCCAGGACAACCAGGGCTACGCAGAGAAACCCTGTTTTCAAAACACAACAAAAAAGCCCTGACAAAACAACCTCCAAAGCTGCCATTGGATTCATTTTGTGTTAGCTGTCTACTGCTGGGCATGAGGCCTGCCCTTAAGAGGGCTTTGTATCCCCAGGGAGACTCCGCTGGAGAGAACTGATCTTCCCTTGCGGTGGCTGTCAGTGGGAGAGAGCTCCTGGGTTAGGGATGGGGCTGGTATCCACTTCTCTGTGCTCTGGGACGCCCCGGTTACAGACCTGTGCAGGCCCTGTGTGCTTACACTCAAGTCAGTCATTCCTGTGTTTAGAAGGCCTTGTTTCCTTGATATCCTTTAACTCCTTACACTCTCTGCCTCCTCTTGCACAGTCGCTGATCCCTGAAGGGATGGGTTTAATGAAGACATCCCATTTAGGACAGAGTGCTCCACGCTGTCTCACTCTCCACATTGTCTGGCTGTGGGTCTCTGGTTTTGTTCCCATCTGCTGAAGAAGCATCTCTGCCGATGGCTGGGCAAGGCATTGATCTATGAGTGTGGCAGAATGACATTAGGACTCATTTTATTGCTATGTTCCTTTAACAGAACAGTTCTATTTGGTTTTTTCCTAGGTCCACGGCCTGTCAAGGTTGGCCACTTAAGCAGTCAGTCTCTTGGAGAGTGGCTGGTTACTGCCACAGATTCTGTGCCACTGCTGCACCATAGTATCTTACAGGCAGGCCACCATCACAGATCAAAGGTTTGTAGCCAGGTTGGTATTTACCTTTTCAGTACCGTGAACACTATAGTCTGTAGGGGTGAAGGCTCTGGGTAGGCACCAGCTTGACCTCTCTTGTTTGTTTTTTTTTGTTTGTTTTTATTTTGTGGTGGTTGTTTTTGTTTTGTTTTTTTCAAGACAGGGTTTCCCTGTGTAGCCTTGGCTGTCCTGGAGTCCATTTGTAGAGCACGCTGGCCTTGAACTCACAGATCCGCCTGCCTCTGTCTCCCCAAGTGCTGGGGTTACTGGTGTGTGCTGTGCCTGGCTCAGCTTGACTTCACTGAGCTGGGTAGCCACTCTACTTCCTTCATAGATTTTTTTCATAACCACATTTCTGCCCTCTAGCCAGTGCCATATAACTCATAATATCAGTTGATATGTAATAAGCTGATTCAGAACCTTCACCCTCTGAACTAACACATCATTTAATTTTCAAGAATCTCTTCTGCAGCTGCCAACACATCCCCCGCTTGATGCCACCACATGAACAGGTGTTTTTCTGGAATCTCCTGTTAATCAAGGAAGCAGCAATGAACAGCTTGGAGAGCCACTCAGGCACCTCTTGTCTCCAGATAGACATGAACACGGTGCCGAGACCTGCCCAGCTCTGGTGAGGATGCCCTGGGCTTGTTCACACCATAGCTAGCATCGAGGTGTGGCTGCATCACAAAGGAAAAACAGGGAGCCAGAACATGGTGGAGAGGTCCAGTCTGCTCAGAAGTCTCTCGTGAGAACTAACCAGGGCTCCAAAAGAACTGTTTGTCCCGGCTGGGGGTCATTTCCTAATAACCTAATCACCTCCTAGTAGAGCTTACCTCATAAAGGTCCCAGCACTTACAAATGTCATTGCACCAAGTGCTGACACGGCAGGCAGCGTGGAAACACGGTGGGGAAAGGGTGGCGGAGCTGCTGTGGGCTGCGTACCTACTGTCCTCTGGAGATGCAGCCGCCGTCTGCTCAGGGAACGCTCAACAGTGAGCCAGCATGGACGCTTCTGGAGGACCCCTGGATCGTTCACAGCAGCGTGACAGACCCAAAGGCACACCTGGCGTCAGTGGAAGTGTCAGCACATTCTTCTTTGTCACTGTGCATGCAGGAAATAAGGCACCTGGGTCCGGCTCACACCTGTAATCCCAGTGCTCAAGAGGCTAAGGCTAGATTACCATAAAGTCCACCCTGGGCTATGCTGTGCACACCACGTGAGCCTGTCTGAAAGTCTATCTCAACACACTCAATATTAAAAAAATAACTTTAGACAGACAGGTGATGGTTGGCCAGGTGAAGGAGGTGCCTGTCTGTTAGTACACCCTGGACATTCACACCTCAGAATCCATTATTAAAGGTGGAGAACAGGCAACAGTGTTTCTTCACTGACGCTAAAGTGCCTTCTCCACCTCAGAGGTCTCGCTCTCAGTCTGCTCTTACTGTAAGGCCTCCCAGACAGCCACAGGCCTCCAATCTCCCGCTCTGCCTTTCTAGTTTTTCCAAGTAAGAGGTCGTGTGCATACCGAGCAAGAGGGATCTCCAATCAAGCCAGGAGAGTCTAAGCATGGCAAAGAGCCTTGGCATGGAGGCTCACCATACTTCTGAAGTACATTGAGTACACTGGTTCCCTTTAAATACAAATGCAAACAGAAAGTGTGAGTCTGAATCCAACGAAAGAAAGCTGGGAGTGCACCTCTGTCACTAGAGTGCTCGTCTGGGATCCAGGAGCCCTGGTTTTGCTCACCAGTACTGCACAGACAGAGTAGCATAATAGTGCATGCCTGTAATCCAGCTCTCAGGAGGCAGAGGCAGAAGGATCAGGAGCTCAAGGTCTTCCTTGCTTACCTAGTGGGTCTGAGGCAAGCCGAGGCTTCATGAAACTCTCCCTCCATAAGTCAATAAATAAAATCTAAGAAGTCAATTACTGTTAGGCCTCTGTGTCAGCAAGAGTGAAGGTGACAGTGTATCTGTGGGAGGGAATAGGATCTATGGAATAGCAAGGAATCACGAATGAACTTATGGCTGTCAGATCTTGTGTGAACTGACAGCTTTGATCTCCCTCTGACTCAGTTTTCTCCTCTTTCCTTACTAGGCTGCTTAGTGTGCTGAAGGGTGAGGACACAGCAAGAGTGTTCTGTGTGTGTTGGTCTCCCTTTCTATCTCATTAAAGAGGGTGCCCAGCTGCTGATGGAGAAAGGTTTGTTCCTCCCCATGACGGGACAGCTCTGCACCTAGTGGCACTCCAACCTCATATGCAGGTAAGACCCGGAGAAAAAGAAGGACTGCTTTTAAGGCTGCATCAACCTTGGGCAGATTTTGAATCAAGATGGCTCTCCATCAGGCAGGGAAACACATTTTCAAGTTTGTTCTCAGAGCAGAGAAATAAAACTCCTTCCTCATCACATGGCATGCTGACAGACACGGTACAGTTTTTCTACTGGAAGATGTGCAGGTAAAGACTCAGGAGCTAGAAAGCACAATGGGAGAGAAACTGCCTGAGGATGCCGAGGTGGCCTCAGAGAATCAGACAGGTCCTCTGAGAATTATGTCTGTTCTAGCTTCTTCAGCTGATGTACAAGAGATGGGTTCTGAGGTAATGTGATCTCAGCTGACCCCTTCAGTTAATGAGATGCTGTCCCACAGAATCGGAAGAACAGTCTGAAGAAAGCACTGGAGTCTGGAGGGTGCTGGAGTCTTGGGGCGAGGCAAGGCAGGGTCATCTTACAGCTTTCTTCTTATCCTAGTATCTGGACTATTATATCTGCAAATGTACGAAAACCAGCAGAGGAGGCCCTGCAGATGATAGTGTCAAATTACAGGGTTCGAGTTGCCCTTACTGTCATGCTTTTGTGTCTGTCTGTAAATGCTCAATTTGCTAAGCAAGGGTTATTGATTTTTTTTTTTTTTCAAAGAATTCCATAGCTGCTTCTGTAATAGCGCCTGAAGTCTGACTCACCAAGCTGGCTGCTATTTTCAATTCGCCTGTTTGTATCAGGAGATTTTCAGTCAGGAGAGCTCTCACATTTTCTGTGTCCAGGGCCTTCACAGTTTAACCTTGAAGAGTTATATGAAGCACTGCATGAGGGCACTAGCATGTCCCTGAAGGCGGAAGCTAAATGTAGGCCAATTCACCTTGGGTCTAAGATCTCTGCACTCATCCCTTCAGACCCTGGATACGGCTTTCTAGATGGGAGTCCTGGCCATCTGTTTCTTCAGGTGAAGGTATTTCCTGGGGAAACAAAGGGAGCTTGTCCTACACTCTTGAAAGGTTCAGATTTGAGTCTGTTGAAATGACCTAACTGGAAAGATGAGTCAAGGTTAAGGATTTTCAGACCTCAGCATCCATAGGAAAGCTAGGTGTGATATCACACAGACCTGTAACCCCAGCACTGAGTAAGGCAGAGACGGTGGGGCTTGATGTCTGCCAGCAGAGACAAAACAGTATGAGCTCCAGGCTCAGAAAGAGAACGTAGGGCCTGAACATATATGGCCTTGGGTTGGACCCTTATCCTTTCCCCAAGACTTGACCTGAGAATCTCAAACAGCATTTAACTTGTTCTTGGAATACCACAGTGGAGACCTGTGCCTTTCACCTGTGGACTGAAATCCTGTCAGGTGCCCTTCAGGAACCACCAAGTGACAGGACAGCAACATCAAAACCCACCAAAGTCTCACATAGCTGTTGTCAGGATAGGGAACCATGGCTCTAGGGATTCCCATGCCTCTGTGCTCAGGTGTGCTCTCCTTTTTTCTGAGAACCTCTCTCTCCTAACCTTCATGCTTAGCTTGACATTAAAATAACCTTTAATAAAATCTCCAACTTTCCTTCCAAAACTGGTCAATCCTGGTATTCTTTTCAGTAGCAAAGCAGTGAATGCTGATTTCTCATCAGTCCAGACCCTCAAAACTCGGGGAGCGCCACATGCTGCTGCAAGTGGCGGTGCAGAGCTGTGTCTGTCTCTCGGGGCTGGCAGCCCCCCCTCCCTCCACCCTGTGGGTCCGCAGACCACTGTGGCTGGCCACCTGACACCCACTAACACTTGTACCCTCCGGCTAGAGGAGACTGGAGAAAGAATGCTCTCTGGCTCTACAGCCAAGCTTCAGGACAAACAGGATAGAAGGGGGATCTGGCTTTGCTCTGTTGCCGGCTAAGAAAACCTGTTGAGAACAATGGGCTTACCAGTCTGTGGCCACTCAAGGGACAGATGGTAAGACCTACCCCCAACCACACAGCTGTTACAGCTCTTGACAGCATCCCCCAACTACTCTAAGCTTCGAGGGGTTGGAGAGGTGGCTCAGCAATTTAGAGATAGGCTCATTCCTGCAGAGGACCCAAGTTTGCTCTGTACCTCCATCCCAGGGGACCAGGACACCTGTATTCTGACACTCACCCCCTCGAAAGAATTCTTTCTTCCTAATGACTGTGTCAGAGACAAGAATTAGTTCAGCTCCAGCTCAAAGAATTGTGTTGCCAGGCAGGAAAACAAGCTCCGTCTAGGCCTGAGTTAAGCCTAATAAAAACAGAAGAGCAGAGGAGCTTTGTAGGTTGCGCTCAGAGGGAGGCCTTCATGAGAGAGCAGAGAAGTGACCAAAGCAGAGAGCTTTTCTCCATTCTTCAAAAAGAAATGGCAAGATAAAGTAATGGGGCGAGGGACAGTGAATCATGGAAAATTGACTGGAAGACACAGAGAGGGCAAAACCAAGCTGTGATTAGGGTCTGTGTAGACCACTGGTCACAAGGATATTCCTTCTGGCCCCAATATCAGGAGTCCTGGCTTTTAACCTGCCCCTAGGGAGATATGAGTGGATCAGAAAGCCTCTCCCGTCTCTGCTAGCCCTCAAGCTCAAATAACCAACATGCCAAAGTGGCATGTGGGGGTGGGGCATCTCCTTCCTCACTGAGACTCTCCTCACTCCCATCCCCAAGAATGAGATATCCCCTCCAGCCGGGTGAAATAAAACCAGTGCAGAGTGTTAACAAAACCTTAGAGACGCAGAGCAGGTCAGCCAACTAGGATGAAGCATTGCTGTGTCAATCCAGTGCCCCTGCTACCACCTCAGGTAGAGGGGACATGAGAACACACAATATCCTCACCTTCACAGCAAACTAGAGCAAACCAGTCTAAGACAGTGTTTCTAGAGAAGCAATGATTCAGAGTCAAATGGTGAGAAGGTAGAGAATCTACTACCCTGTCAGCCAACTGGAAAACACACTACAAAGCGCTTTTAAATAAGTGTTCTTTGACAGGTTCAAAGGACATAAATATAATAACACTTGACTAAGAAAAGCCCTGGAAAAAAGAAAGTTTCCTACAAATGCAGTACTGCGTATGAATAAGGGACACAAGAACGAGTCCTAACACCCTTTTCAAATGAGCAGTGTAACCAGCTGAAGGACAAGGAAGAGAAAACAACACAATTACAAAACTAACGAAAAAAATGGAAAGCAGGAGGGGTCAGAGTAGAAATGCTGAAAACTTTAATTACTAACAGTGAAATTGTAACCCCAGTAAATGCGGATTTAAATATATACACATATATATCTGAGAGATTAATGTAGGAGAGGAAGCCAAAGTATAACACCCCAAAATATACCTTTTTAGAGTCAGAGTGTTTTCAGGTGATGATTTTTGAGTAAGAGCAAATACAGCAGTAAATTCACAAGCAGCAGAACTTACCTATTCACAGGACTTTTATCTGTGTCTAGAGAACATCTCCATTTGTGGGGTGTCTCCTCTTCTTGGCAGAAAAATAAGAGTGGATCTAAATCTCCGGAAATCTGATGTCTAGAAAAGTCACCACTGAGGCTAGAGAGAGCTCGGCACATGGTCTGCTCTTGCCATGAACTTATGGAGTTCCATTCTCAGCACTCACGTCAGGAGGCTCTCAAACACCTGCCCCTCGAGCTGCAGTGGCGCTCAGGCTTCCGAGACACCTGCAGCCACTTACAAACATACACGTAATAATACAAATAAATCTAAAAAGAAAATTCAGCTGATTGGGTGGTGGTGCACGCCTTTAATCCCAGCACTGGAGAGACAGAGGCAGGCTGATTTCTAAGTTCCAGGCCAGCCTGCTCTACAGAGTGAGTTCCACATAAAGAAACCCTGTCTTGAAAAAACAAAAGGAGAAAAAAGAAAATTGACCTACTGAAATTTAGGAGACAAACCTCACCCTTGGTTACTGTGTTGGCCCATCCATGGCTGGCTTTCTCCAAAACTGAACTCAGCTAAAGTAGGTGGTTTTATTTAAGCCTGAAATCCCAGCCTGGTTTCCAGAGTTCCTCATATTCTTCTGAGTCTGGCTCATCCATAAGGCACATAGGTTTCGAACCTGGGACGGCTTACCCTCATTCATCTGTCTTCTGTTCAGTATCTGTACCAACCAAGACCCATGAAGGGCTGAAAAAGCAGTTTCCTCCCAAACATTCAGGAAAATATCCGGCTATGGGTTTGTCCCCTAGCAGTTCATGTGAGGGATATTTGGTCCACAGTGCTGAGCAGCACCCTTGATAAGTGCTCGTGGAGAGGTCACTCATGAAGCAGCGATTAAGGTAGTTCTTGTGGGACCACTAAGTTTGTTCTAAGAATAAAGTGGTCTATTAGTCAGGCCATGGTTCTCTAAAGAAAGGAAACTGATTGTGTGTGTGTTTGTGAGGTCTGGGTAGTCCAGCAATGGCTGTCTCCTGACAGAACAGCCAAGAATCCTGTAATTGTTCAGTCAACATCACTGGATATCCCAGCAGTGCCAGTTTGGTGCTGCAGTCCAGAGGATCCCTGTCTTGTTCCCAGCACCGTAACGTGTCTGCCCTGAGTCAGTGCCGCCATCGCACCCTTGAACTTCCAGAACCCGAGCTGAAATAAACGTTTTCCTTATTATGTTACTCACCCTTAGGTTTTTTTGGTTTTGATTTTGATTTTTGTTTGTTTGTTTGCAGCAATGGAAATTGACCAGTCTAATCCCTGAAACAGAGGCAGGAGACTGCAGAAATAGAGAACACTTGCTGGCCAGGAGTGGTGTTCCACATTCATAGACCCAGTGCTCAGTGGGGCCAAGGCAAGGGTGTCCTGAAGCCAGGCCAGCCCAAGTCACACAGCAAGACTATATCTGAAAAGAAACCCAAAAGTAGGATATTTACTCTGAGTTAGAAGCAGGGAGATTATGAATTCAAGGCCAACCTAGGCTACACAGTGTCTCAAAAAAAATTTTTTAAGGGCAGGCAAAATAATTCAGTGGGTAAAGGAGCTGACCATGACAGCCTGGTGTCGTGAGTTCAAATTCTGGAACTTATGTTAAGGTGGGAAGGAACTGACATACAAACATTGTCCTGATCCTCTCATGGATACCATGTCGTGGATGTTCACACATGTGCGTATGCCCACACACAAGTAAATAACTTCAGGTGTGCTCAGTTTTGAGACATATCTTGGTATAGCTACTAGAATGCAAAGGTAGGAAAGAACATCTTCAGACACTCAGGCAGGTCAGGTTGTCAGTTCAATAGGAAAAGACAGTGAGGTGATGCTTATGGTGCCCCCTTGGGGCAGTTTACAAAGTGCTGAGGGCTGGCAAAACAGACCTCATTTGTTAACTTGACACAGGTGGAGACGGGAACCACAACTGAGAAAACTCCTCCATTGATTAGCCTCTAGGCAGGTTTCTGGGCATTTTGTTGATTAATGATTGATGTAGGAAGAGCATCCCTGGTGCCATCCCTGGGTAGGTGGTCCTGAGCAATATAAGAAAGGTGGCTGACAGACGTTAGCAGCACTGCCTGCTCTTCCCTGTCCAGCAGCCACATGACAATCCATAGCCCTCTGTAACTCCAGGCTCAGAGAGACTTAATATCCTCTCCTGGTCCTGCATTTATGTGCTGTCGAGGAATTTTAATTCAGAACATGGCTGCTCTAGCAAGAGATCACATCCAAAGACCTTCTAGGTCTGTGTGATCCAGCTGGAATACAAACACGCCTTTAATCCAGGAGAGAGAGGCAAGCAGATCTGAGTTCAAGGCCAACCTGGTATAGAGCAAGTTTCAGGTAAAGAAAACCTTAGATCCAAGTATAGGGGCACAAACAGTGAAGGTAAAGTTAATTTGTAGAAGGAAGCACCCATGTCTGAGAGTGATGTCTAATTGAGTGGCAGAGAAGGTGAGGAATCAGAGAAAGATTTAATAGACTGGGATCTGCCCAACTCTCATGAGGAGAGAGAGGAAAGGGAAGCTACTTAAGGGCCAATACAGAAAGAAAGGAGGAGTTTTACACGGACAGTGATAGAGAAGTAGATTGCAGAGAGAGAACTCAGGTGAAGACCGAAAGAGCCAGGGAATGAGAAGGAGCCAGAAGATTAGAAAAGATTGCTGGAGTTACTTTGGGGCCAAGCAGAGCAATTCATGGGCCAAGAGAGAAGCCAGATTGAATAAGACAGCTGGCAGAGGAGTTTGAGCCAGAACAGCTGAGTCAAACCAACCAGCCCAGAGCTCAGTTAGAACAGAAAGGATGAGCTTATTCAGTAGTAAGCCTCAGAGGCTGAAAATATTTTAGGCCTAGGTTAGATTGTAAGGGGGCTAGAAATTTCCAGGGCTAGGCCTAGGTTAGCAGAGAAAGGCAATAAGCATCCAAGACAACAATTGATATGGGGGAATAAAAGTTACTTTTAGAATGTGGTACAAAAAAAAAAAAAAAAAAAAAAAAAAACAAAAAAAAAAAAAAAAAAAAAAAACAAAAACAAACAAACAAAAAAAAAAAAACGCAGGCAAAACATGGTACACACACAAAATCAAAACTGAGAAAGAGAGGTAGCTGAGCGTGATCCCAGAGAACATGCTGTTGGCACCGCTCCTCCACAGTTCTGTTGAGTTCCTGCCCAGACTGCCCTCAGTGATCAACTGTAGGTCGAACAAAGCCTTCCCTCCACTGTGTCTGGTCGTTGTTTTAATCACAGTAACAGAAACCCCAAACACCAAACATGAAAAGAGTCAGGGCACAAATAGCATCCATGACGTCCATTATTTATGTATTTATTTATTTATTTATTTATTGGTTTTTTAAAAAGCTACTTAATGACACTCGACAGTCATTTAAGGTGACAGATTTCAGGTAAAGGGAAGGTATGTGAGAGACTTGGGCCAGGGCTCTGAGTGCGCTCAGCAGCACAGCACGGGCTTAGTCACTCCAGGACCTGCCTTTCCTCCCCAGCACCAAAGCAGTGGAGAATGAAAACACCACATCTATCAAGTATAAAGGAAGTCCACACTTCCATCTCCTAGACTAGCTTCCAGGAGGGGATGGTCTCTAGAAGAGGGCGCGGAGCTCTAGGTGTGTGAACGGGCTTCACTAGACAGGGACAACCTCCCCAGCTCAGCTCCAGGCTCCAGTTACCAGCTGACCATTTGGGGGAAGGGAAGGGCCAGACTGGCTGCGGCTGAGGTTCTTCCCACACAGACTCTTTACAGCTTTCCTAACAGTTTCCCCCTCATCCCTGATGTTTTGGTAGCTTTAGGGCCTCTGTTTCTCCTCCCTTTCAATTTGTTTAGTGCTTCCAGCCACAGGGGAGACCCAAAACCCAGCAGAACATCCCGGAATGTAGACCATTTGCAATGAGTCACAGCACAGAAGTGCCAGCCGGGGCTGTTCTAGGCTTACAGAGAAGGAGTGGGCTTGTCAGTACACACAGCTGCAGAGCCCTCCCGGGCTGGACCCAGACAGAGGGGGGCGGCAATGGGGACCAACGGAGGACAATGAGGAAGCAGCTACGTGCAGGTCACTGCTTGGAACGTCCCACCAGCTCTCTGTGGGGCTGTCAGCCCACTAGCCTGCCATTCTCTGACTCTTATTGTCTGCAAAGGAAACACAAACTTCTGGATTTATAAGGAAGTTGCAAATTGGCTTTTGGAAGATGACTCCTGACAGTATTCTAAGCAGTGGTTGCCAGGGCCGTGACCAGGGCTCTACAATCCGCTATTTTAAGCTGTATTTTAAAAATGCAGTGGGCAGTTCTCTGCTCCCTCACAACAGAGGGGCATTCACTGGCTGTGTCTGCCCACAAGTGCACTCCTCTTCCGAAGATCTAGAAAGTTTGGGTGGCAAAATGTTACCCATTTTTATTAACAATGTGAACAGAGGACTCATTCATAACATTCACCCAAAATAGTCAAAACACCATAAAATAAGAGTAAGTACCCACCCCGAGTCTACCCACTCTGGGGATCTAGTCCCCTGTCCCAGTTCCATCTGTTTTTACAGAAATATTATCTGAGCACACAAACATGCCTATGCTGTGTAAGGTTTTTGTGCAAATACCAAAAATATTACACGTGTTGCCTTCTGAAACACACACACACACACACACACACACACACACACACACACACGCCTGTCGGTACAAATAGAATTGCCTTGTTTGTTCATTTTACCCAGAGAATTAAACAGGACCTTGTTTCCACGTGTTGGTTATTTTCAGTCCTTCCTGTTATAAACTGTGCTTCAGCATGTAGCGTTGGGGAGGAGGTCCTGCCCTTTACACTGTGGGCACAGGGGCTAGAACTCGGGTCGTCAGGTTTGACAGTGTGTGCCTTCCCCGGCGAAGCCATCTGGCCAGACCTCTGCGACTGTCTTTGAACATACAGGCGTGTTCATACAGGTACAATCTTGGGGGAAGGTCGCTATGCAAATGTTAACTATTGTGCTTTTGTTGTTATTTGTGACAAGAACTTGTAATACATCCCCGCTGGCCTGTGTTTGCTGTGTAGTACTGGCTGGTCTCAATAACATGATAACCAGGCCTGCAGGGCATGGCCCATGCCTTTTTTTTTTTTTTTTTTTACTTTTATTGATTGTGAATTTCACGTCATGCACCCCCTATCCCACTCATCTCTCTTCATCCCTCCATATTCGCAAAAGAAATCCCTCCAACAGAGAAAACAAAACAAACAAAATGCCAAACAACCCATCTCACTGTGGAAACGGAGCTTTCCTTGCAAATGTTCATTGCAATGAGTCACGGGTCTGGTTGAGGCCTCCAGCTTTTGCCACACTTCAGTACTGGATCCTCACTGGGACTCCTCGCTGACATCCTGTCATTGCTGTGTGTCATGGAGATCCTGTAGCTTTGGATCTGCAGGACCGGCCCCTTCACATGCTCCAGCAGCTCCTAGATGAGATAGATGTTGGGGTGGGCCAACTCAAAGCCCTGGGTCTGGGCCTGGGTGGCAGCTGAATTGGTCGACTGCCAGCTCTCCTGCACCCACCCCACCAGGGCCAGCTCTCCCGCACTTCCTCTGTAAAGGGTGGGGCCTCTCATACCCTCTGAGCCAGCTCACCACAGCCCCCTCCACCAGGGTCAGCTCCACCGAGATGCTCAGGAGAGGTGCCGGGCCAGCTCTGCTGCAGGCAATGAAGGGTGATGAAGGGCAGGGCTGGCTTTGCTCAGCCCTCAAACATACACGTAGTCCCAGGCAGCAGCCCAGACCAAGGGTGTCCACATGGCCTTTGATGGCAATATGGGCCCATGGACTGTGGACCCACATGTGATCCTCAGTGGCAGCGTAGGCCGGGACATCACTAAGGCCTCAGGTGGCTGCACAGGCTACTCACATCAGGCTGTTCCTTACTCTCCATGAATCTCCATTCCCACCTCTCTCCTTCTTTTCCTCTCCCATCTCTCCATTGCAGACTTGCTCATTAGACTGGGGCCCACACATGCTGTGTCAGCAACGACATCTTCTGAAAGGGTTTCGTTAACTGTCAAACCCAAAGATTCCAAAGGAAATAAGCCTCTGGCCAAAGCTAAACGCCACAGTGAAACTGTAACTCAACATAGCCGTTCATGGTTGAACCCCACCACAGCCGACTAGAGAGGTTAGTAGGCCAGCAATGAGAAGAAGGGGCCGCAACGGGGCATGTCCAGCCAGTTGTGGGTCTCCACTCCACGGGCTGCTCTTCCTCCTGGGCCAAGATGCAGCTCTGGGCATCACAGCGACTCACACGGTGGTCGGTTTTCTCGAAGGAAGAAGGCAGAGGCCCACGGCACTTGCATTTACTGGTGGACAGAGTAATTCCAGAGTACTTCACCATTTCCCCAGGAG
This sequence comes from Rhombomys opimus, assembly GCA_010120015.1. Classification (NCBI taxonomy): domain Eukaryota; kingdom Metazoa; phylum Chordata; class Mammalia; order Rodentia; family Muridae; genus Rhombomys; species Rhombomys opimus. The sequence continues at coordinate 4,102,791 of REGO01000125.1, forward strand.
CAGGAACGAAACTGCCTTCACGTCTCCATTTCCACCTCTCTTTATAGCGTTCAAACCCACCTGGCTTCTCTTCTTCTTCCATCTCACCACCACCTATTTGCTTGCTTCTTTCTTTCATGTCACTCCACCGTGGACTTGTGCCCTTCCCGAAGGCCCTGGCCAGAACCATACCTTTAATCACAGCACTTGGGAGGTATGGGCAGGCAGGTCTCTATGAATTTGCCAGCCTGCTCTACTGAGTTAGTTCCAGGACAGCTAAAGCTACACAGAGAAATTCTGTCTTAAAAAAAAAAAAAAAAAAAGTGTGTGACAACCTTTCTTCCTCTTCTTCCCTAGGCATAGGATTGATGTGTGTGCCATACCACACCTGACTTTCAGTTCTGGTATTTTCAAAGCTTTTCAATCATATTGCCCTACGCTGAGTTTATGCCAAATTTTAAAGACGTGCATGAGAGTATCTTTCTCTCCCGTTCCTTAGCACAGGATAGAATGCTCTCTTGTTTGCCAGCTGAGAGATTTTAAAGTGGTATTTAAGAGACCTAGAGTTGGCACAGTACATACAGAAAGAAAACACTTGCTGCTAAGCTTCAGTTTGAGATCTGAGTTCCAGCCATTGAGCTCCACTTGGGGGAAGGACCGGACCTCATCCTGCAAGCTATCCTTTGCCCTCCACAAGAGTGCTGTGATGCGTGCGCATACACACACACACACACACACACACACACACACACACACACACGGCAGAGAGACTACAAAATGAATAAAGAAATTGATTTATTGATGTTAAGGCGTATTTTATTGCAGTTTTAAGTAGGCTTCTTATGAGGCTGCTCACCTGTATCTGACGGTTATTCGTGTCTTCTATACTATGAGACACAGGTTTTGCCTAGTTTGCTGTTTCTATATATTAAGTAAATGGCCCTGACTTGTCAATGGTTATATTGGATTTTTTTTATATATTTTTTTTCCTTTATATCCTACTTTCTGCATTAAGTTTGCCCAGAAGTCTTTTTTGTTTTATGCTGTTGAGTTTGCCTTTTCATTATCATGGATCAAGAGGAACTGTCTTTTCACTCTCTAGAGCTACATTGACTAAACTGACTCTATGAAGTGAACTGACAGCAGACAGCAGGAGAAAAGCCTTCCACGCTTCCATGCATGGGAGCCCAGGAAAGACAAATGAGTGTCGTCGATAACCTCAGAAGTGACAAGCTGGCCTTCTCTGATGATTTTGGAGAGAATGGGTTTTAGTCACAATGACAGCTGTAGCTGTTGTCTACTGGTCTTCTTCCATGGGAAATGAGGCCGTCTTCCCAGATGGCAAGATTCTTGGGAAGGACATGTAGAGCAGTGGAGCCCATCACCCACCCAAAGGCAGACAGGGAAACACACAGAGAGAAACTTTGTTCTCCACACTGCAAAGGAGAAAGGAAAACAAGGTCCCACATGGCCTGAAGACAGCGGGGCCTTGCCTATACTTTAGTTAAACCTGATGGCACCATACTTTGGGGTACCAGTCTTTGGCATTGGCATTTAGCATTTAGGATAACATTTTTCTTAAAATTATGAAAATATCCCATAACATTTTCTGCTCAGAGATGATGGTATGTCCAGCACGTAAATCCAGCTTTTCGCTAGCTGGCGGTCTGTAGTTCTGACTCCAAGGCTGGGTTGGAAATCCGAGAATTCTACTCCCTCATGGTCTTTCATGGAAGCTGCGGGGAGGGGTGCAGCTGAGGTGCAGCAGGAGAAGGACTTGCTCCCAGCTCACATGGCTGTTCACAGGATTCAGGATGTCATTGTAGATTGTCGGATCCAGGGCCCTGACTCCTCCATGGCTCTCTCCCTGGACCACTCTGAGGTCCTAACCACAGTGTTTCCTGTTTGGCCTTGGGGCCGTGGGGAGAGATCCTCAGAGCAAATGAGCATCAGGCCAACACACTTGAAGCTCATTTCCAAATCCTGTTGTGATTTCTAAAGCCTTTAAGATGTTTTTGATACAACTGAAATCAAAGTGGTATTCTGGGTAAAGAGATGACAGGCCAGCTGGAGGAAAGACTCATTAGACCCATTGCTAGAATAAAGGGTAACAGAAAACACCTCATCAGGAGAGTTTTGCCTCAGTTACTGGTTAATTTAACTTAGTAACTAAGTTACTAGTCTGTGCTCAATTTGTTGTACGCTAGTTGTTCCTAAGAGCCTCAAGTGCTCTTTACTATTCTGCTTCTGCTGGTAAGAAGTAAAGGGACTTGTACCTCGTGCCAAGCGTGCAACGTTGATTTAAAGTGGCACCAGGAGCACGGGAGAGTCGTTGGGTCCCTGGGTGGAGCAGCCTTTCCTGTTTTCCCAGCACTGAGATGAGACAAGCGTGCACTAAATCCAATGACCGGTGTCCTGTCAGAACTGAGAGCTCTGAAATGGAGTCACACAGAGAGAAGCCAGGGAGGACCAGGGCAGACATGAAAGGTCTGTGCTGCTAGCAGGGGGGCTGGGGCCACCAGAAGCTGCAGGAGGCAAGGCTCCCAGAGAACATGTCCCTGTGCCAACCCTGCGACTTCACCCTCCTGGCCTCCGGAAGCAGGACAGACAGACTGGCTCAGGCTGCCGTAGCTGTGGGTTCACACTGGCTCAGGGGTGAGCCAGTGCTGATGCTGCATCCTCATTTCCTAGTTTAAGAGATTCAGTACTCATGGTCTCCCATGGCAGAGAAATCCCCTGAAGGTCATATCGCAGACTATGTAGGTAGATTTTAAATAACTTTGAACTGTAGGGCTGTTTTGTTTTCTCTCTCTCTCTCTCTTCTTTAATATGAGTGAATGAAAAAATGAAGACAGGTGTTGGACATGGTGATGTAGACCCTTAATTCCAGCACTCAGAAGGCAGAAACTGGCAGGTCTCTGTGAGTTCAAGGCCAGTCTGGTACAAAGTGAGTTCTAGGACAGCCAGGTCATAGTGAGAGACTCTATCATTTAAAAGAAGGTTTAAAAAGAAAAAATGTCCCTCAGTGACGGGTCTCAATATCCAGGAGGCATAAGACCCTTGGTGTAATTCCCAGCACTGAAAAGAAGGCCTACTGTTACAATTAATGGTACAGATAGGTTCTTTCACAAAGGAAGAGGGGTGGACAGTGGGTGCAGGATCTGGGGGTCACTCGCGTGTAAATGTGAAATCCTCTCACAGACACTGTGTTTAAATGGTTGGCCCCAGTTGTGACACCATTTGGAGGCTACAAAATCTTAGACACAGAGCCTAGCTGACTGATAAAGGGCCAGCAGGGATGGAGCATCTGGGCCCCAGCTCCAGCCAGGTCCCCCAACTGTCTCTGCAGGTCACCAGCTGCCTCACCCTCCCCCGTCCCCGAACCCTACTTGTTGGGTCACCTTCCCCACTGTGATAGGTGTACATCAAACTCTAATCCAAACAAGCCCTTCTTCTCTGAGCTTTGTCTTCATGGATGTTGCCCCAGCAACAGCAAAAGTGACTAACAAAGGGTTTGTTTGGGTTTTTTCCCCTAGACACAATACCTGAAGCAGGCTTCTGTCTGAATGCCAGTTTAAAGGAAATGAGTATTATACCTGCCAGGAAATAATTCGGGAGACCCAGGCTAAAGCTGCATACATAATTTTCCATTCTTTCTTTCATTCAGATTCTTGCCTGCTTGTGCTAAAGGCTATGGAAAAAGTCCATAAGGCAGGGACACTGCTGTCATGGTGGGGTCAGAACTGTGTGGGAGTGTGCTTGTGTGAGTCACTCTGATGGGCACAAGAACAACCCACAGGGCCCACAGGAAAGGAACTGTGGGTGCATCTGGAACTGATGAGGAGAAAGCAGAGATGCAAATGGAAGAAATGTGATAGCGATGATTGATTCTGACAAAGATGGCCTCATTTCAGATCTTTCGCTGGGGCTCCAGGCCATCTAGGCATCCTAGGGTTTCCTCCTGCCTTGTCTCTTTCTTCTGCCTGCTATTCCAGTAGGGCTTTTAGCCGCTTTCACAAACCTGACAGCCTCGTCTCACATCTCAAGATGTCAGCCATCCAAAGAGCGGGAGCAAATGGAATCAGAGTTTTCACTGTAAGGAAGGAGAAAGAAGGGCACTATAAAAATTTGAAAATAGAATTGTGTACTTGTCAGCCAGCCACATGGCCAGCAAAAGCTAAGCCTCCATTACTGAAGAATATGCTGAACATTTGCACGGGATCCCAGGGGTCTTCAGGCATTTGAGCTCAAGCAAAGTTACTTCTCTTTTTTATTAGTAAAGCAAGCAAAAGATGAGGTGCCGTTTACAAATGCAAGTTTACAACGCGTTTACAAACGCAAGTACAGCGAGGAAACGCACCTGGGGTTGTGTCTTATCATCTTCGGTCATGTGAGAAGAGCCAAGAATATTCCTCCCAGGCCTTTGCCTTTCCCACAGAGATAGCATGGACAGGCTACAACCTCATGTCATTGCTTTCAAGTGCCTTTACTTGTCATAGTGTCTGCAGTTCTTTCTAAAAGACCACCTTGTGGGAAGAACATTCCGACTCTGCCCCAACCAGAGTCCACAGTGAGCTCACAGCTTTCTTACACAGGCTCCACTCACAGCTAGCGTGTACCTTCAGTAACACGCTCCAGGCATGTCATTATTACACACATAGTTCACAAGACTGCTTGGAGTCATTCAGTCCCGTCAGGGTCTTGGTTGGGGACTGAAGGGATGACTCGGCTGAGCTCGTTCATACAGTCTTGCAGAAGACCCAAATTCAGTTCCCGGTGCCTGTGTGAGGTGACTCACGACTGCCTGTAACTCCTGTTCCAGGTGAAAGAATCAGACTAACTTTGTAACCTATGTTTCTTTTAGTTGCCTTATAACTTATATTTGCAAGTTTTAGGCCCATGTTAATTAAAGCCTCTTAGTGCTTCTCCAGAGAACCAAGGAATGTAAAAGTTCCTGACATTAGCCATCTGTGAGGGCAGAGATAAGGAAGAGAACAAGCAGAGATCTCTACTAAATGGAGAAAAAATCACCAGCTGGTGCCATGAGATGGGCTTTGTTTGGAAACTGGGCCAAATGGCCCCAATCCTTCTCCTGACCTTTGATCCAAAGCCTGTAACCCCCACTCCTCAGAACAGACATGGGATGAGTTAATCACCCTCTCACATTTAACTGTGGATGGCAGGAAATTCCAAACTGACTTGAAGATCAGATATTTACGACAGGGCTGACTGGACCTAAGGGTGACCAGAACTGACCAATTATTTTAAAAGTTAAACACTTCCTCCAACCCTAAATCGCCAAGAAGGCAACCCCAGGAGATTCCTGCCTCGTGTCTTTAAAAAACCCAAGGTCTTTGTCTCTCGGGGCCTATCCTAGCTGACCAGCAGGGGTGACCCATTGTACAATGGTCAAGAAGAGTCTCTTGCGTTTTTGCATCGATGGATGATTAGTTTCCTGAGTTCTCTTCATACCTTCTTATATTTAGGCTCTTGCTGGGCCTAACACAGGGGATCCAGTGCCCTCTTCGCCCCCCCCCAACACATGAATACGCACAAACTCACATACATAAAATTGTAAACTAAAATAAATAAATGAAAATTTTAAAGCATTATGTTCCTTAGCAAAACCAATTAAGCTAAAAGAGGAAGAGTGCTAGCTGCATCCAGGCCTCAGCTCCCCTGCACGCTCAGCCCCTCTGCAGAAAGGTAGGTAACCACATCCACCGTGGAGTGAGCTCAGCTGACAGGGCGTCCTCAAGCCTGGCCGCCTGACGCCTCTCGCGGTTCAGCTTTTCCTTGTTGGTCGCTTTTTGCAGTTATGTGGACTAGAGATGACGCACAAGGCCACCAAAACAGTCCCCACCGGCCCGGATGCCCAAGTGATTACACGAAGGCGGCACCCCCGCCCCATCCTGGCTGATCTGAGGGCTTCCCTAGGACTGCTGTGTGAACAAGAAATAAAGCGTACAGTGTTTGAGCCATTATACATTGTGAGGTCGGTTGGTTATGGTGGTTAATGTTTCTGACACATTGTCTCCTAGTAAACTCTCTCTTGAGCATCTTCGGGAAGAGTACACAAGAAAGGATCAAGGAAATGTAACTGATATTTGTGCAGGTACCCTTCATTTGCTGTTCCAAGCTCACCCTCTAGCCTCTGCTCTTTGAAGACTGGCATACTTCACAGACCTCTCAGCTCTGGGACTGCCTGTAGCATTCAGAGGGACAGAGTTTGGGGCCGTCTTTGGTTGGTTGGTTGACACAGGCCTTGTTATGGAGCTCAGGCTGGTCTCACACTCATGATCCTCCTGCCTCAGCCCCCTGGATGCTGGGCTCACAGCCACCACACTGTCTGGGGGTCTTCTGCCCTGTTTTGCTCACACTCTTTTCCTCTGGACTTGATCTCCACCCCCACCCCCCCGCCATTGTCTGAGGCAGCACCTGGAGTTTGGCACCGGTTACCAGACCCAGGCTACTCCAGCATTGCTGGCAAGGGCGCTAGACCCGCAGCTTTGTGCTGCCTTCCTCAGGTGAACACTGCTGGAATCGTCGTCCTTTGAGAGTACCATCTGCTTCCCGATAGCAATCTGGAGACCTCAATATTGCTTTATCTTCATTTTCACAAGCAACAGCAAGTGCTGCCATTTCCACATCCCGGTGAGTCATTGCACACTTAGCACAATCAATGGCACTCACAAGGCATAGGTCGAGGCCAATTAACGCATCTCCCTCTAATGGTCCCTGGGACTTCTCAGCTCCACCTTCACCTTTCTCCACCACCCAAACCTAACACTAGATCCCCTTAACCTTTTGTCAGGCTCAGCTCCGCATCCCCGAGTTCAAAGCCCTCCGCCTGCTCTCCTACACCTGCCAAGCCATGGCTCACTGCTCTCTCTCCTCATTTACATCACACGCCAGAGGGACTCTCTGCTTCTCTCTCTGCAGTCTCCTTCTTTGTTTCTTTTCACCTAACCTTTGGTAGCCTTTCAAAACTTGGCTCGTTCTTTGACATCTGCACTCAACTAAGAGCCCTCACTACCCACAGGCTACCGCCTCCCCAGGCGGGCGTCAGTCTCCGTATCCACATGGTGTTGTGACTGCTCTGCTAGCCCACTGTTCTCCTGCACTTGACTTCTGAGCTGTTGTTTTCTGGATGTCTGAGGTTGCCTTTTACTTCCTTATATAGAGACAGAGTCTCTCAGTGCAGCCCTTGCTGATCTGTGGGATCCTTCTGCCTGCAGGTTGTAAAACACACTCTTCTGGGTATGACATGGCTATCGGTGTCTTGAAAACAAGCAACTATGGTTAGTCACACAAGGGCTCCACGAAAGTGGACCCAAACTATTTCCTCTCCCTAGAGCTGGGGGGAGGGGCAGGGGTGCTGGCAAGCAACCGCTCACATGGCAAATGAGAGGCTCGAGCATGGGTCACCCCAGCTCTCCCCTCCCTGAGGACATGTAAGTGGTTGACGAATGCTAGGAAGGAGTCTCCTCTTCGGTGGTGAAGCCATCTCTAAATTGCTCGCGCTTCTGGAGGCCTTTCGTTGATACTCCTGTAAGTAACTCCAGTTGGACAGACACGCACCCCCACCCCAGGGCTGGGACTGCAGGCACCACCCCATAGTTTAGATTGATGATTCTCAGTGTCCACAGTTTCATTCTACACACTTTGTAAATGTTTGTTGAATGTAGTCTCTACTCACTAGAGTCTAGTGGGTTCAGGCTTTTATTAAAATCTCACAAGTGCCCTGCAATCTCCACAGGAATGAAGATAAAGATGAGACAAGCAGAGAACAGATATCAACACACTTCTCATTCTCTTCCCAAAAGAGCCATGGATATGGGATAAGAGGGCTGTTGCGTCTCTTCCAGAATCCCCTAATTCCTTCTTCCCACAGAATGAATGACACTGCCTTAATGTGCACAACCCACCACAAACTCCCCATCAGTAGGTCATGGGTATTTTATGTATTATCACATAAAAATCTATTTTAAATTAGTATGTTGTAGGCATGTTATTATATAATTCAAACGCTGATATCTAAACCCCCATATCTGTTTGCAAACCTTGTTTTGAGACTCTCCTGTCTTCATGTTGTATAAACTCTCCTCCCCAATGGTCCCCTAATATGGTAATAAAGCAGCTTATAGCCAGTCAATGAGCAGGGGAGAGAATAGGGCTGGACTTCCTGCTGGCCAGGGGAGGAGGAGTTCGAGGAGAGGAAGGAGGGGATTGAGCGAGGGGATTGAGCCATGGGCAAAGGTCTAAGAAACATCAGGAGGAAGGAGCTGGAGGAAAGCTACAGAGTACAAGTGTCACTAGGATATTTGCTGGGAGGAAACCAAATTAGCTTAAAGGGTTAAGAATAGAGAAATACTCAGTTATTGTGCTGTGAAGCTTGTTATTAAACACATATAAAAGAGTCTTGATATGATAGCTGGGTTAGGAGAGAAACAGAGAAAAAGAACACAGTTATATAAAAGTGACTGAACAGTTTGCCTTGCTTTTACTGATAACGTTTTTCATAAGTACATTTCTATCTTAATAGATAGTATTTCACAAAAAACTCAATTATTCCTTAGAATTTTAATACAAAATTTAAAACACTGAATAAATGGGTCCAAATACAATCTGCTTTAAAAAACTATGGATTCCATGTCTCCTTAGCATAGCATTCAGTGTTAACTGAAAATATGGGTCCATGCAGCTCCACATCTTAGTTGCAGCAGGACCTGGATGAGTCTCTCATCTCTCTGTGCCTCAGTCACCATCCGCAAAAGGGAGAGGCACTACACACCTCACAGGATTGTCTGAGGGTCACCTCAGCATGTAGAAAGTGTTTAGAGTTGTGTCTGACCCGTCATAGCCGGCATTCGGATGGAATGTTGTCTGTTAGTGTACTTCTGACAATATTTGTTTGCATACACAGGTGCTGATGCTCATCACTGAAGATCAGAACGCACCTTCCAGATTAGTCACCGCCTCAGTCGCTGCTCGGCTGCTGAGGCACACCACGACCAAGGCCGATCCTGTCAAAGGAAGCAGCTAACCACGGGCTTGCTTACAGTTTCAAAGATTTAGTTTGTCTTCGTTACAGCAGGGAGTGCGGCAGCAGGGAGCATGCTCACAGACACTCCTCCAGTCATGGTGCTGGAGAACTAGCAGAGAGTTCTACATCCTGATCCGCAGGCACAGACAGGGAAGCTGGGCCTGGCTTGGGCCCTTGAGACCTCAGGACCCACCCCCAGTGACACACTTCCTCTATTGAGGCCACACCTACTCCAACAGGCTATAATTCTTAATCTTTCTCATCTGCTCAAAGAGAGCCATGCTTTGACTAAGCATTTAAATATATGAGCCTATGGATGGCGTTCTTATTCAAACCAGCATTTAAAATATTTTATAATTTTATCAAATGTTCAAGAATTTAGAATTGTTCTCCAACGTCCAGGCCATCAGAAGTGAGTTGTGTTTGGACTCACTAAGCTCCTGTCCTATTTTCCCAAGCTTGTGTACCACAGGCTTCTGCTGTGATTGCCCGTGTTCGATACACATGTTCTTCATCTGTGTGTCTGTGTGGCTGAAGAAAACTTTACCTTACCCAGGACGTCAGCTCCTGCACCCATGGCTCAGGGAACACAGAGGAAGAGGAGGCAGAAGACTGCAAGAGCCAGAGTTCCAACAAGTCTGCTGTGAGACACTAGCCTCTCCCAAGAAAGCTCCCTGACTGGTGATCCAGGTGGTTAGCCCTGAAATCATATATGTATATAATGGATTTCTTAGGTTGTATTTATATTTGTGTGTGTGTGTGTGTGTGTGTGTGTGTGTGTGTGACAATAATAATTAAAGAAAAGAAGCCATCTCCTTGAGAGTAGGTGGGGACATGGTAGAAGTGGAGGGAAGCGCATCAAAGGGGCTGGAGGGAGGAGAGAAAAGAGAAGGGATATGAAGTAATTATGTTTTATTTTGAAATATTAACTAATAATTAAAATTTTAATGAAAAACTCTAAAGATATTCTCAAATAGCAGTGCATACAATAAATAATAGTTAACGAGAAACATAACTGCTGATGGCATATGTGGCTTTAAACATGAAGCGGTCAAAAACAGTGTATACAGAAGGCGATTCCAGCCTGAGGTGAGAATAAGATGGAGCTGCTCATCGGAAGAGCTCAAAGGAAGAACTTTCCGGGCAGACTGACCGTGGGCTGTTTGCTTCACTCGCTGTAATTCTTCCATGTAAAGTCAACAAGAACCGTGCCTACTGACTGCTGTACCCAGTGACGCCTTGAAATAAGTATTTCCAATTGAAGAAGGATGAGGAAGGGAATTCTGAGTGCCAAGGGGTCTTGAAGGCCTGACTTGGACCTGCCTCTGAGATACAGGTAACCTTTTTTAGTACAGCTTCTTAAATAGGTAGTGAATTCTCTTGGGTTAAAATGAACATGTTTTAAAATGTATATAACAACTCCTGCACCGACTTTGTCTCCGGCTTTCCTACAGCTTTCCTACAGTTCCTACACTCCATAGGTAACTGCTGCTTTCTGGTTTTTAAATATAATTATTTTCAGAATTAGTTAATGGATGTGCAAACAAATTGCAAATATGCACCCTCTCATTGATTCCTTCTTTACCAAAGAATGGAATATTTTTCCGGATTTTGCTTTTCTTATTAAAATGTTTTAGACATCTTTCCTTACCTGTTCACTTTCTTTTCTGATGTTCTCTCATCCTTTTGTTCAGCTATATAGTATTCCAGCATGTGGATATAACATAATTTATTCAATCAAATTTATTGAAAGACACCTGAGATCTTTTCAACGTTTTAAAAATAAGACATTGTTGCCCACTTAGTTTCATGTAGTGTTATATGATTGGACATATAATTCTGTTAACTTCTAGATTTCATATTTCATTTCAAAAAAGTTTTAATCTCTAAGCCAACCAATAAGTGATATTTACTAAAGGATAAATTAATGTTAGACTGTAGATCAACAGCCTAAAAAATTATTCAACTTTATGAGTTCATTTCTGGGCACAGATCCATAAGAATATTGGCTGATATAGCAAACTATGAGTTCATTTCAGCAGAACAGACAGCATAAACACAAATGCTGCAGGGTCCACCAAGGTCATATGAGCAAGGCATCGTGGGAGGTACCCCAGGGAAGAAGCGCAATCATTCTGGTCTTTCTGAGCAGCAAGAATAATTTTAAGTTTACCTATGTGCTAACACAGCATAACCTGCAAAAGGCACAGAGGCTCAGCAGGCCTCCCTGCCACCCTAGTACCAACGGTGTTCTGAGACTGGGGTACCAACGGTGTTCTGAGAAGGGCACAACTAAGCCGGGACTGAATAAACATCAGCAATAATCTCAGTACTTGGGAGGTGGAGACAGCAGGGTCCAGAGTTGAAGGTCACGTCAAGCTAAACAGTAATTTCAAGGCCAGCCTGGCCTGCGTGAGCCCCTGTCTCAAAACACCCCCTCCCCAAAACAAAACAAGACAAAACAAAACAAAAGCCCTCCTAGCCAAGAAGAAAATGCATGGGGTCCTTTGAGTTAACCCTGCACAGATCTGCTGCTGGGGTGAGTGGTGCTCCTGGCCCAAGGGGACATTCCACCCAGCTGTCCCCTCCCAGGAAGCTTGATTGGCAGCGTGCCCAGTGAGGAGACCTCTCAGGCATGTGCGGCCTTTGCCAAAGGACAGGCTGGGAGGGGCCAGCTTAACACGCTAACCGTAAGGCTTTGTGAGCACACACAAAATGGAGAGTTCCTCCGGAAGATTCGCAGCCTGGACAGGGCCGAGGCTCAACACAGAACCTCTAAGAGAGGATCTGCCATCAGAAAAGCTAGACCCCATCCTCTCAGAAGTGGGCCTCACCAAGCATGCTCGGTGGGGAGGGAAAGAGGGAAGAAACAAGAGGAAAGAGGGAAGGGGGGAGGAGGGAAGAGGGGAAAAAAGAAAGGGAGGAGGAAGAAGGCAAAGGAAAGAGCTGTTTTGAGCGGCAGCCTTTCTAACCTTTTCTGAGTTTCTGGTGATGGTATTGTCTGTTTTGTGGGCTTCCAGAAGGCTCTCCAATCCACTCATGTGGCTTCTTCCCTCTGTATCAGCCACTAGTTTGGAAACTCCAAGTGGATAAACATTTCCGATGGTTATTTGGAAGAATTTTTGAATGGCATCGACATTCTCCTTATGCGCTTCTTCCTGTCCCAAGTGACCCTGAGCCTCTTGTAAGAGCACCCCAGTACCACTTACATGGGGGCAGAGCCAGGAGTCCAAAAACAAAACAACAAAAAATGTATGGTTCTGCCAATTTCCATGCGGAAGGATGGAGTACGGGCAATTTCAGTGACCCATAGTTGAGCAAGGGTTAGTTTAATGAGCCATTGCTGGTGGCTGTCTGGCCTCCAGCCCTAGTGAATGCCTGTTCTGGAGAAGGGTGTATGTGACATAGCTCATACACATTAAGACCTCAGCAGGTAGATCCCTCTCCCTACCCACACCCCCCACATGCTTTCTTTGTGCAGTCAGTCTCCCAACCAGAAAATTGTCACCATCAGGCCCTTACAACATCTGTGCCTCAACTCCTGTCTGCGCAGCTTCAGCCTTTGCATAAATCACTAAATGTGTCTGTCCCTCAGGACATTTGTAGGTACCACTCTACTGTCTGATATGCTCTTCCCCAAATGTATGCCTACATCTCTCTTACCTTATTCGGGTCTCTATACCTTCTTGTAAAGCTTTCTTAGAATCACCCTGTCTGACTCATAACCCTCCCCCCATGCTGAGTCGTCCTGCCACCCCCGCCCCCTTCCTGCTCCGCTCTTGGCCTCATCTCCTGTTTCTTCCTAGCGCTCTCTCCTCCATGGGAAACTGAGTCTACACGGTTGTCTACTGGAGTCGTCTGCTCAGGGTTTTGTGTTAGGGTCCAGAAGACGCTGAGAGGACAATCCCAGACCTGAGCAGCACATAAGCAACAAAGGACACTTACTCTGCACAGGTCCAGCGTGCTGGGCTACCACCTAGACAACATGGCGGCGACCCCAGGGGAAGCTCAGAGGACCCTTTAAAGCAAAAGGGGACTTCTCACTGTGGCTATATAACCTCGATTGGGATGGCTGGTGCCCGTGGAGGTGGGGGACTCTGAGCAGGACTTAGGTGCTTTCCAAACATGTAGTTAGGTGACCTTGTCTTCCCCAGGCCAGATTCTGATTGGTTGCCCTTTTTCTGTGGGTTTGTTTGTTTGTTTGTTTGTTTGTTTAGTCTTAGGCCTGTTCTGCCTCGCAAGAAAATGAAGCCTGTCACAGAATTTGTCAGGCTTATTTAGGCAGGCTCGCTCATTGTGAGTGCCTAGAACCAGCCCCACAAAGGTGGCCCCCACCCCAGTAAGGATGCTCCAGAGTAAAGGTGCTCCCAATAGAGGGCGCTGTGCTTGAACCCTCAAAGTCCCTATCATGTGGCTAGCAATGATTTCCCTCAGAATCTAACCCTGCAGTATGTTCCTCTTGTTTAAAAGTGTAGTACAGCCAGGCACGGTGGCTCATGCCTGTAACAGCACTCGGGGAGGCAGAGGCAGGCAGATATCTGTGAGTTTGTGGCCAGCCTGGTCTACAAAGTGAGTCCAAGACAGCCAAGGCTACACAGAGAAACCCTGTCAA